>OY754970.1:10533962-11023962 GCA_963576475.1 Molanna angustata | reverse complement strand
TATCTGAAAATATTCAATAATTTGTGTCTATGGGTTTATAGTTTGGTACATATTCTTCAACTATACATACTATCGCTATCGACAGTTGGATCTCATGTGTTACATGCAACTAGTCTTATGAAATTCCTGTTTTTAATTTTTGAGCGAGTTTATGTTTTGTGTCACTGAATAGGTCTATGTCAAGGGACTTCTCATATTTTATGCAGGTATGTGTTTATAATTCTTTTTATAGTTGAGTGGTTTTCGCGGCATTAGTTTTGTATAATTTAGGTCGGAAGAGAGTTGTATGTCTGGAGCGTCTCAATGGTACATTAAAGTCAATACTCGATAAAAGTTCCGAGAAGTCAATAATATTGTTCAATATGTTGTAAAGAAATTATATATCTTCTAATTGTTTTATATGAATAATTTATTTCCAATGGTACAAAAATTACAAGGTACAAAATAACCATTACAATTTCTATTTAATCAATACGAAATTTCATTTTTTTTCACACATTTGGAAATTTTATTGTCTCGCTAGACATAGCCTGTTTTGAGGCAGAATTAGTTTAAAATTGCTACGGCTTCTCTGCGACCATAAGATTTGTTTTTTTTTCTTTAAATATTCCATCCACACAGAACAACGACAAACATGATGAAAAACTCTAAACGTCTATTTCAAAAAATCCAAGTAGATTTATTTTTTGTAAATATTTTTTTTTCACATTATCTCTTGTTCGTTGGTATTCATATTTATTAGGTAACTACGTACATTGTGAGTGTGTATAAAATAAATAAATTGCAGTAAAATTTGCCTATTTTTATATAAATTTTATTATTTCAGCTTTCAGAGTAACTACCGCACTTATCCTTCAAAGTGTTACGGGTTAGGCGTATATGTAAGAAAGGAAGGAACCGTGAAAATGGGTAGTGTAAGTTTGAGTCACGAGATGGCACGATTGTAGGTTAGTTTGTGTCTGGAATAGGGTTGAGGGGGTGTGGAGGAGATGGAAGGAGGAAGGGAGGGTGAGGCACCAACTTCCAAATTGGCGTCGATACTTTTTTAGTAGATTAGCAAAGTTGGGATAAGTTAGTAGCTAAGTACACAAGAGAACGTTTATTGTTTCAAATGGTGATGGGGTAACGTGAATGCCAAGGTATATTGGCGATTATGAAGGCCTAGGAAAGAAAAAATATATAAGTATATTAAGTCACTATCTCCGACGTTCAACGGTTTGTTCATTATGAAGAATGTTAGACAACAACAACAAAAAATAATGAAAATATTCATAGAATCAGTGGACAAATATTTCATTAAGTTCACAAATATTCATGCCATCACTCAGTGTATATTTAGGGACTCAGTGTATACTTACTTCATTTTCATTGCATTTTATGTTTTCATTGTTTTTGTTCTGATTTACCTCGTTTTTCATTTCTGTGTTTTTGATTTTCTATTTTCTGAATTGTTTGAATTGATTTTTTTTTTCTTTTTGGTTAACATTATTTTAATTGTTTTGTTTATGATTTACTTTATTTTCACTGTAAAATGGTATTATTTGATTGTTTTGTTTTAGTGCATATTTTAAAATTGACATGATATAAAAATATAAAAATACTTGGTTATAGTTCTATTGTATTTATTAGATTATTGACGCGTTTCGTGCAAAGCACATCGTCAGAATAATGCTCTACAAGACAAGACTGAAACTAGTCTCAGTCTTGTAGAGCATTATTCTGACGATGTCCTTTGCACGAAACGCGTCAATAATCTAAAAAATACAATAGAACTATAACCAAGTATTTTTATATTTTTACAATCGAGTTCTATCAAGAATTGTCGATCGACAAACTTAACTTACATATTTTAAAAGTTGAATAACTATGTAATTGCAGTGTACGAGAGGAGTTTGCACTGATAAACTGTTTATACAGTTTAGTGCGAAAATGATAGATCCTAATGTAAATTTTGTAAATAAACAAATATTAATTCAAGATCGTTTTAAATTGAAATAAGTTTGTGGGTGAATATATACTTTGAGATTTTTCTAAATTATTTTTGAAAAATGACTACAAGGAGAACGTTGAAATATTTTAAGGTTTTTTAATTATTTCATTCGACGAAATAAAGGCCGACATAATTCAAATGCTTATTTCAGATTGCCTTCTTTAATGAAAACGTAAAATATTGAAACAAGTATTTTTTAATTGTCCGCTCGGTTCAAAAAGTAATGTGAAATTTATTCCTTACTGTGGTCGTTAATATGCCGCGAAAAATAAATTATTTTATAAAATAAAATAACGTTTCCATACTGAATTAATGCTAAAAACAAGGGTTGATCGCATCCTTGTGTGATGTAATACCAAATTTTGAAATTAAAAAATACTTTTAAACAATTGATTATATTATTAATCGAACATATCGAGCCTTATTTACTGAATGCAATTTTACAAATTATATATAATGATGTTATAAAAATTATAATAAATGAAGAAAAGGATGAAAAATTCAACTAGTATGTAAAATTTCAAGGTGTGGTAAAAAACTCAAGATTCAGTTCAAATTGTATGATTTAGTGATTATTCCACTCTCTACTCTCTCCGCAATATTTTAAAAATACTGATAATGTTTTAATTTATTTATTTACACAATATAGGTACAGCATAAGCCATTTATATGTTTCAATACTAAAAAAATATAAGCAGATAAAAAATATATACAAACAAAATATGCAATCACCAGACCACGAGTGATATTAAAGAAACAAAATAAAAAAAATGTTTTGTATGCTTTACACAAATTCACGACCAGGGGGGCAAGTCTGGTTCGACCGGCGAAATCAAAACCCTAGTGATTACCCATATCATGGATATAATTATTGTATGGAGATCTATGACATCTAAAGATATTGTAGAACTCCATATAATAATTATATCCATGATATGGGTAATCACGAGGGTTTTGATTTCGCCGATTGAACCAGACTTGCCCCCCCAGAAGATAGTTTTAATTTCAGAACCCAAACTTTCGTTTGAAAAATCTTTATTGTTGATTTTTTTACTGATTTCTGGTTTGAAAACCATTTAAAAAACAGGGTAGGTACCTAAGCGTCGGATTTAATTCGAGTGTTGCCCCATTATGTTTGAAGGTAATATAATCAATCCTTCGAATGTTTATGATACAAAATTCATAACCTAGACTTTGTGGTTATTAAAAAAAACGCAATCAAATAAATACACTCTGATTTTGAAAATAAACATACAGCTTCTCATGGTATGAAAGCACACACATTCATACAACACAAGTAAAATATATATGTTAATATAATCGCTAAAGTATAGGCAAAGTTTGAAATGAATATTATGGTGGGTGAAAGTAGAACAGTCAAGAAATCTTTGGTGAATTGTCAACAGGCAAAATCAGCAACACGGTATGTTTGACACGAAATATAAAACTGAACTCACAAAGATCAACAGAAAATGCAAACAAGTCCTAATACCTTTTCTTCCCGCATTCCTTTCTATTGCTTACAACATCCATCCATCCATCCATTCGTCTCCCCTTTTCCTTACTTTTCCCACGAGAAACCAACGTGCGCCATGAGCAGGGTCGGATCCATCTCAGTTTCAAATGATTTTGATAAGTCTGAGGCGCCAAATATAAGGAAAAGAATCCGACATGAAAACAAAAGCGGAGAACAACAAAAAAAAAAAGGCCTCTTTTTTAATAATCAGGCAACTAACGGGCGCTTATAAAAGATTTTCTAAACAGGCACCCAATAACAAGTTGCCACATTCTGGAAGCTGGTGATATCAATCGTCTCACAAATCCAGACTAATCCAGAAAATATCTTTACTGAAAATCCGACCCGGGACAATCTGATTCTGAAAATAATTCGAAGGAACTACAAAAAAACATGAGAATCAATATTACGATGAATATTTATTATTGTTTATTTTCCAAAACCTCTCATCAAATTGTTCATCAAAACTCTCGAGTGAAATTGGTGTCTTTATGTCATGTAACTTATCTGGTCCCTCCGACTTGGCGATCACATGAAAGAAACTTTCCCTATCCTGCGCGGTGAGAAACAGGTCCTAAACAAGCCTCATTCCGGTCTTCGGAGCCAAGATAACGGCTTCCTGTCGACACCTCTATGACCCTCAATCTTTCCCATTATTATCAACTAACAAGGATCGAATATTTCCCTCCTCTCATTATGTGACCATATCACGAAGAGTTTGACTCTTGTAAACAACTGTCAGTTAGTAGTATCTTTACGCAAAACTTCAACGTTGCTCATCATGTCAGACCAGGTCCAGGATATCCTTAGCATTCTACGGCGAACCCACTTCTCGAACGCCTCCAGGCGGTATATATGGTAACAACCTTGAGTGCCAGCCCCAAAACCCTACCGATCATCGTAGTATTTGATTAATTTTAATCAAATATGGTGTAATATTATTTATTTATCATTTTGTACGCTAACAGGCTTATTGGCATTTGAGTATTTTTTCCAACCAACCAAAATTATTTTTTTTTCTTTTCCATACAATTATACGATTTTTAAGGGGTGAACGCAATATTAATGGGTGGTGGAGGGGTGGAAGCGTTCTTTTTAGACAAAAAAAAACACTAGTGTCGTTCAGAATTTGCCACTCTATCGATGCCTTACCATACATAATCCGGGTTCCTAATCAACGAGTGAATTTTAACGACAAAAAGAAAAGAAAAGATAATTCATTGTATGGAAGTGACTTGCCTGTCACGTGACAACTGTCACTTACATATATTGAAATATCGTTTCTTTTATTTTTATGGCTAAATTTGAAACGTTGACTAGACACCCAGGTCCGTGTATGTATTCTGTATGTCCAGGCCATTTTCAGGAACAACCAAATTGACAGGAATAAATAATTGTTTTGTTACATGTAACATGTTACATTTATTATATCATTTTATTTGCACATTGCCCATTTTTCAAAAAAAAAATATTACGCAATACGCTAAAACTATAGATCCGACCCTGTTTTTGTGTGGGTGTAGATATAAGGCAGAAATGGGGGAGAGATCACTTTTCAAACTCGTATCATTTCCACTTTTGTGACCTTATTCATTTCTGATCAATTTTCAAAATGGAGTCAAAATGTTTTTCATTTGTAAACATCTACCGTCTCCACGTGTTTGTCGTGTCGCAGACATATCACGTAATTTGTCGGATCTTAATGTGTCTTAGCATTACATAAATAAACATGTATGTCACTTTGTTGAAAGTTTTACTTGCATAGTTAGTAGCCTTCTAGAAGCGGATGGGCATTTGAATGTGCTGACCGACGCGATAGGAAGAAGAACGTCTCATTTTTGTTGAATAATCAAAACATAACTTTATTATTTTAAATGCAAATCATACTCAAATCTCAATGATAATGATGAAAATGTATTACATATGAGATATTCATATCAAATCAAAACGTACTTCCTAAAAATAATATTAATACTAAACAAAAATTAACTGTATGGTTATCATCAAGATGTATCAGTGATAGTCATATCAAATCAAAACATATTTCCTAAAAATAATATTAATATTAAACAAAAATTAACTGTATGGTTAACATCAAGACGTATCAGTGATAGTCATATCAAATCAAAACATTCTTCCCAAAATGAATATTAATATTAAACAAAAATTAACTGTAAATGAACAAAAAAAAACTCGAAATCAAATATAATTTAACCTCAGGGAGAAAATGAATACTTTGAAACAAAATTTAATATGACAGAGTGATAATAACAAGCTCTTGCAATCCAATAGACCAGGAATCTAATTCTGATAGCACAAATATAATAAATAGCAGTCTCTTATTTTTAGGTACCTACGTATAAGGATCTATATTTACTTGTTTCAAAGACATGTATTTGTCTAAAACACTCATGTCCACTGCATTGGACTCCCTACAGCACTGGACTCCCTACAGCAAGCCCTTCTGGCGTGGAAACACCAGTAACAGAAAGGAGGCCTGGTGCTGAGTGTGAGCAAAACACAGTTTATGGCTTGCAATGTTCCCCAAACAGACACTGACCCGATTAAAATTGATGGGCAGCAAGTCACAAGATGTGATAAAAACAAGTATCTCGGGAACATGATACATGAGTCAGGAAGCCTGAAAACTAACATTCAGCACCGTATTGCCGCAGCCTGGCTTAAATGGAGAAGTAACTGGAGTAATCTGTTACAAGCGAATGACAGTGAAGATGAAAGGCCATGTATACAAGATAATGATCAGACCGGTGTTGACATATGGTAGCGAGACCCGGACCGTCACTCGAAGACAAGTTCAGTCAGTGCAAACAGCCGAGATGAAGATGCTTAGGTGGATGTGCGGCGTCACGAGAAGAGATAAAATACGAAATGAATATATAAGAGGTAGCCTGGGTGTACGCGATGTATCCGATAAGCTGATGGAGAATAGGCTGAGGTGGTTCGGGCATATCCTTAGAAAACCGCCAGAATATATAGGATACACTGCACTGGACCATCGAGTGTCTGGCAAAAGATCCAGAGGGCGTCCCAAAAAACGATGGAAAGGCCTGGTGGCTGAGGACATGCAGGAATGTGATGTCTTTGAGGACGATGCTCAGGATAGGGCGAAGTGGAGGAGCGCAGTGAGGAGAGCGGACCCCACCACCATGTGGGATGCAAGCTAAGGAAGAGAGAGACTCATGTCCACTGCATTGACTTTACTTCCATTCTTTTTATACCATAACCATTTCTCATTAACATGTCCTTGTAACAATTATATGTACATCTTCATATTATCCCTAAATTAAGCATCAATGCTTGTGCTATAAGTGAACGAACTCGCGACAACTGCATTACTAATCCAGCGTGCTAACCTGCTCTGACACCACCCATCTGCCATCAAATATGTCCAAGTAAACATACTGTGGGTAAAATTTCAGCTTTTCCAGTATAATTGTCAATTTCCAGCAACATGAATTCACGATACCTTTCTCGCTACAAAAACAATGAACTGATGAATATTCAGTTCACGGACTATATAAAGAGTGACGCAATGCAGTTTGATGACTATTGGGATTACACTCCAATGCATGTTTTATTACTTTTTATTCATAAAATTTTAATTAATTCCAGCTTCGATTTTCCAATTGGTACAGATTTTACTGTTGACTAATAATATCATTATCGAATTCAATACCTCTTTGCGCGATCAATAAATTTGATTAATTTGTGTAAAGGTTTTCACGAAATTAATTAAAACATTAACGAAAATTGAATATATGATATTAATTTTAGAATTTGGATATATCGTTAAGAATGCAGAACTAAAAAAATCAGTAATTTATAACATTTTTTTTGTACACAAGGAGTTCTTTTATAAATATTTTTTTATAAAAAGGCAAAACCAGCGTCCTATTAGGAGGAATAAAAATAGTATTACGAATCTAGTTAAACCATACATCTTAAAGAAATAACATCACAAAGAATATTCAAAAAAATACATCATAAATTATGGGCGGACAGAACAAACATGAACGACAACTTAAATAATTCAAAATTTGGATTATTCATAACATTTGTAACTATGCCGAATTGTGCTTGCGATGCTCTTTGAGTAACAAATAAAAATATTTTATTAGATTTGGGAAGCATGTGATTCATATTAATACACCAACGTAGTTAACTAGTCTTTTTTCTATGGTTCTGAAATAAAAATAGCGCGAGAGATTGGATTTATGACAGGTAGTTGATGTATTTTGTATGAGCCCATATGTTTGTTGAGGTGTTTTGTGTGTTGAATGCTATCTCAATCGAGACGAATATAATAGGAAGTTGGTACATTATAGGAAACCTGGAAATCAAGGTTACTACAGGACTAAAGATCTGTCATCAGCTGGTTTACGCGATCACTTTAAGCGCTTGCGCAACGGTCAAGCAAACAGATATTGAAGAGTAAAATTGGATTTATAAGGAAACTCGATAAAAAAGGCATAATTGGTGAATGTTTCGCAAGCACTTAAAGTGATCAAGTAAACCTGCTGAAAACAGTTCGTAGTTGCCATGAATTCCACGGTTCTCCTATAATATTCCAATTTCGTCTATATTGAAATATTTTTAGTTTGTATAAAAATATCATTGACTTCTAACAAGGAAAAAAAAACAATTTATGCGTATATACGTATATAATATGCAATGCACGCGTATATATGTAACATGTAAAATAGTCGGTTTTTACTAAAGGAGATTATTTTAAAAAATATATAAAAAAATTAACATACCATTTCATCCTTATATTTGCACAATTCGTCCCGCTCAACTAATTTAATTTCATAAGTTATATTGTTAAGTTGGGATCTGGTTGATCTGTTTTGTATGAACCTGTATGTTTGTTGAGGTACCTAATGATTGTGATTGCAGAAAGTTGAGATTTTGTACATATTTAGTGTGGAACGGGAACAATCACCAGGTTCATAATTGTTTATATTGTCACTAAAAATTGTAAACGGCTAGCCCTAGAACAGGATTTCCTAGGTGGGCTGAAGTAATCTATTTATTGTTGTCATTGTAAATATGGTGTGATTACAAATGAATATAATATAAAACCGATTAATTGTATCTTTTAGTCTTTTAATGGAGCATCCTGCGACGCATATATGCCCCAGTTTGTGAGAATGGTGTCTGAAGGAGAAGACACAATGCCGAACTCTATCAGGTGTATGGTGATATAAGTGCAGTACGTGATGTCAAGATAGCATGACTTAGATGGCTCGGTCACGTACGGCGAATGGGAGACGGGAAGCCGGCAAAAAGAGTTATGACTGTTAATCCAGTGGGAAGAAGACGGGTGGGAAGGCCGAAGCTTCGCTGGCTGGATGGAGTCACAGCCGATTGCAGAGTGCTCGGTGCGAACTGGAGGACTGCCGCTCTGGATAGAAGAGCGTGGCGACTGATCTTGAAGGCAGCTAAGACCCGTCAAAGGTTGTAAGGCTCAATGTAGTCTTTTAAGGGCAATTGAAACCCTTAACGGGTATGTGTCTTTTTGAAAATTATATTTTTTAAGCAATGTATGTATTTTTATACGACCGACGTCGAAGAGACGATCTATTCAAAATGTGTATCTGAAAATATAATAACACTTTTTACAATATTGTATTAAATAAATTTTTAGAAAATGTAATAGGTGTAATATTTAATCATTTTTATATGACACCCGTGACAAATCTACCAGAACTTCTTAATAAAAAAAAATACAAACCAATAATAACTCATGATATCATCCGATCTCTAAACTCCTTTGAGAGGAGATAATACAAATATACGAGGGAAATAAATTTAAAATTTATCCTTAATCCTCGTTTTGCTTCTTGTACCAATTTTTCATACATACAATAAGGAGATATCGATAATGGGTAGGCATTTATTAGGGATTATAGATAACTTTACAGTTATCTAAATATGTGCCTATGCTGATCCGCAATAATATAGGTTTAATCAAACAACCGACATAGATTTTTAATTCTACGAGTGTTTATGTATTGTATTGTATTGTTTCTCGGGAAACTATAGGTAGGTACCTACTGTGAAAAATATTAATTTAACACGAACCCAATAACTATGATATTTATCGTCTCAAAGATCCAAACTGCAAGCACAATAATTCAAAATTGTGTCGAACCCGAAATCTTTCATTTAGGAGCCAGATATCTACAAAACTAAGCCACGAAAGATGATTATTTCTCTTTCAATAGGACAATCGTTTGTCGTTGGGTCTTAACAAATCGTTGTTGTAGGGTCTTAACAAAGTAAGACAATATTTATTTATTTATTACAAATCCAGTACAATATGACATATAGCATTAAATATTAGCAAAACACTATGAAAAATATGTTATATATAATAAAAAAAAATATGTTTAGAGTTATA
This sequence comes from Molanna angustata, assembly GCA_963576475.1. NCBI lineage: Eukaryota > Metazoa > Arthropoda > Insecta > Trichoptera > Molannidae > Molanna > Molanna angustata. The sequence goes on along the minus strand of OY754970.1, from coordinate 11,014,032 downwards.
TTGGAATCGCATGTATGTTTCCACACGAACCCAAAAGCTGTGTGTATTGGAGACATTACTACGTTACATTGTTAGTTTTTTTTTAATGTTTTTGCAAATGATTACTTGGATAAGACACTCCACTAGGCCAATGCCTGTGTCGGAGTGCCATTACATTTTTTTTAAATAGTGTTATTAAAAAAAAATCGTAGTTTTATTTTGCCTATACAAATTATTTATCGTCTATTATTTACATATCTCTAATTTTACAAGTAATTTTAATTTTACAAAAGTTTTTACATTTTCGCACAGACTGTTTAGAAATTAGGTACTTTTAAAACATAATACATCTGGGGGGGGGGGGCAAGTCTGTTCCAACCGGCGAAATCAAAACCCTCGTGATTACCCATATCATGGATATAATTATCATTTGGAGTTCTATGACATCGAAAGATATTATATTAATACCTTTAGATGTCATAGAACTCCATATAATAATTATATCCACGCTATGGGTAATCGTGAGGGTTTGATTTCGCCGGTTGGACCAGACTTGCCCTCATGGACAGTTATAATAATTGGCTAATACTTTCGGCACTCACTTATTAACATTTTGCAGAGTCGCTAAATCATCTGCCTTCGTTTAAGTTTCAGACAAATAATATAACTTGTCGCAAGAATTTCTTAGTAATAACATTTATAATGATGGCAGCGGTACATTCGGCATGATTTATGTTATTACTTACACCATGAACATCTCCGATATTCGCACGGAGAGATGATGACTCGATAAAATCATATTGGTCTAGAATCAGATTGAACATTTGCCAAATTCTCTTATCAGTATGAAAGTAAGATTAAAATTTAAAATTCATCAAACCGATTCTCAATAATTTAAAAGTAAAAATAATTCAAAATGTTTCTACAAAATACTGCAGTTTAATAAAAACAAATAATAATAACTCTGTGCTTCAATGTCAATACTACTAATTTTACACAATATTATTAGTTTCATTGTGGGTAGTTACTATTTTTTTTTCATTCATCCTTTCATCCAAGTGGCTCATTGATAGAGTAATTAATGAATCAGAAAAATACTTGAACTACATCATAAAATAACAAAATGACAATGCTTTAGACGATATACATGAGACAACTTACACACTTTATATTTAAATTCCTTTGCATATTATTATTACATTCACTACACACAGCATGACAAAAATTAATAAAAAATAGTATCACCTCAGAACAGACCTAGGTCTAGTGAGGTGAGTCACGTATACGCAAACATTGTGTTTTTGTCCCTGTCGGAAGTCAATAATATTTTATGGCAAATTTCAATCATCTCAATTGAGACGAAGTTGAATAGGAACTCAAGGCATCTAAAGGGCCTTGTGTCCGTGAACACTTAATGCGCTTGCGCAACGTTCGCCAATTGTGCTTTTTTATTGTGTTCCCTATCAATATCTTTTTTTCTATATACGTTATTCATGATAATTTTTACGTTTGAAAATGAGCTGAAACACCCACGTTCTCCTATAATATTACAACGTGTCTCTTTTGAGATGTTAATTTTGTCCTGAAATTATCTAGTTTTTAACAAACACTTCATAATGAAATGTTGTATACATACTGATATTTTTAAAAAGATCGTCGAGAGTGGAGCATTGGACGAAACCCATTTCACTCCCCGATCAATCGCAATTTGCAAGTCAGCAGGGAGACGTGACGGCCATAGTAACATACAGACATACGTACGCGATTATCAATTTATCAACGTTGATTACACAACTTGATCGTGAATTTATTTTGTTCACTGGTGAAACAAGTGTACAGTGGGAATGTACTTAAAGTAAGGGACGTCTGAACAATGGACGTTCGCCTTTCTCCACCGCAATGCCTTGCCATGAGCTGACAGTATCATTATTCTTCTTGTAGAAACCTCCATCAGTCTGCTCGCGTCTTCTTCTTCTTCTTCCCAACCTCCTCATCCTGTCTCTCCCCCCCCCTTCCCTCGACATTCTGAAAATACTATCAAAAGCTCTCATTCGAGGTGTCATAAGTCAAAATATTTGAAAATTTTCAAAAGCATTATGGACTATATTATGCGAATACCAGAATAACCCCTCGGACTGAATCATTACTTTCAATTGTATGAGACAATTAAACCGACATTATGATTATGTGCAATATTAATAATGAAAAAACCCCTAAAACTTATAAGCAATATAGCAAGTTTATATCCTTGAAGTATGTTTCAATATTGCCAATGGTTCAGCTCAAAAATAGACTAGGTATATAATTTTGAATGAATTTTCGAGCGCAAAATTAAATCAAGCACACAAGCATTTAATATGTCAAACGGGTAACTTCGCTTTACACCTTATAATAGATCCAATATCTTTTGAAACAGATATTCAAAAATTTGATAACGTTTAAAATATTGATGAAATTTTAATTAAACAGATGAATATCTTTGATGTCAAATACATCTTTGTCATTGAATTTAATATTGTTTCGTTCATGATCACAAGTTCATTTGAAATAAATTTAGAACAAAGTTCTCATTTAAGTCATCATTGTAAAATGTTTATTTTTTGTATATCTTTTTTTTGTTTATTTATAACGAGGTCTACTTTATTTATATGCAGATTTACATGACACTGTTTCTACTGTTATTTTTTTGTATTTATAATTCTTTTTTATTTAATGTTTTGGTTTATTTTGAGTCCATTTGTATATATTTTTTTATGTTAGATAATAGGTATCTATTATTTTTTTATTTTTGAATTTATTGTTTAACTGTTTAGGTTCATACTTTTTTCTTTCTTTTTGCAAGTGTATAACTAATTGTTTTTACTTATTTTATATATTTTTTATCATCAATATGTGTTTTTATGTATGTTTATACTAATGTATATAAAAGGCAATTTATGCCGCATATAAATAAATAACTAAATAAATAAATATATTAATTAATTAATAAATAAATAATAATTTGGTCAGCTGTCTCCTCTTATCTTTCCTAGTACTTTGATTTAATAAGTTATCTAATTTTGGTGTTTTTTTTTATATGTACTGGTAAATCAATTATAAGTATATTATTTGTATTTTTTTGTATCAGCATTAATAATCCTATAGAATAATGCATGGAGTTTTCACTGGTCCACTAATAAAGCAATGTACATTGTCTGTTTTATAAATTGTGTAGACTGTGGAACTCTCTATAGACCAATAAAATAAATAATATATGGTTTATGAAAAAAATCATATTGTCGATATTATCGCTATCAATACAAAGTCAACTTAACCCATATTTGCATAGATTTACAACTAATTCAAATTACGTGTTTTTTGTAATCGTGTTTCCATGTCCATTTCACAAAATAAACATCATTAATGTCTTTGCTGTCTTGCAGGCAAGAAAACAGACCAGATTTGTACTGGTCCTGTAGCTGAAAAAAAAAAACAATTCAACAGAACGCTATAAAAGTGTTACACTCTTCGTCCTAGCTGTAAAATACTACTACGTGTGTTTTCCACTCGAATGTCTCAATTTGCTCAGTGAATTTATCGCTCACGTAAACACAGCTCCTCGGGAATACGATATAATTGACCGATATATCGCCCGTCAGCGTTATAAATTAAGTATAGCGACATTCTAGCCACTATGACGAGACTATGTACAATGTTATAAGTTAGTCTAAGAGCGACATAAATTATCTCAACAACCGCTAAATGCTCCCTAATGCGACAACACACATGATAAATTATTACAAAACCGTTTGTATTAGGTTATGTAGATACAAACAAGCAACCATCGGTTTGCTTACCGGTTGCTAGCTATCTATAGACAATCATTGAGTACCTATAGATGTTACAAGCAAATTGTAAAAAAATGCTTCCTTTATTAATTTATATTAGTGCTGTCGCCTTATGTGGCTCAGTGATTTGATATTTGACTTTTGTCATAGATAGCGAATCAATTCCTGGTGGAAAAACAGTTTTTGACTAATTTAATTGTCTGGGTTTGAAATTTTTGCTGTCCGAAAATATAAAAAAAATAAATACATGATTCAAATTGATAATAAAAAAAATGTTTCGAATGCCATAATATTGAATTAATTTTTAATTGTTCATAGGTAAAGTTGGTTTAATTTTTGCCAAACATCTTGAACAAGCTTTCGGTTGCGCAGAGCGCAAATTTGTGTATTTTTGCTTCGTTGGTTTACGTGCAAATCGCCCCCCTTCTCGGCTAAAAGTTCAAGTTATTTGGCGACAAATATATTCGTAGTTTATAGTTAAATGCTAGAATATAGTTTATAGATGAAAGCTGACACATATTAACTACTAAAATTATTGTATTTTACCAGACAAAAAAAAATATAATCAAACATCGATATAAAAATATTTAAAAATAAAAACTGCACAAATATATTTGCTTAAATCTTTAAAAAGCGCTGACATATATGATAACAACAACATTTCAAATAAATATTTTGTAGTTTCAAGAATAAAATATATAGGTACGATTATTTCTTTAAGAACTCATAGAGTTTCGTGATTTATATATTTGTTTGTCACGTTTTTTTTTAGTTAACGATGTATAAAATACCAATAAATGAATTCAACTTGCGATCACAAAAGGCTACAACAGTAGTTTGATTTATTACAAAATATGTTTTCACAAAAAAAAATTATCTACGCAGTTATAAATCAGATATCAACTTAGCACGCAACGATATATAGATGATTTCCCAAAATGCTTTGGTGCTACTCGTCTATCGATCATTTGTCTATTTCCAAATCATTTGTCTATGGTTCAAGGAAAGCGGGGAAATGATAGTTGCCGCATTCCACCGCACGGCGGCGCAGATGAAAACGTTACCCGACAATAAGAAAATATCCCGACGCTAGAGGAAGTCGTTGGAAAAGCGTCGGACACTTTGGAGAGTTATATTATGGCTTCAGGTTAAAACGGGAGGCACTTTTTACACTGCGTCACAATCTCGTTGCACGTTGTGTGTATGTATTGTGGAAGTACATTTCTAAAAGGTTTCCGAGCAGCTCAGAATAAATAACGCAATCTCACGACTAACGAAAAGGATTGCGAAGGAGGAGGAGTAGGAAACCATAAATAACACGAGTGTTCGCTTCAAATCCGCGGATGTAAAATATAAGAATGGAACGTCTCCCTGCAAAAATATAGTTTTCACAAAGTACCATTATTTGTACGCAACAACATATAAACAAAATTATTTTTGCAGCCTCTGTATGATATCTGTACAAATAAATATTTAGTACAGAATAAAGCCCCTTCCCTTGATGCTCAACGGCTTATTCTCATCGTGTACATGTCAGTAGGGTTTAGCGCTAAGTACGTCCAAAATGCATTCAGATAGGTTTAACGCTAAGAGGACAGGAACAATGTTATACTCGTACCAACGTTAAATAACGGAAACCGGGAAGTGGGCTAAAACTTGAATCAATGTATTATTTCCAACATTGTACCAACTTAATACAAAGTTTAGCTGAAAGCAACTATGAAATGGTGCTCATCACTCATTTGTTTTAGGCGACGGGATTGGCTCCGATGTACTTTTTGATGCTTATTAAGCCGTATTCTAAAAAGTTCGTCTTCAACATACCTACTTTTTTCGTAATATTTTTTTAATACAACCCGTTTCTCCGATTAATTATCCATTGCACGAAATATTATGAGGCTTTGAAACACGAATGTTTTATAAATGATAGGAAGTATATAGATCTAAAAACTGGCTCGATATGCTATAAACACATTGTTTTTTTTTTATAAAATCAAATTAATCACATTATTTTAGGTAAATCTCGATTCAAATATACTAATTTGGGCGCACACGATTGTAATCTTTAAGGACGACCATTCTGATACAGTAATTTGAATAATTTCAAAGTTTTTATTTGACCCGCCTACATTGTCTTACCCTGCGCCTTAAATATATTTTTGTTACTATGTAATATCTAAATTTTTAAACATTGATTTAAAAACATGCCATCAAAAATATATTATAGATAATTGTTTGTATTTCCTCAATTTTTTTTAAACATTTTTTCAAATACAAAACCAGTCAGTACAAGCAAAGGCAAAGGTAAAATAAATATTAAAAGGAATACCCAATAACTCAAACATTGAATAAAAAATTAAATAATTACTATGTACTTCTTGATAAAAAACCTGGTGATTAATATAAGAAGGAATGTAAAATAACAATTGTTTTTGAAAAATTAATAATATCGATCAACACAAAAAAAAATATATCCATTAACGACGCACATTGATGAAATCCTATTATTCAATTTTAGATTCTTTTTTTCCAACTGCGAACTTTTGAAATTTTGGTTTATTTATCTATATATCTAAGAAACCATAAAAGCTAGAACGCTGAAAATTGGTATAAACATAGATAAATACAATATCTCAAATATATTTTCAAAAAAATTCCTGCGTTTCTCAAACGTTTTTTTTTAAGAAAAATATTTCTTTATGATTAATTTATGTGTTAAACTGCCCATATTTCCAAAGTTTTTAAAAATATCGAAAAAAGCCGAAACACCCCAACTAGATAATTTAATTATCTATAAAATATCAGCATTGTAGTAGTATGTTTCAATTTTTTTTAACAATTTTTATAAAAATTGAATTTAGTGACGACATTGCTTCATACAATTTGTATGGCAGTCGCCTATGCACAATATCTAAGAAGACTAAATAGTTTGATACTTAATATCTAAACATACATACATACCATCATGCTGTTTTCATATTCCGGGTAGGAAAAAAGAACTGACCTCTATTCTATCCTATCTTGACATACATACCATTAGGCAATAAGTCCGCCATTTGTACTAGCTATTAAGTAATGTACAATAAAGTGTTTAAATAAATAAATAAATAAATACCTACATGTGTTATATATATAGAAAACAAAATATCCTAAAATATTCAATAATTTGGCTTTATGGGTTTATAGTTTGGTACTTATTCTTCAACTATACATACTATCGCTATCGACAGTTGGTTCTCATGTGTTACATGTAACTAGTCATATTAAATTGAATCCATGAAAAATAATAACACAAAGTTTTTAAATATAAATATATCAGAAAAAAATATATGTCAGAAATCCACATTAAAAATTATTCAATGTAGAATCGAGGTTTGGATGCAGCAAAGATGCCTGTACTTTAAGTATACATATATTCGATTCAAGTAAAGGAGCTCTTCATATGTTTTGAGAAGCATACTAAACTACTACCAGAAACACAAGTTTCTCTCATTTAGAAATCCTCTTATAGTCACGATTCCATCGTTGTTCAAGCGTATATCCTCAAAGGGGTTTTCATATCTATAAAACTGGAATGGATGTAAGGTCAGTATCATGCCATGCAAGTTCCGTCTTAACTCACCGACACACGAGAGATTTCACTTACTTTCGTCAAACCAATATAATAGTGTTTCAATATAATATAACGTGCAAGAGGATTTTTTTGCCCATCTATACTATTAACGAACGATAGTATCAAATGAATTTGGAATATTTATTTATTTATTATATACTAGCTTTTATGTCCCGCCGTTGGCCAAGAATGTAAAATTGTGAAGAAATAAGCAATCGTTTTTTATAATATTGTCACCCAATTATTTTGCAATATCGGACTATGAAAAGTGGTTTGAAATTTGATTGAGTTTAAGCATTGTAAAATGTTCAAGTGATGGCCACAACCCATTCTTTTTTATATATTGCTATAAAGTGTGAATGAAGTATAATATACAATTTCTGCACGCATGGACTATGCGAAATGGTTTTAAATATATGACTATTTATCAACGTTGTAAACAGATTGGTTTGGCCACAACCCCCATTTTTATATATTATCATCAAAAACAAATTGTAATATGTACCTATTGAAAATTTAGTAATTTTGGATGTTGGAATGTGGTTAAAATTTGATTAAATTATGTACCGAAAAGATCTAGCGTTGGTCACATCCCATTCGTTTTTATATTTTTTCATCAAGTGTGCATTATATTTTTGCACAATTAGAGTGATAGACTTAAAATTGACACAAAAGTCTACATTAACGAAGAAGAAGAAGACTTAAACTATAGTAAATAGTTTTTAATTTGAATATAAACGTTGTGAAGAGTTCAGTAATGGCCACAACCCCCATTCTTTAAATATCGTCAACGAAATCAAATATGAAGGTGTTGAAAATTATTCAAAATAGGATGATATAAATGGTTTAAATTTGATTAAACAAAAGTATTGAAAAGATTCTAGTGCAGCTTACATCGTCACATCCCACATCCCATTCGTTTTTACATATGTATTTTCATCAAGTGTGCATATCGTTAATAATATTTCTGCACAATAGACTATTAGACTTAAAACTAACCCAAAAGTCTAAATAAAAAAGAGAAGAATAAGTATAAGACTATAAGAAATAGTTTGTATAAAAAACTATCCCAATGGTCTACATAAAATAAGAAAACATACACAAAATAGAAGAATTAGACTATTGGAAATAGATTGTATAAAAACTGACTAAAAGGTCTTCATAAAAAAAAGAAGATTAATCTATAGGAAATAGTTTTGTATAAAATTCAACAAAGAAAACGAAGAAAAAGACTAAAGGAAATAGTTTGTGTAAAAACTGTAAAGTCTACATAAAATTAAGAAGAAAAAGAATTAGACTCCATGAACCTCCCGTCCCTTCAATCCATCATTACGTCCCTTTCAATCAGGCCCTTCAGTACCTCCCGTCCCTACAGGCCCTTTTATACTTCCCATCCCTTCAGGCCCTTTAGTGCATCCCATACCTTCATTGCATCCCGTCCCTTCAGTCGCTTAAGAAATGTTTAAATCCAGAAACCATCCTGGAAGAACCGCGAAGAGATGAAAGGACCTTCTTTTCCCAGGATACGCCACCTTCAAAGGTAAAATGACTAAATACACGAAGAAGAAGAAGAAAAAAGTTTAAATCCAGATACCTGCGAAGATATGGAAGGAAAATTGGACCTTCTTCTCCCAGGATAGTCCTCCTTCATAGGTAAAATGACCAAATGCACGATTAAGAAGAAGAAGAAGAAAAAAGTTTAAATCCAGAAATCTGCGAAGAGATGGAAGGACAGTCGGACCTTCTTTTCCCAGGATATTCCCCCTTCATAGGTAAAATGACAAAATACACGAAGAAGAAGAAGAATAAGAAAAAAGTTTAAATCCAGAAACCATCCCGGGCATACGCTCGACAATTCACCAAAGTTTCATTTTAATCGGACAAACGGTTTAGGAGTACATCGCATACATGCATAAATAAACAAATAAAATAATTTTCCGATAGAAAATCAGTATATTGTTGATTTGTAAGTAAATAGTAATAGGTAGGTACCTACCTACAACAATGTTCTAAATAAATTCGATTCATAACTAATTTTATTTGAATTCAGAATCTTTCCGTTACCATAGTAACCATTCCAATACGTTAAAAATATCAAATGGTTTGAGACTTTTTTGAATATGTAGGTACCTACATTGGTTTGTTCGATGCCATAAAAATGAAAATTGTCAGATAAATCAAATATTATATACAAATTATGCAATTTTATTATGCCTATATCTTTACTAATAATAAACACATTTTTACAATATATGTCTTAAAACTCGCTGTAATGTCTTGTGTTTCATTTTATTATTTCATAATTACATTTATTTCAAAGGTTTGTTATTTTCAAGAACATATTCATTCGGTGGGAAAATGAAATATTGTATGAAAAGATATTAAAATGGCGGCGTTTATGTACAAAAGGCTTACTTTAAAAATAAGTTAAACATTATAATTATACCAAATATTCACCATGTTTTTCACTTAAACGCTAAGTTATACTTCAAAATATATTTTTATTGTGTAAATACCTACTTCTAACTTTTAAATCAACAGATATTTGCGTGCAAAATGTACACTTTTTTGACAGATATGACTTGGAAAATTTTGTATGGAAAAAATAATTATTGAAATATTTTTAAAATTCAGCATTTTTATCGCATTATTTTTAGCGTGACACTGCATCAGGTATACTGGTACACGTTCGCACATAAATTAGATTTTTAGATGCTCTTGGTTTTTCAGAAGGCGTGAGACAAACACACACACACACACACACATACACACACACATACACTAACATTTTGATTGCTTTATTACTTTAGATGTACGCCCTTAATAGGGCATTTTTAATAAAAGACAAGATAAATAATAGCAATGTACAATGTACATCAATAATACAAATGATAAAAAAATGAGTAAAAGAAAGGACAGTATAAGACAATATAACTACACACAATTTTTAATTTTTTTATTTATTAACAAAAACAACACAAGGTTCACATATAAATCATAATTTAAAAAGGTTTACAATTTCCATCATATATATTCATAATAACCCTCTTTAATTGAGATAAAATTTTGGCAATTGTTACATTTGCCAAAACATTGTACATCTACTAAAAAATATGAAGCTACACAAAACAAGAATGAAATAACAAAAAATAAATAAATCAGTACAAATTTTAATTTTATTTTTAAATATATTATAATTTTTTTCGAATCTAAGACTCAAAGGGAGTTCATTAAACCACTTAGTACCTTTATACTTATAGAAATGTTGTGAGGCAATTGTACGTAAAAGAGGAATGGTAATACATCCTTGTGAATTTATTCTGCTGCTTATAGAAAATGACAATTGGTTTGAATTTGTAAGAATATCTTTATGAATTTGGAACAATGAGATTTTTTTGTAGATATTTTCAACAGTTAAAACTTTAAATTCTTGAAATACATTAATAGTTGGATATTCAAATTTCTTTTTTAATATAATTTTAATAATGATTCTTTGAAAAACTTCTAAAGGCACTAAAGTGGTTTTAAAAGCTCCCCCCCAACATATAATGCCATATTGTAAGATGGATTGAAATAATGAAAAATATATTGTTTTAAGCAAGTTTGTTTGAAGTATATTTCTTAGTCTCAGAAAAATAAAAATTAGCTTTTTAAGGCGTTCAACAGTTGTAGTTATATGCAATTTCCATTTCATACTGCTTTCAATAATAATGCCTAGGTATCGGATGTTATTTTTAGTTGATAATTTAATACACGCTGAGTTACAAGATATGGAGTTGTTGATAAAAAGAAGAAGAAGAAAAAAATAAGCATTATTACAGCGTTATAGTAGATATAAAGCATGTTTTTTATATTAATTACATACTCGTTAGTTAGTGGAAACCCCCCGACAGACAGCTTTAAAGTTTAATAATAATAAATAATTTAAATATCGCCGTTCAATGATTCAGGATCATTGCAAGGGCGCTTTATTCTGTCTTATGTTACTCTACGAAACAAAGCGGTTTTCAGTCTTTTAGAGAAAGTTCTCTTGCTTTGAGCACTGCGGACATCTGGTGGCAACATTAAGTTGTGCCACACACCTTGCGTTACACAGGCGTGGTGACATTACTGTAAAATTACTGTCAATTGGATTGGATAAACTCAGAACAATTGAAAATTATTTTATTTTATTCAAATGAACGATTTTTATTTAAAACTTGTGTTAAGATTTTGATTCGTACTACACAGATTTCCTTACTTTTCACAGCTATGTATTTATTTATTTATTTTATTATTAACAATACAATGAGGAAGTTACAAATACAATTACATACTAGAGCTTGAAGTTATGTTCGTGTGTACATATGTATATGTGTGTGTATGTGTATTATTTATTGATAAGTATTGTAATTGATATGATACGATGAACTCCTCACTAGGAAGTCCTGTGCCGAGGTGTTCATTTGAATAATTGTGTGACATAGATAATACATTATGTTTATAGTTCTTGAATTAAATTATATACATAAAACAATCAATGTAAAATCAAGGTATGTATATACTCCAATAAGAACATATTTTAACATAAATAGTGAAACAATAAAATACATAAAATGATAAATTTATGTTGATCAGATGAAAAATAATATAAAAGTATGATATAAAGTAAATATTCAGAAACAAATGTGTTAAAATCTCAGTACATACATCAGTACATCTCAGTACTATTTAAACTATTTTCTCTGTTGATATTTAGTATCATGGATACATAATATTCTACTTCTTTTATTCGATTTGGTTTCGATTCGATACTCAAAAAATGCGCTCTAAGCGATTAAAACGAACCGTGGTACGGTGAAGAGATTTTTTTTTATTACTTTGGCGCACCGTTTCAGTGCATAGTCACGGGCGATTGCACAATGTACACCCATGGCTGAAACCAGCTGCGACCCAAGGGAAGATACCAGTCCAGAACAGAGCCAGTCATGCGTGACTCAAAGGTTCTACAAATCCAGATGCTGCTGAACGGGAGGAGGAAATTTCTAAATTCATTTATGTTTTCGAACAAAGTGTAAAACCTTAAATTTTATCATTTCCCGCTTAAAACATTTCTCGGAGGCACAACATTAGTGTTGGGAATTAATGGCATTCCTGGCTTAAGGAAGTATTTATAACACGAATTTAATTAAATCTCGGTTAAACAATAAATTTCTTGATTATAAATTATTTTAATATTTTTCGCATTATTTTTATCTGCCGCTGAATGAGGGGCGAGAGCGATTTCGCCGGGCGGCAGTTTAAATTGCAAAATTTACGTAAAACTCGAGTTAATTTGCTCGAAACGATTTAATCTCAATAAAATTGAAATATTCGCCATCATTTTGAGGAATAAATAAAACGACGGTGTCTTCTTTAAGGTAAGTAACCTAGTTTATTTTTATTGAAGATTTTTCAGCGCACTTGAGGTGAGATATTCACAAAAACGGCGTTATATAAATTATCCAAATTTATTTAAGAGTAAAATTTTTTATTTTATTTTTTATATATTAAAACACCGTTTTTACAAATATAAAAATATCTTACATAGGTACAATATGACTTAATAAAGTAGTAAATAAAATGTATAGTACTAAATTATTATTTTAATAAAATTTACCTGAATATTTTTTATATTTATTTATTTATATATTTTATTTCAGAAAACTACAGCTTTGTTAATTGTTTCGTTACATTTGGTGCTTTTAAAATTATTACAAGCCAACATTGTTTTCTTTTATTTAAATTAATGAATTACAAATAACTAGTATGCTGAGCAGCAGGTAAAAGAATAACAATTATAAGAGAAGAAAAAAAACAATTGATAATAAAAAAAATACAATACATAATGAAAATAAAATGGGGAAAAGGAGGGATTATTGGAGTGAAGGATAGAGCTTGTTTGAAGGAATTAGGGAACTGGGTTGAAAAATATCTTTATTTGTTTACGGTAAGTTTCTATGGAGTCATGGAAAATGTCAGTGTGTTTAAATTTTAGATTATTGTCACGTTGAATTCTGTAAATAGTCGAGTGATATCTGTAATTAGTATGGCAAATAGGGAGATGAAATAAATTTTTCGAACGGGTGTGCCTGTTTGGTACATGGAGTGATATAGTGCTTAGTAAATCGGGGGAGTCAATAAGGTTGTTGCATATTTTATACAGTAACAGTTGATCGAATAAGGTCCTTCTGTCTTGCAATGTGTTTAATTTGAAGAATTCTGTAGATAATTTATAATTAGTATGTTATATACACATTATTTTCACGGATTCGAACTCGCGACCACTGGATTACTAACCCAATGCGCTATCCGCTCTGCCACCGACCCATCTATTATTTCAAGTATAATGACACAGTTTCAATCCGTGTTATGCCTTTTGCTATATCATAATTACCGCGTGTCCCACTAAGTGCTAACCCCATAAGAAAATCTAAAAAAAGTGCTAAAATAAAATATAGAAAAACACACAGGTCTATGATGTATAGCCCTAACCGGATTCGGCATTTAAATTATTTTCTTTGATAAATCCCTACCATAAGTAGGGATACCTACATTAAAATATAATGAATTATCTACTCTAAGAAATAAATATTATTTCAATACTGGGAATAAAGAATTTCAATTGCCTCCCAGATGAAATAAAACAGATTAATGATTTTAAAAGGTTCAAACGAAGACTGAAAAAACATTTCACAATCTAAACTGGTGTATGTAATGATGTATGTATTGATATGACCAATATTGTTTCGAATTTCCCGTTTTCTATTTTTTTATGCATATTTGTTTTTTGTATTTTTTTTTCACCATTGTATAACTACCTACATAATGTATTAATTGTACCTATTGTCGAATTTCAAATGATTCCCTCATCAAGCACAAGGATTTAATCTTTTTGATGAGGTAATGCAAAAACTTTACCATAGTATATCATTATGTATTTTGTAAAATTATTTGTCATATTATCAAAAAACAAGATGTTAAATAAATAAATAAAAAATAAGTACCATTCATAATTATGATTTTAAAGTCATAATTAATTACATTATTTGACCAGTGGATAAATTACAAAATAAACAGAAGGTACCTATGGCTATGTGGCTTGACTGATAAGCTTGAAAAATTTTAGGCATATAAATTTGAGGTCGTGTCAAAAGTAGCAAATGGAAATATTTCCTGTAAATATGAACATAATTTCCCTACCAGAAATGGACGTGGATATGTAAGGTATTACAACGCGATAGGTACTCTCGATACTCGACAGAGGAAACGCCTCGTCGTTTGTCATATCCGGATATACCACTGCGTTTAACACTGGGTATTAATGCTCCATCGGGCCTAAAATGCACAAATGTTTGATAGGCTCGCTATGACACATATGTAATATGAAAGGCAAGTACTGACGACAAACGGAAACACTAGCAATATCTGCTGACTGAAGAGGTAATATGACTTAACAGCTGTATATATTTTATTCTAGTGTCAGAAAGACTGATATTTATCTTGCTCAGATGAGATGTTGTCTTTTTTCTTTAAATCTGGATGATTTGTACTCGTATTTCTTTCGATTTTCATATAATGTGGTGTAGTGAGAGTATGAAAGAGACATCGTGTATGAAAGAGATGGATGATATTTCAATATAGTTGAGAAGTGTAAATAGATTATTTGTAAAAGACAATTACTGAGTTATAAATAAATTATAACTATCATCTAGTGTGATGACATACTGATCACCCCCAGTCAGCATATTACAATTTACATGCTTTGCATTCGTGATTTGAGCGTCAAAATAATTTTGCAATTTGATACAGTTTGACTTTTTTATGCTCAGTTTTTATTTAAAAAACAATTTTTATGCGAATAAATAATTCATGAAGACTAAAAAATTTAAAAATTAATATGCAGATTAAATTTCAGCACGTGAATCCACAAAAATTGGTAATAAAAATATCGATATTTTATAAAGTTGCAGATGTGGTCAAATGAATATTCATTGTATGTTTCACGCAGACAATATATAAATCGAATTATAATTTCGAATTAAAAAAGTTGTCATTTGTTATTTATTATTACAAGATACAGAAAAAAGGATACACATCAAAAAAATATATGCCCTTTACCAGAATACAAGCACTCATGTGCAAAGGAGACATTTAAAAAAGAAACAAACATTAATATTCGGCAGATATTTGGTGACAGTTAAAACTGACCATTTTTGAATTATGCAACTAGCTATATCACTATTTTTATTTTATGATAATAAAAAATATTGTAAAAAAATCATTGCTTTACAAAATTATATGTAGTTCTGAATTTTTTTGCTCTTCTTTCGAAGTACATTCAGCTAGACTATGGAATAGCCTAAGTCCTGATATTACGTCGTCTATCTCAGTAAACATCTTCAAGAAAAGGCTAAAGCAAAAATATTTATCTGACAATACCTGATTACATCTTCCTCTCTTCTTCCTTTCCTTATCCTTTAGTCTTCCTGTCATTGCTATGAATTGTTCTTATATACTATTTTGTAATGTAATTAACTGATTGCCATAGTACACATTATTTTGTATATTTAACATTTACTCTGGTTGGTTGGAAGAAATTGCCATCAGGCAATAAGCCCGCCAGTGTACTAATTATATGTACAAGAAGACTAAAATGAATAAATATATAAATAAAATTAAGTAAATATTACTAATTTAACAGTCAATATTTAACAAATCTATTTTATTTTATTATTTTTATTTTGAATTTATTAAATTCAGTTGCCTGTCTCTAATCTGTTTAGAGTTGGTTGAACCACACCACCCCATTGTACGTGTATTAGTGCTGTGCAAAACTCGTATGTGTTATTGGAGTGCACAATTGATCCACTATATATTATTTCGTTTATTACTATCTATACGTACAAAAACATGGCATGACTTTCATTTGTGTATCTTTTTCTGTAGTTTTTGATTGTGTTTTTAAAAATATGTAACTATGTATTATTAATTAAATGAATAAATATATTATTATATTTTTACTTATAAAACATAAATTTTGTTTGGTTTTGACGGTCGAAAAGGGGTAAGGTAAGCTAATGTTACAGATACATGGGTACAAAGAGTGGGTATATTCGTTTCATTTTTTTTTCCTCAAAAATCTCGACGGATGGAGGATTTCACCCATCTCAACACCGGTTTGTTCTAGAAAAGGGAAGAGGTTGAATAAGAAAACAGATAATAACTCCAGTCGAGGAATGCTTTATTACGAAACCGTAATAGAATAGACAGAATATCGCGGTAAAGGTAAAGATAGATGGAGATTAATCTCAGAAGACATTGAGCGAATCCAATTTGAAACGTGAATAGAAATATTAAGATTGAACTTCTAAATAAACTTTGATTTGAGCTTCTAAATAAAGTTCAGGTATTTGTTTATGAATCTTGTTCCCTCGTAGATAATCAAGTGTTCAATTCCGAAAATGCAATAAAATTTTAATGAAATATCAAACTTATTAATAAGAATGACAAACGAAAAACACTAGCGTGTCATAAAATGGATAACTATAGTTTAAAGTGACAGTTCATATTTTTGTTTTTAACTTTAATGTTGATTAAAATTTATATTCGTCTTCTTAATTAAACCCATTGCCAGCATAACATTAAAGTTTAATTTTATTGAAAACCTACTTAAAATATGTTTTGTTCAATCAACCCTCTGAGGAATTATTCCGCATAATAACGGGGTCCGCTTTCCGGGTTTTACTTATAATTGGTTATTCTCCTCCACTTATCTGTCCGGGGTTTCATCCTCGGTCATCACGCCATTTGTTTAATGTTTAATATTTTCTTCTTACATTTACGAAAAAAAGTCAACTTACGTATTTAAATTATTATTATAGTTGATTCGCAATCACAAACCACGTTATTTGTTGAAAACTATACGATTAGTTTCAAAATTAACCGTTACCTGTTCAGTTGTTGAAGAGGGATCGGTTAGTTCCTAAACTGGTTGCATAGTTTCCTAAAAATATTGTAATTCGTACGAATAAATTAAAAATATAGTTTTAATTTTGTTAATTAAAATATACAACGAAGTCAATAATTCGATATTTGGAAATATTATGTTGAGAAATAAATTTGGCCCAGGATAAATATATAAGAGATTGTGTAAAGCGGTACATAATATAATACTATTGCTGATAAGCTTTTCATTAAAAAATTTCATTTTTATTATCTTAGTATTGACTAGCATTATTTCGAGGCCATAATATAAAGGGATGTACACAGATACAAAATAATGTCGTACAATCTACAAAACTAAACACATATTAATCTCGTCAATGTTGTTAAATGTTTATCCTTGTGAATGAAATATTACTGCAGATAAAATGGTTCTTATTTGTAAACAGAGAGAGAGGAAATACGAAGTAGATTAGATTTTCATTAAAAAATATTGCTTCTGCTTATTCCTACAAATTCGCACACAACATTATAGCGGTTTCAGCCACTATTCACACAAACGAGAAATTGATTATTCAATATTTCTAGCACCATGTAAACGAAACGGACAAAATGTTCCCAAGTTTATTGTTCAATCAAAAAAGATTCAAATAACAAGAGAGCTGGAAAAGGGCGACCGCATTCTGGAATTTGGGACCACACGAGACCGATAAATCGCTTTAACGGTTCCCTAATAATAATCCCATTATGTGATATTGACCTCTATAAAACCAACTCAAAACCTTAAATTTACCACTGCCATTCGTCTCGGCCATAAAACGAAACAAAAAAAACTATAAGGGATCGCAAATATGCAAGGAAAGGACAGATCCGACTCCCAATCTCCCCAATGGAGGGAAAACATCTCTCCTATCCTAAGGCCTCCCGGGCTATTGATGAACGACCCTCGATTCAAGTACATTCTCCATCTCTTGTTTTGATTTCCAAATAAGAAAATATACATTTCCACTCTGAATCATTACACGGAGAATCCCTTCGCAGTGAATTTACTGTCACGGAAATGAATTACTGGCATAAATAAAGTTTGAGTAGACATCTTGAAAATACTCATTTTGAATGGAAAGTTTTTTAACATTCATCTATCGTCTGATTTTTTCGGTAATTCCTTTCAGTTTAATGTATTTTTTTAAACAACAGTATAAACTTCGTTCAGGAAACTTTTGAACTGGAGCTGTTAATGGAGCTAGCACTTAACTATTTACCACTTTAAATACACCTTTAATAATACAACTGATTTCAAAAGACATTACACTTCCTCCGGCAGAGCTTTATCCTCCTGACAATGGATTTCCAAGCCTTCCTGTCAGCAGCAGCGGATTTCCAGTCATCACAAGCATTCAGATGATAGTGGTAGTTTAATTTAGATAGGTACAGGTATTTAGTTTTCTTGGTGTTGGATTTTACTGTGGCAGCCTGCGTCTTAATGTTGGATTTAATATTATCCACTAATTCCCGGTGTTCTTTTGCTACTAAGGCTATATCGTCTGCATAGCCAAAAAAATGTTCATTTCTTCTAATAGTATTCCACCTGGTGTGTTCTCAATATTTCGCACTACCCTATCTAACGCTAGATTGAATAGGATGGGTGACAGTAGATCTCCTTGTCTAAGACCTGTACCCACCGTAAATGGTTCAGAAGTATTTTCTTCCACCTTCACTGCCACCTTTGAACCACTCATGCAGACTTTTATCATATTCACCAGCTTTTTCTCAAGACATTCACACGTGTATAATTGAATGGAATTCCTACAGTTGTGATGTCATTGATGCTGTATTTTCACAAAATCAAGACCAAAATTATAACCTACATTTTTTTTGCCAAAAGCTCGAAGTAGATTTATTTATGGCCATTGTTGTGTAATAATTAATTTATTCAATAATTTTGATTACTAGAAAGGTCACGGAATTGCACATCGATATATTTTATTATTATTTCGTCAATCATTATTATGTTTCAAATAAACAAACATGATATCATTTAATCATATCAGATTACTAATACTAATTTGAGATCATATAATGGTTGAAATGATATAAATTGAGATTATATATTGGCTGTTTTATCTCTTAATTGATTAATATTCATGACATCGACAAATATCTTAAAGAAAACTTGACGTTATAACCTATAAAACTGGTGGAAATTTACTAGAAAAAATATATAAAAAAAAAATTCCATGCCGTTATTTTTTGTTTCTCTGTTTCTCGTATAAAAAAATATAATATTAACATTACATTGATTCCTTGTGGTGATTTATTGCCATATGGCAATTTATTTCAAATAACCAGTGTTTCCAGCCCAGATAAGCAATATTTGCGTGAGAAATGAATTTAAATTAGTGTTTTCTCTGATGTTTCTTATTTAAAAAGATCTGAAGTCCACGAGTGTCAATCTTCCATTCGCATTCGTCGATTGTTCTTTTGGGCTATGGTGCCGAGATTGCTAATCTAGAGGGCTCCGTTAGCTACTTTTCGCGCTATGCATTTTTTCTTGTCACTCATTTAGCGTTCAGTGTAGGGGCCGTTTACAGTCCCCATGTGCAGAGCGGGTGGTGGTTAAAGTATCGAAAAAAGTGTCTATTCTGCAAGGGATTAAATCCAGTATGCTAGCACAGAAACCAAACAGCTTACCAACAATGATACAATCATTAGTTCCTCAACTATACACAAAATATTTAAGAGTATTGGTTTATTGTATCAACCAAAACTCGTTAATATTTTGTATATAGTATTTGTCTTCGATAAAAATATGCTAATATCTAGTGTTTGTGTATTCAAAAACAATATGTGAATATCTTGTGTTTGTATCTTCGATAACAATAATATGCGAACATCTAGTGTGTGAGCTTTCGATAACAATATTATGCGAACATTTAGTTTTTGATTCGCTCGAAATTTCATAGCCTACCTTAAACGTGAAAAACTCCGTATGATTCACGAAATCATAAAATCACGTTCGACATATATCCCTGTCGGCATCCAATATACGTCAAACAAGGTGATGAAAAGTGTTCGCCCTCAAAAATATTCCTTCGATTAGAAACCATTCCTTTGTTGGCAAAAATCTATGTAATATTTTTCGAGACAAAATTTCAATTGGAAATTTTCGAATATGAAAAATCTCCAAGGAAAATTCGGCGAGAATTTTTTTATTCAAAATCACTTCACTTTCAACTTTTGCATTCACCAAGGCAGTACAACTTTGGAAACAAAATGTTGATGATTTATTACAATCTTAAAATGTCAAAGTTAACTTTGGCCTTGTTCCAGCGATTTCAAAATGATGATTTTTTTTCAATTTGCATTTAACACAAAATTTATCTGATCCATACTAAAGTTTTCTGCAAAAAAAAAATCACATAGTGCATTTACAAAAAATGATAAAATATGTTTAAAATGATATTGTACATGGTAAAACATTATCATATTAAGCAATACGAAGATAAAACGTGTAAAATTTTGATTTTAAAATTTTACAATTTTATTTTTATAGCCCGCATATCTCGTTATATATTATGTCTTATTAAATCAGTTATATTATTAAAGGTGTATTAATAAATTGGTAAAAAGCTTAGTGCTAGCTCCATAAATAGCTTCAGTCCAAACGTTTCTTGAACGAAGTTTATATTGTTGTTTAAAAAACACACAATGGTATAGTCGTATTTATTTTACTGTTATAATTTTGACCCATGTAACAAATGTTAAAATATTTGTGTACAATGGTAAATTATATAAACATCAAATTTCCCACAAAGACATAACCTATGTGTGAGTATACTGATAGATACATTTTACCATCTTTAAATACTATACTAACACCAATATACAAACCATATTCTATAGTGCAAACTAGATTGTAAAGACCATCAGAGAATGCGAGAATTTCAAGACATAAACAAAAGCTTCTACCATAAATTTGGAAAGGAAACATTAATTATTTTAATAACACATAATATTATATGTAATTCTAAAGTCTATGTGACAAACCTGGATTCAGTCGAATAATTCATGATTTTACAACAAGCAAATTGATCAAATCTTTATATAATTTTATCATATGTTTAACAAAATCACACATTAACTACACGTTTTGATACAAAAAAACAGCGTTATTTAGCGCAATTAAGAATAAAAAAATATAAATCTGTAAGGATTCAGAAAAAAATGTCTCAGAAGCATGATCCATGTGCTACATGTCTGTTGAAATTTATATATATAGTTAACGTTCACACAAGCAGCTATTCCATAGCATATGGAAGAAAAATGATATCATATCAGAAAGAAATGGTTTTGAAGGAATTCAGGATAACAATATTGTATGTTACATCTCTCTGCCAACAAAAATACATCAATAGTCATACGTCCGTGATGAATGCCGAACGAATCACATACAGTGCTATGAATCCTTTATTGAATTCATTGATCGATACGTATATTTTATGCTTCGTTACGCTGCGTACATTCAAAAGATGATATCAAAAAAATATAAAAATACGTGGAAACATCCATTTTATATCTATATTTTTAAATATAAATAAAGTTATCACATAGAACGATACGTTTATGTCATTTAAGAAACACAAATGAATATTATTATATTACTTCAACAAAAAAACGTGTTTTTTTATACGACTTTCGACCGGTTTCGAATGGAAACAATTTTTATTCGGGGCGGATAAAAGCGTTTGAAGAAATAATCGTGTTGGATTAAAAGGAGAATAAAGAGTGGTCACAAAGCGGATATAATTTAACTCACTTCTTAATGAAATTTACTTATTTGCTGTATATTATTTTTCCTATACGTTGATTTTAATTTTTAAAAATCTATTTTCTGATCAAATTTTCACCCTATTTCGTGATAGCAAAATTTGATATTTTTAACACGAATACTTTTACATGGTACGTTCAATAGACAGGTCAAATATTAATTAGAAAACGGGAATATTTATCGTATTTTTTAAAGTTTACTTTTGTTGTGTGTTAATCTTAAGAACTGTTCCCATATCAAAGACAACTGTATTGCACTGGTAATGGTTACCATTCGAATCAAGATCTCCGTATCGAAATCTCAATCGGTGAGTTAATTACATAATACCAAATGCATCTAGATTAGTTTGAAAATACCTAATAACGTACAAGCGCAACGTTGGAGTATAAACAGTATATAAGATGTTCTCCTCTGAAATATTTGAACATAAAGAATAACATCTTCATATCATTTTTTGTCCGTGAAAATAAACGTGTAAATTTGGTTTTTTTGAAAATAACAAAACCGTCATTTATTTTTACTCCTTACTAAACCAAGGGGATATTATTGGGGAGTTATGAATTTGCAATTTTTTCATGCTGAGATCGTTTTCTGAAAGTTTCATCACAATGTATCTGGGTGTGTGTTGTGGTTTATGTGCTACGTGCTATGTATGGCATGTTTATTCTACTTAATCAATCATGGACTAAAGTACTCCTTTGATTATTTTCAAATTTTTCAAATTTATAAATCTAATACTCGCTTGGATCCCATTCGATTTTAAGGATATCTGAAAAGAGCTTCTCATTTTTTTACTGTCAAATATTTCAAAGTGACTCCATGCTCAGTAAACTGGCATTGAAGCAAAAAATTGCTAAAAGGCATTTAATAATTAGCAACAATCATCTTACAAAAACCTGTAATATATTCAAAGCGCCCTTGAGGTGAGGTTATCACAAAAATGGCGCTATAAAAATTATTCCAATTTATTATTATTTATTTATTAATGAAGGTTTCATAATAAGATATTTAAATCATAAATAATTAGACAAACTCATTTCATGAAAATGCTAAAAATTTTCATACAAAATTTGAATACGTTGTGGAGTGACAACAAGAGTGTTGTTGTTGTTGTGTTGTTGTTTTTGTGTTTTGTTGTGTTGTTGTTGTTGTGTATTGTTGTGTTGTTGTTGATATTGTTGTTGTTGTTGAGTGTTGTTTGCCACAACCCTCAGGTTTATTCTATTTTCGGATTTTATTCTGTGGCCTCAGACCAATGATCTATGCTCTGTGTTTGTGAGATATTTAAATAAATAAAAAAAGAATGTATCCTTTACTGCGAACCTGGTACAAACAATATCTTTAAAAGAATTTTTCACTTATTTTATTAATGCGTTATATTAAAAAAAAATAATATTTGCTATATTGTTTTTTTTATATTGTAATTCTTTATATTGTAATTATGTGTTGTAATTTTTCAGGAATGATTTCTGTTCTGTTCGTGTCCTTTTTCATTTAAAATACTTGGGAAAGTAATGAAAAAGAAAGGAATTTTATTTTTAAACATGGAAATTCCATTTCGTAAAATAACTCTTCTTAAGAAATACTGAAAGGTATCATTAAATTAATTATTTCTGTTCGAAAGAAACCTCTAAAAATATGGCAGGTAAATTATTATTCTAATTAAAAATATATTTTATTTTAAATACCTATGTTCTCATTGAAGAAGATGAATAATTATGTGGAAAGGTTCGTATAAGATAAATTAATGAACTGGGATTTTGTTTATTTTTAAACTAAAAATAGAAAAATGTTGGATTATATTATTGAGATCTTTTAAATTAGAGGGAAACCTCCCAATATTAGTTTTTCAAACCAAATTATTTTCAAAAGATTTAAGTGTTTTATTTACAACTAATGAGTTTAATGATTTTTCAACTGTTGTTAATAAAACCTAAACACGCCATATTTACAAAATGGTAATATTTATTTATTATTAATTTATTAATTATCAATCATAAATTTACAAGATTAAAACTTCAAATTATATTTTAACTGACAAACATTTTTTTTAACATCTCAATAGAGATGAAGTTGGGATATTGTAGAAGAACCAGGAACTCGAGGCACCTACAGGGCTTACGAGCTGTCATCGGCTGGTTTACGTGATCACTTTATGCGTTTGCGCAACATTCACCAATTATGCCTTCTCATTGAGTTCCCTTATCAATGTAATTTTGAAAGTTCTATATATTTGAACAGTGTGTAACAATTCACTTGAAAATAAGGAACTATTGGTACTAATGCCATCCATGGAGTATCAGAAAAACTTTTTATAATGCCATCTATTGAGAAATTAAGAAATTAGTTTATTTGTAAACAATGAAAGCAACAGTCCTTATAAATGAGATGACGGTGTCTCGCACAGATGTCACCACTGAACTGCGCCAGAATATGCGTATATGCAATTAAAAAAATATTCGACTTCAAATTATGTTTCAAAAAAATACCATTTGTTCTTGAACATAAATTATTAACTGCAAATATGTGTGTATGTTTAAATGATGGCCACACAATGAATAATAATAATTGGTACATTCACAGACATGGCTATTCATCTCATTCACACCACCTTGCCCGGAGCTGATGCATGGACACGTGAAAAAGAGAAAGGGTGAGAAGCGGTGGGGAGTGAATGCATTCATGGGTAAGTTTTAATGATGGCGGAGTACTACAGGGGGTTGGGAAAGAGAGGAATGGGGCATACGTGAAAGCTCCACACACTTTACTGTCTGACACACACACATACACATACACACAATTTGAAAATAATGATGTTTTTTTTTTTTATTTCATTTTCATTTTCGGGAAATTTACAGTATAATAACATTTATTATATAGATGCATTAGTATAAGACTAAAACCAATAACAAATTTCCACATTATTAACAATAACTTTTGACTGCTGTGCTTACATACTTAAAGCTACATATGAAAAATATTTAAATCTGAATGCTAGTGCATGAGTGTATGTATGTGTGTACGTATGAGTGTAAGGATGTGTATATGTGTGTGAATGTGTCTATATAAGTGAAAGAGAGAATATATAGGTACCTGCAAGCTCATACATGATATCAGTAATCCAACTGTCAATTTTTTCAAGAGAATTTTACTCTCTGAACATATCTACAAAGTATCAAGCCAAGATACGCGAGATTTATATGCAGGGTCTTTATTTTTCTAGGTTTTTCCAACTTTGAAGTCAAAAAACACCAACGTAGAGGCTTTGCAGCATATATGTTCTATATATAAATGAATTAACTAAGTAATCGAAGTAGGACTTTTAGTGTGTGTGTCTGTGTGTCCATCCCCCCTTATAACTTTTGATAAGCTCAATTCACAGAGCCCAAAATTTCAGAATATATATATAGCTATAGGCCTACAAAACTTTGATACTCACAATTTAAAATTTTTGTTTGATTCAGGGGTTATCAACTTTTAATTTTTTTTTTTTTTTTATCTCAAAAACCATTTAAGCTGGAACCTTGAAAATTGGTATAAATATATACAAATACAAAATCTAATATTTGTGTATTTCAAAAACAGAGTTTTTCAAACATTTTTTTCTAAGAAAATTTTTTTTTATGATAAATTTGTGTGTTAAACCGCCTATATTTACATTTTTTTTAAATATTGAAAAAAGCCGAAACAACCCCAACTAGATAATTTAATTTTCTATAAAAAATATAAACATTGTAGTCGTACATCTCAAACTTTTTTTACAATTGTGATAAAAATTGAATTTAGTGTATTGATATACGATTTAGAAAAATTAGAAAAAACACGAAGGAGTTCTTTAGTCTATAATCGATAAAGTATAATAACCACGCCGTACATATAATATATTATTTGACTTATTTATTTTAACAAAAATAAATAAGTTAAATGTTGAGCGAGTTTTCATTTTGCCTTATAAGGCAATTAACCCTATTTAGAGTGCTATATTCCTTTAATTAAAGTATACATTAATCAGAAATAGTTTTAGGAGAATATAATGGACGTTCAAAATTACGTTACAGTTCAATTTTGTGTGTTTTAAAAAACTTTAACATAAGGACATTTTTTTGTGTCATTTTTTGTGTGGGAGATATTGATATTACTGTACGAATGTGTAGATTTGATATAAAACACTGATATTAGACCAGTTATTACAATTAACTATTTCAATTATTACTGCCATGACCGATTTCGTTCACCTTCAGTAAGCTTAGTTTAAGGAATTTATGAGGATGTATAATATGTACTTGTATCAAGGACAATTAAAAAAAAATAGTTACTCGTGAATAAGTCGACACCTAGATCATAAACTTATTTTTATAGGAAGATAAAGTGAATTAAAATATAATTTACTTAACATAAACGAGTTTTAACGAGAGTTCGGATGTGTACGGAAAATTTTGTAGACATTTGAAAGATTTCGTAGATTATCAGTTGGTACCTCTCTAAACACAAAACAATTAC
This sequence comes from Molanna angustata, assembly GCA_963576475.1. Lineage (NCBI taxonomy): Eukaryota > Metazoa > Arthropoda > Insecta > Trichoptera > Molannidae > Molanna > Molanna angustata. The sequence continues at coordinate 10,987,322 of OY754970.1, read as the reverse complement.
TATGGACTTAAAACACTTTGGAGCTCTCTTGAGATATTCTGTAAATTGTTTCCATGAAAATAAGATTGCTTTGACGTATTTCTGGGATACTCAACAAGAAGATTATTAAGGTATTTTCTTCAAGGTGAATGAAAATGGTACTCGATAATGTATAATGATTAAATATTTAGTAATAAATGTGATATAATTTCTTTTTCAAAAATCGATTGCGAAAACATGTCGCAGTATTTCGATATATTCTAATAATTCTGATAGTCTAGAGAGGAGGAAAAATCTAAAAACTCGTGAAAATTATTTATGACAAATTTTTAACATCTGAATAGAGAAGAAGTTGGAATTTTATAGGAGATCTAAAAACTCAAGACAACAACAGGGATTTCAACCTGTCATCGGCTGGTTTGGTTTACGTGATGAAATTTATGCCCTTGCGTTCACCAATTATCCCTATCAATCCAATTTTTTAAAGTTCTTTCTATGTGTAGATATATTATAAATATAAAATAAAAAATATTCGTATTTGTTGTATTCAAATTTAGTTGATTGTATCCCGATGCACGAAACGATGCCTTGCACGAAACGCGTTAATAATCATTTTTTATTTTATTTTATTATTTTATTGCTTCTCAGGCAACTAACAGGTCAAATATTTTTTTAACACGCATCCAATAACAAGTTTCCACATTCTGGAGACTTACGATATTAATCGTCTCACAGATCCAGACTTAAAACACAATTAAAAACTGTGTCTCCACCGGGAATCGAACCCGGGATCTTTTGATTAGCAGTCAGATACCCTACCAACTGAGCCACTAAGGGCGAATTAAATTTAAAGAGAACAAATACCAAGTATTTTTTATTTTATGTTTATAATATATCTACGTAGGTACATGTAATGGAGTTCTATCAAGAATTGTCGATCAACAAACTAAATTTAAATCAAATATATTTTTTTAATGCATATACGCAAACATTTGAATTTTTTCCCTTTCGGTATTCGTATGATATTTTTATTAACAAACTTTTTTTAAGATCTCAATAGAGACGAAGTTGGGATATTGTAGAAGAACCAGGAACTCGAGGCACCTACAGAGCTTACGACCTATCATCGGTTGCGCAAGCGCATAAAGTGATCACGTAAAACAGCCGATGACAGGTCGTTTACCCTGTAGGTGCCTCGAGTTCCTGGTTTTTCTACAATATCCCAACTTCGTCTCTATTGAGATGTTAAAAAAAAGTTTGTCAATATAAACTAACAATCAGCTCTCTTTTATACTTGAAAGTGCGGTGTCTGTAAGGTTATTTGGAGTTTAAATTTCTAAAAGGGACTTTTGTCTTTATTCAAAATAAGAATGGGTGGTTATATGGAAATAACAGCTTATTATTCATTGATTCATTTTATTCATACATATACATAATATTGACAAATAATATTCTTAACTGCAATGCCCCACTAGGTAAATAACCTGTGCCGGGGCTAAAGCATTTTGAAATAATGATACTTTTAACAGTGAATGCCAACTAACGAAACATACACAAAAATAGCATTACAAATATAAATAGCATACAATAACAAATTTAGAATAAAATAAATACGTAAAAAGTGCATTACAAATTAGAAAAAAACAATAATCAACGAATACCTATTCAAAAGTAGAAACAGAACATACTAAACAAAAATCAAACTTAAAGACAGTTTAGAACAATAAGGATATGAAAAAAAAACACAAAAGAAAACACGTTAGTCCACCAAAGTAGCGTCTAGTACCAGCTCTTCTTTTCTGCATTCTAAGGTTAGGTTTAAGTCTGTTTATAATAATAATAGCGACTCGCGTGAGCGAGTTGCTTTATAAATTGAATTATAAATTATTATTAATTAAATTTATATATTCTTTTAATTTTTCGCATTTAATATAAAATTTCACAGCTCATTTGACTTAATACTACGAGATCTCAACTAATCAGAGAGCCAACCGGAAACAGAATGTGGAATGGTAAATGCGGATTGTAGACTCTAGTGTCCGCCAACGCCATACAATCCCTGAGTTCTTTACATCATATATGTGGTAAATTTTCGTTATAAAGAATGCTCTCCGTCCTTTCCCGACAAATGTCGTAGAGCCAATAATGATAATAATACATCGTGACATTTAACGTATTACAAACAAAAAGAGAGTTTTCAAGAATTCTGTGTTTCATAAAGAAATATGCAACTAATTGAAAAGCATAAATTTCTTAATATTACGAATAATTACACACGATCACTACATATAAAATATATTCGTCTGTAAACACACAAATTAATACATATCACATTAGTTGCATGTAACACATGAGATCCAACTGTCGATAGCGATAGTATGTATAGTTGAAGAATAAGTACCAAACTATAAACACATAAATACAAATTATTTAATATTTTAAGATATTTGGTTTTCTATAAACACATGTACCTAGGTATGTATGTCAAGATAGGATAGTATGGAGGTCAGTCCTTTGATCCTACCCAGAATATGAAAACAGAATGATGGTATGTATGTATGTTTGGAGATTAGTATCAAACAATTAAGTCTTCTTAGATATTGTGAGTAGGCTATTTCCATACAAATTGTATGAAGCAATGTCGTCACTAAATTCAATTTTTATAAAAATTGTTGAAAAAAATTTGCAATGTGCTAATACAATGTTAATATTTTATATAGAAAATTAAATTATCTAGTTGGGGTGTTTCGGCTTTTTTCGATATTTAAAAAAAAAATGGATATATAGTTAAACTCATAAATTTATCATAAAAAAAATATTTTTCTTAATAAAAATGTTCGAGAAACCCTGAAATTTTTTTAAAATAACTAATTTGAGATTTTGTATTTGTCTATGTTTATACCAATTTTAAGCGTTCTAGCTTTTACGGTTTCTGAGATATATGGAAAAATAAATAAAAATTTCAAAAGTTGATAACCCCTGACTGAAACAAAAATTCACAATTCTGAGTATAAAATTTTTGTAAGCCTGTAACTGTATATATATTCTGAAATTTTGGGCTCAGTAAATTGAGCGAATCAAAAGTTATAAGGGGGGGATGGACACACACACACACACACACACAGAGACACACAAATCTCACATAAAATGTTCTACTCCGAATTCTGAGTAAATCCATGTATGGGAACATATATGCTGCGAGGCCTCTAGTTCGTGTTATTAGCATGCAAAAAGTCCACTACACCATACAAAATTTTCCTTCGTACACGCATCTTGGCTTAATAATGTCGATTCATTAGAGAATTGAATTCTCATGAACGAATCGACAGTTGGATTAGTTACTAGTTGCATGTAACACATGAGATCCAACTCTCGATAGCGATAGTATGTATAGTTGAAGAATAAAAATCAAACTATAAACCCATAAATCCAAATTATTGAAAATTTTAACAAATGTTGGCATGTATGTCAAGATAGGACAGTATGGATGTCAGTCCTCTTTTCCTTCCCGGAATATGAAAACAGCATGATGGTTCTGTATGTATGTTTGGATATTAAAATCCTATCAAGACTATTAAGTCTTCTTACACATTGAGTATAGGCGACTGCCATATAAATTGTATGAAGCGATGTCGTCACTAAATTCAATTTTTATATATATTTTTTATATAAAATTAAATTATCTAGTTGGGGTGTTTCGGCTTTTTCGATATTTTAAAAATAAATGGAAATATAGGCAGTTAAACTCATAAATTTATCATAAAAAAAATACCTTTCTTAATAAAAAATGTTTGAGAAACCCTGGAATTTTTTGAAAAAACTAATTTGAGATTTTGTATTTGTCTATGTTTATACCAATTTTCAGCGTTCTAGCTTTTATGGTTTCTGAGATATAGGGAAAAATAAAATAAAAATTCAAAAGTTGATAACCCCTAACTGAAACAAAAATTCAAAATTCCCAGTATAAAAGTTTTGTAGGCCTATAACTGTTTATATATTCTGAAATTTTAGGCTCTGTAAATTGAGCGGATCAAAAGTTATAAGGGGGGGACGGACACACACACAGACACACAGACACACACACACACACACACACACACACACACACACACACACACAGACACACACACAAACACACAAAATGTTCTACTCCGAATTCTGAGTAAATCCGTGTATGGAACATATATGCTGCGAAGCCTCTAAGTTGGTGTTTTTTGACTTCAAAGTTGGAAAAGCCGTGAAAAAAGTAGACCTCTGCATACAATTCTCGCGTATCCTGGCTTGAAACATTGTCGATATGTTAAGAGAACAAAGTTCTCCTGAACAAATCGACAGTTGGATTAACTTTGTTTAATATGTAGGTTCAACAACTTTGTTCTAAATATGAACTTTGACTTAGTATGCATTATGAATTGCACTTCTCGAACGAATTAGCACACCGGCCTTCAAAACCTCAACGGAATTGTCATAAGTTCTTAACAAATGTGTTTGATATTGGTCCTGCAACTGCACCAGTGTATGGAGTATTCCCCATGCCACGCTATGGGAAAGTTATTTAGCAACATGAACATTAACACTACTTGCAGTCTTGTTAAACATAACTTCGACATTAGTACGTGTCGTATACATGACAGGTCGCACACCTAGGGAACGTAATCAACAAACCGTATTTGCAATTAAAAGTGAAGTAGTTTCATGTTCTAGACTACTACGTGCAATTTACACTCAATAACATATTCGACATTTCATAAGTTTATATTAATATGAGAGGTTAACATACACGAAACCTTATTAGGCACTCAAAGACTTTATTGCTAACATGAATTGTATATTATTCAAAATGAAAATTACATCTTTACCTGGTTCATTATAAAACTTATATTTCTATGGAACATTAACATAAGAAAATAATTTCAAAATTTTCGTTTTGGAATTCCCACGACAGTAAAATTAACTGTTATAATGAATTAAAATTATTTTTGCAAATTTTGTGGAATTCCATATTAATTACAAAATATTTTAGTTGGTTTTTTAAAAGCAATAAAAAAACTTAACATCAAATTCAGAAATTAGAGAACACTCTAGAAATACCGGCCACACATTCAGAAAAAAAAAATACTTCATTTTGAGAAAAAAGAAAAAAAAACTTGATCTACTTGAAGCAATAGAAATCAATAAAAAAAACTCAAATCTATTAAATATATAAATTTTCCCCCAGTATTCTCACCTTTCCTTAATATTATTAATAAAAACTACCATAGATACACTACCCACATATACCCCGCCCACAACCACCACAGTTACCCCCACATACCCGACACCCTCTCACTCACCAATGTAGGATGACATTTGTCGAATCAGTCACATTTTAGTTGTTACTGAAGATGGATTGGAAAATCCGAAAACGTTATATCGAAAAATAAATGTGAAGTAGAAAACACAAAGTCTCTAGCAAAAAAAAAAATACTAAAATATTTTGCTATTTACTGTTATATTTTTCAACTTTATGATTGTTTTTCTTCATCAGCCTGTCAAATTCATTGTGTGATTTCATTCATTTTCATTTTCTTTTCATAATATGCCATTTGCCATACGAAATATATATGTTGTGTGATATAGAAATCTTCCGTTATCTTCCACGATTCTTAAATCCTTTAAAAAATAGCTACCTAAAAGGTCAAATCGTTATTAATATTTTCGGAGTTAGCTTTGTGACACATTTTATATTGAACTACAACATTACTACAAAGGAGTTATTTGATATTTTACACATTTTTTATTGAATAACAACATTACTACAACTGAGTTATTTGATTTTATACACATTTTTTTATTGAATTACAACATTACTACAAATGTATTTATTGATTTTTTACAGATTTTTTTATTGAATTACAACATTATTACAAATGAGTTATTTGATTATTTACACATTTTTTTATTGAATTACAATATTACTACAACTGGGTTATTTGATCTTTTTACACATTTTTTTTTAATTACAATATTACTACAACTGAGTTATTTGATTTTTTACACATTTTTTTATTGAATTACAACATTACTACAAATGTATTTATTGATTTATTACAGATTTTTTTATTGAATTACAACATTACTACAAATGAGTTATTTGATTATTTACACATTTTTTTATTGAATTACAACACTACTACAACTGGGTTATTTGATTTTTTTACACATTTTTTTATTGAATTACAACATTACTCTAAATGAGTTAGTTGATTTTTCACACATTTTTTATTGAATTACAACATTACTACGAATGAGTTATTTGATTCGATTAGTTTTGAAGCGATCTTTTCCTTCATTAGTTGACATATTTCATGGGGAGAAGTAATTGATTCGAAATCATACATACATACATACATACCTACCATACCATCACGCCATATTACGGGGTAAGCAGAGAGAACAGAACGCCACATTTTTCTACCTTTACACACACTCATCGCCTAGTCAACATTCATACATTGTCTTGTACATGTTCGTCTGTTGTTCAAGCTTCTTACATATCCACCATTCAGAATATCGTTTACATGGTCATGCCATCCTTTTCTTGGGCGACCCCGACCTCTTATTCCATTCCTGTCCGCGTTGTATATTTTCTTCGTCAGGCGATCCTCATTCTTTCTTTCCAAGTGACCAAACCATCTCAATTACATATTTCTTCATCTTACATTCCTTTTTTTTTCCTCGTTCCGTACCATATCATACATCGATCAATTACAAATTCGTCTTGGCGATCTCATTTCAACTGCATTTATGCTGCTTTCGTGCGACTTCTGCCATATCCAGGTTTCACTTGCATGCGTCAATACGATTGTGTTATGAATGGCAACTTTGGCATATGTCGCGATCATTCATAACTGGTCTCAGTGCTCCATTCACTTTATTTCCTGCCAAAACTCATCTTTCGATATCCTTATCAGGCATATATCAGGGGGGCAAGTCTGGTCCGACCGGCGAAATCGAAATCCTAGTGATAACCCATATCATGGATTTAATTATCTATGGAGTTCTATGACATCTAAAGATATTATTGAACTCCATATAATAATTATTGGTTTTGTTATCTCCGGTCGGACCAGACTTGCCCCCCCCAGATGAAGCAAATTACTTTTTCGTGGTTCGTAACAAAATAAACGGAACAAATACATAACAGTTAACAAGTATCTTTATGTACTTCTTTTAAAAATAAAAAGTTCTTTCACAACATTCGGTGTACTTGCTCAAACTCCTCGAATGATATTTTTCTTAAGCAAACAAAAGAAGTTCCTTAATTTCGCAATTAAATAAAAATACCGCGAAGCATTTTTATCACAGAGTTCTCAGTGTCTTCATTATATTAAACAAAACACGCTTTTATTATATTTATGATTGTATTGTTTGTAAAAAAATAATAAAGAGACTACAAAAAACATTAAACAGCTTATTTTAAATCCTAGCTATTATGATAGTATTGTATGCATAGTATATATAAAATGTGCCATGAATACGGTAGATAGTTATTAAAAGCATACATAAGTTAGGTTTAAAGTCCATTACTTCAAAGTACCCTTTCCAAGTGGCGAATCAAATATCAGATAGTTGATTCATCCACCTAGCAAGATTAGAATCAGAATCCATCTATCTCAGAACTGCGTAAGATTTAAATTATTAATCCTTCGTTTACAATCGATACGACGATATTAGCATAAAATCAAATGACTTTATAAAAGCAACAGGAATATGTTTCAATATTTGCTAGTGATCGCGTAAACATCAAAATTAAACCATTCAATTCATTAAATTAATGTTTAAGTCATTAGATCTGCTCTATGATCAAGAGATACAAAGTTTTCTTTTGCAAAGTATAATTGTTTTTGTACCATTTATATTGTTTCACAGTAGATTATATATTTTTCTTTAACATGTTCTGTATTTGAATTTATCTTTTATATTATGATATATAACAACTATATTTGGCAGTACGAAAGTAAACAGTCTATTGTTTGACGTGAATTTGTAACACATCATAATAAATAAACTTTGAATATGCCATCGTATAAACGTTAACAATGTCGTATCTCAAATTCTTCCTTGCGCCAAGTTTACTTTTTTATTTTATTTTATTTTGTTTAATTCTAGGAACAGACAGTTATATACAGCTTGTGGGAAAACAAAAAAACAAACAATAAATATACAAAACCAGTAAAGTTCCCTAATCCTTTTTATACAATCAAAATAATGGCTAGATAATGTGAGTGATTTTTACAATACAAAATATAAACAACAAAAAAATACTTATTCACGAAGAATTTGGCGTACAAACCTAAAAAAAGGGAACCGAAATTTCACTTCACATATGAATTGAAGTAGAATTCAATGATTAATTCTGAGATAATAAATGATTTTGAGTTAGTAGGTAAATGTAGTCCAATTTATGAAATCGTATTACACAATACATAGGATTACATTTCTGTAATTATAATCATGGGAAAATTTATGTATATTCATTTTTTTATAATTTAGTATCATTTTAAATATGATAAATGTGATATATGAAAAAAGAAAGTATAGGAATGCTCTAAACATTCTAGATTTAAATTGGACATGTCTCGTTTTAAAAATTATAATGTAGGTACAACGATCGCTTGTCATTATATGATTTCTACTCTCCAAACACCTTAAACTACCAAAGTTTTTTTTAATTTCGATATATTTAAGAAATAAAAAAATAAGCATTCAGATATAAAATATGCAATTATAGTAACTATCATGACGTGTGTAAGTGAACCATGGACATGATAAAAGCTATTGTATTAGGTACGGCAGCGAAATATTTGTAATTATCGGTACAATGTATGGCAGAACAAGAAACGACGACAAAATTAAGGATCAAGAAAATTGTCATCACTTCATCAAAAAAATGAATATCGATGAAAAATGATAGCCTGAGGAAGAACAGATAGCAAAAACGGAGCTAAAGGTCCGGGTTCGATTCCTGGTGGGGACACAGTTTTTAAATTGCGTTTTCAGTCTGGATCTGTGAGACGATAAATATCGTAAGTCTCCAGAATGTGGCAACTTGTTATTGGGTGTGTGTTACATTAATATTTGACATAGTACCTGTTAGTTGCCCGAGAAGCAATATTAAATAATGACTTTGTGAATGATATCCTGTAAATGAGAACCATAAAAAGCTTTAACAATAGACGAGGCCATGGATTGCCTCTTTGGCAACTTACAAATATGTAGATCGGTGCTATGTCAAGGTGCAAATAACAGGTTGACCTTATACAATCAGAATCCTGATTGAAAACGGGGAAAAACTGTATCTTCACTGACAATCGAACCCAGGATCACTGGTTGAAAAATCAATTAACTATCTAACCGAGCCACGAAGGTCAACACGTGATGCTGGCATTTTTTGGTCAAAAGAGTATAACTCGATGTCTGATTGAATGTTTTACGTGAATCTGAGTAAAGTGAAATGAACGCTGAACAGATAATATGGTATGTTATTTATTATTCATAGTTTTCGAAAACCCCACCGATGTTTTCCTGTCCTTCACTAAAAGCACTAGTATTATTATTTCGCATGTAGTAGTCGTAGCGTCCCATCCTCCTGTTGATTTATTCACGATTCAAACGCAACTTAAGCGAACGCGAGCGCCGCTCCTTGCATACCCAAACATTGCATACTATACTCACCACACACACAAAAGAACATACAACACACACACACTGCAGACTATATCGCTCACACATCACATGATCAACATAAACAATTTTTCATGTTCTTTAAAATAAAGAAAAAAGAATGGATATATTGTCCTTGCAACAAGTACATATATATCCTCATACTAATATTTTTTAAATGTATGAAGAAATCCATACACACATTTGTTTTTTGAAATCCATCGACGAATATTCAAACAAATTGTTTACATGTACCGACCGCCGTGGCACAGTTGGTAAGCCGTTTGGCTTCAGTGCGAGTGTCGTGGGTTCTATCCCCAGCAGAAAAGTTTATTTAAATTCAATAATTATAAAAAAAAATGGGTTAACAGAGTGAAAATCCTTTTGAAAAATAATTTTAATAAACTTAAATGGTGGACCTTGTGACGTCCACCAGGTGTTGAGGAAATGATTCGTCGACAAATAGTGCCTTAAAAGTTTCGCTTCATTTTGATGAAATATTCATCAACAAACGCCAATGAACCACCGGGGGCGGACATTTAACGCACGGCGGTATTTTATTTATGTATCTTCATGTACACATAATTGCAGAAAAAATGCCATGGATAGTGTGCAATGGAGACGATTCCTTGAGGAGGCCAAGGCCCATCCTGGGTTGTGGAGCCACTGATGATGATAATGATGTATACATAATTTGTATACTAGGGGAGGGGTTTATTGACAAACAGCAATATCCTCCAACAAAACAGAGTTGATGATAATATACAGTACAATACCCCCTATTCAGTAACTATTGTAGCTAAAATAGGAACATTCTATGTAAAATTGTAGATTTTAGATTTACGGACTTATTTCAGCGTTATAAAATATCAACTTGGTCTAAATGGAATAGGAACGTACCTATTTTGGCCGGAACGTTCTTAAAAAGTTACTGAATCGGACGTTTTATGAATAATAGGCATGATGACTAATTTTGAAAAACTATCTCACGATGTTTTTACGCATTCACTGTTTTCAAATATATATACATTTCTACATAAAATAAAGGTTTTGTAGCAAAAATCGCCATTTTAAAATCAAATTTGACATTTACGCCAAAAAAAGCTTGTAGTATCATGGCGGCTGCCGACCCTGACGGTGAAGTCATGGTATCGTAAACTGCATATCACTACTATATGTAATATATGTGTTCTAAGACGATTTGTGTATTTATAATCAATTCAAAAGTGCATAAGTGTTGTGCGGTCCCTAAATGTACAAACACGACGAAAAAAACACCTACTGAGGTATTTGTTTTCGTCCCACGCGAAAAAAAAGAGAAATAAGTGATTAAATTTCGCACGGCGAGACACAAGTGAATTTTATTAAGTACGCGTTTACAATGAATTACAGTATTTGTTCCCCCACTTTTAGCTCTCAATAATATAATATTTACCATTATTTAGGCAATAAGCATATAAAGAACTTCATTAATGTCCAAACGTCAAAATAGGCCATCATAAGTTTCCCGCGTATGTTTTTAGCTTATGAACACATAATGTAGAGAGAAGAAGAAGCATATTTTATCGATTTTCGAGATATAAGTTGTATTTAAATTACAGATAAATAAAGTACTTATATGTACTTATTATTAAGTTTTTACGTTTCGAAATTCTGATGAACAAAAGTCTTTGTTCGACGCAAAGAAATATCCGACCATCAAAAGTTCCATTCTAGTTAAGAGTAGTTAAGACAGGCAGAAAAATAACTACTATGGCTGCTATTGCTAAAAATAACGATAGCAGATAAATATAGCTTGTTATGAACACAATACAAATAACGAGCGCTATGTAATAATTCGTATGCTGCTAAAATTGTAACGATGTTTTAAAACGCATGCTTCGCGTAATCGCCGTCGTTTCGCAAATCGCTTCATTGCATGAAAAAAATATAGCTTGCTAGTTTAGTTTGGCAGTGACCAGCATCATAACATGTCGAACGTTCGTCAGCTCACCATCGCGTGACAAAATTGTAGAATACTAAAACTAAATTAGTTTACCATACGTTGCGAGCGTTCATTATTTATTTATTTATTCAATAAAAACTAAGTTACATACAAAATACAATTAACATAGGCCCGATATTACAGTCGGCCCTCAACTCATTGAGTTTACCAAACTCAAGATTAATGTTAAGGGGAGATTGAATCCATTTCCGTATTACAGTGCAATATGACATGTCAGTTACTAAATCTTCAATTATAGACATATTTCACTTTTTCTGTGGTTATTATCTGTCAAATTTAAATAACCTCAAATAATACGAAATACAAAACGGGACGCTACGACTTTAAATACCATTGTTTTATTATCCAACATGGTAAATTTAATTTTTTTCACCAAAATAATGCTTTTAAATGCCCGTGTTCGTTTCAATACGGCTGTCAGTTTGTTTTGTTGTGTGGCGCCACCTTCGATACAACACTGAAACTACACACGTTGCCTAACGCCTCTAGTGATAGAAACTGAAACTACACGAGTTGCCTAGCAAATGACAGTTGACTCACAGTTAAGTACTTAATCTGCCAGAAACGTTGAGTTAAATATTTGTCGTTTTAGTGACGTATTTGAGGGACGATTAGGTCTAAACGGACACTGTAATACGCTATATTTTTGTAAAACTTGAGTTTAGCTCTTAAACTGACACTGTAATACCGGCCCATAGTGTCCCCCGATAGGTAGTCGAGTATCTAGGTAAATTGAAACTATTTGCTTTGATGAATACTTGTTCCATTTATATTTAATTTGTTTTAGTTTTAAGTATCTAATTAAAATATTAATATATCGATAACACCAAAATAAACATAGTCCAGACCGACAATTAATGCGTATATTGTATTGAAGACTATCACAAGAATTGACGCGACCATACTATGACGTCGTGCGCTCTGATTGTTTTTTCTCATAAAATGGCGGACTAACACATTTTGTATTTTTATATTTATAATATTATTATTATTCACTCCTATAAATTAAAAAAAAAACATTTTTTAAATCTTTATAACCTATTTTATTTTTTAAAATCATAATTTCAATGATTTTTTTCTTACAGTCATCACACCTATTACATATTTTAATATATTAATCATAATATGTATATGAATCATAACAGTTATCCCATATGTATATTAGATTCATCATAATACATTGTGTATTTCCATTTCAACCTCATGTAACACTGTACAACTCCCACAAACAATATAATTACATCATTTTATTTTATAATCAAGCAATGAAAGCCACCAAGTTATTTATTTCTGAAACGTTAAATATTCTCCACCACGTTACAATACTCGGTGCGTGTTATAACAGATGCGTCAACGATTCAATAGAGCGGATAGCGATATTATTTGGTTTATTGTCCCAAATAAACCAAATAAATCAATAAATAAAAATAGCATGTTAAAAATAAGCAGCATATTCCATATAGCTTGTTATGAAAAAAATAGCCATTTCGAACAACACAACAGTTGACAGTAACAAACACAATTGACAGTGACAATATGGTGACGTCATGCGCTCTGATTGGTGTTTCACATAAAATGGCGGACAAACATATTTTGTATTTTTATTTTAATAATATTAATATTATTCGCTCTTTTAAAATGAAAATAAATATATTTTTTCAAATCTTTATAACATATTTTATCTAATAAAATCATAATTTCAATGATTTTTTCTTACTGTCATCACGCCTATTATGAAAATTATGAAATTTTCATCATTTTCTTAATTATTCGAAATACGTCTTATTCATGAACTTTTAAGAACGTTCAGGCCAATATAGATACGTTCCTATTCCATTTAGTTCAAACTGATATTAAATAACGCTGAAATAAGACCGTAAATCTAAAATCTACAATTTTAGTATGTTCCTATTTTAGTTACAATAGTTACTGAATTGGGGTTAATATGTAAATGGTGAGCAAATCAAACATTTCTTCCAATATTTTGATATTTCTCTAAGAGAGTAAGTAAACTTTATCTTGCGCTATGATCATTTGTTTCAAGTATTCCCTAGTGCTTGGTACTTATTACCATACGCTGGAAAGTTGAAAAGAAAGTAGCTGTGATCGGGTAGCATTAAACATTGTGTGTGTGTGTGTGCGTGATATGTTGTTGGTAATACCTGTTCCGAGGTAGACTTATTTTATTCAGTTTCATTATTGTGGTGGGGTGAATGGAAAGCGCGATAAAAATCCTGCAATAAAGTTCACGGTTGTTTGTACTAAATATCTACGTGGTTTACGCAAACACATACGACATTTATTTAGTCTCGCATGTGTGCTTGTGTGTGTTTGGTTCTTCTACGGGGACCTGCCACTGCCTTCTATATATTATAACATGAAACACGTTTTCCATTATGCAAACGAGTATTTTATGATGAAAAATACAGCCGAGTAAAATTCAGATTATACCAAAGACAGATTATCTGAACATTTCCTATTATGTATTATGAAAGTTCTACATCGCAAGTATACACAGGATGTTGCTAAAACCAACATCAAAATTAAAAGAGATAATAGTGCGCAGCACATGAAGTATTTCTATGAGATAAAAATATCTTTCTTAAATTTTGTTTTCACAACTACAGATAGAACATTAATTTTCACCTACAAATTAAGGAGAAAGGAGCGGTCAACTCCAAAAACTGATTCGAAGTTAAATGCGTAACGTGGTTTTATTAATTTATTTAAATCCATACATATACATACAAAATACAGAATAACAATAATGGAATAATGCAACAATAGTACAAATCGGACAGTTTAAAATAAGCTGGTACTAGCAAAATGCTCCAGGATGATACATAATTAAAAAATATGAACGTAAAATTCTGTATTTCCTTTATATTGTCTCATTGGACGTCCAACTAGGTGAAGATGAACATAAAAAAAATAAAATTAAAATTATTTTTTACAGTTAATTCACAAGTTCAACCTATTTAAATGAAGGAAAAATATTTGATAACTATCGATTACATAGTTCTTGGGCAACGTCAAGCAAAAAAATATGTTTATCGAATAGCTGAATTTGCATTTGCATTGGCACTAGGTATTTTTATGACAAATATCTAATATTTCAATAGAGACGAAGTTGGAATATTACAGAGGAACCTACATGGCTTAAGGCCAATCATCGGCTGGTATACGATGATCATTTTATGGTCTCGCGCAAAGTTCACCTTTTTTATTGAGTTCCCTATCAATCCAATTTTGAAAGTTCTAAATATGTAATTCACCAAATTCCTTACCTTGAGAATAAGCAGAAAAACATCATCGGGTAAACTTTTTTTGTGACGCCATCTAGTAAAGAAATTTCTAAACAATGAAAACAATTGTCCTTTTACATAAGGTGAGAATGCTTTCGAATGTTGGCGTTTATGCTACTATAAAAATATACGACTAACATTAGGGTATCAAAACATTGTTTTTTTATCATTATTAGACTGGTCGAAGACTCCAAGGGTCTGCTTGCGCAGAGCTTGCTCCCTCTTGTAATGTGGACTCCAAACTATCTTTTCACCCTTTTGGGGCTCTTCCCGCTATATTTCTACCCACTGATTTTAGGAATCAACCGCGAGTTTCACAAATGTGCCAATTTTCTGAAAACAACGATAGTGTTAGATATTGTTATATCTTATTTGATATATTTCTTTGGTTTTGTTTATATGGTTTAGAACTCGCTATTGCAATTTTTAATTCAACCTCTCCTGTCATTTTCCTTATTTCTCAAATAGACTCACCTGCGATCAGTTATCGCACAAATGTGCAACGATACGCTGCTTCTGTCAATTCTCTCTTCTATGATTTTGGCATGTGTAATTTCGGAGACATTAAATTCGACAGTCCGTCATTATATATCTGCATATCAGCAGTGAAATAAGTGTGGTGTTGGTGATTACATATGCCTTGCATCGGGACCAGATTGAAAAATCACAGGACAATATCGGCGAGTCTTCGGCTTCCTTCCATCATACAGTCCACAGTAATTTCCGCGGTATATTAGACACCAGACCCGAAGGCAGAAGAAGTAGAGGTAGACCTATGTTGTGATGGTTGGACGACGTGCTGTGCGATATAAGAGATATGGACCTGATAAATTGGAGAAGGCTGGCGGTCGATGGGGAGGGATGAAGACGATCTCTGGAGGAGGCCAGGGTCCGTAGCGGACTGTAGTGCCAATGATGATGATGATATTAAACCCTTTTTATGACACAATGAAATTTATCACACAGTCTAAGAGGTCGTAATTGTCGTAACTGCCCTATCAGGTATTTTTGACGTTGATTTTTGGGACGACCTGTATTTACACAAAGGTAAGATGATATTATATAGGTTCGTACAACAAGCCCGCTTCGCTGTAGAAACACCTCATATGATTACTTCTCGGTTGTCGTTCGTCTTTCTCTTTCCCCCAAAATACAAAATATTTTCAGGTCGCTCTGCCACCGTTTCGATGTATATCTACGTACCGTTTTTTTGTGTTTTTTCGCGATATTTCCTTTTGCACAACTCAATTCAAACGAAACACACAAAGCTGGCCATAATCGGGAGTGAATTTTCGCAAAGAAATTTAAATTTGAAAAAATATAGCTGTAAACAGACTGTGAGCGCCTATACACAGAGCGAATGGAGGCGATATTTTCGAACTCGCGGGTATATACCAACCTATGAACGTATAAATTTAGCAGATATTTGCACTGCTGTGAATTTTTGTTTACGTAAATACTTTATCGAGATCGAATCTCGCCGGATTCATAAAAGAAGAAAACAGCAACATTAAAAAGATGTATACGTTTTATATCGAGTATTTTATAGCATAAATATAGAATAAAATACAAGAAAAACTAAACAGGATTTTTTTTTGTTAAATGAAACAAAATAAAAATTCATAAACATTTTTTTTGTATAAATCACCAAATAAGACTAAGTCTGTTCCGAGGTGGTAGAAAATTCAGTCAAATTATATCCATTTGCTAGTTTAAGTTAGTTTATTGTAAGTTATTTTTTTTTCACTGTAAATATACATTTTTACTCCTCACTTACTCAAGGGGATATAGTGGGGAGTTATGATTTCGCAATTTTTAAGGGTATTTTTTATTGCATATTATCAACTAGTATCATGCTGAGATTGTATTCTAAAAGTTTCATCACAATGTATCTGTGTGTGTGTGCTATGTATGGCGTGTTTATTTTACTTTATCGATTATAGACTAAAGTGTTCATTCGATTATTTTCAAATTTTGCAAATATGTATATCTAATACTCGCTACCCCATTGTATTTTGAAGGATATCTGAATAGTGCTTCTCAATTTTTTAAACTGTCAAATATTTCAAAGTGACCCCAAGCTCAGAAAACTTAAAATTTATTTTTTTTTATTTTAAAACTGTTAAAAAGGCACATCACTTACATAAAATGGAATTGAAGAGTTATCAAGTTTTTATAATAAAATATTTTATTAATTTAAGAAACTCATTTCATGAAAATGCTGAATATTTTCCATACAAAATTTGAATACTTTATAGAATGAGGAGTTTGGCGTTGGCCACTGCCCACTCGTTTAATTTTTATCTATTTATTTCTTTTTTTTTATTTTTTTATTTATTTTATAAATAATATACAATACATCACAATATATGCTACGGCCATCTAACTAGGAAATTCCTGTTTTATTGACTTTTTTGTTTTATTATGTAGGTTTAATTTTAACCAAGTGTTTAATTTATTTATTCTATGTTGTTTTTTTTCTGTGAGTGCTTCCACTCTTTTCTATTATTGTTTTCGAGTGTTCCGTAAGAGCCGGGTAATCGAAAATACAACAGGCAACTATAACATCTCACATAGTTCAGCAATGAGGTTCACCACCCATTCTGAATATAGTGCCTTTTTAGGTGAGACGAGACTGGTGTGTGGGTATACACAGATATGTTGTGCTCCCTTTTATAAGGCAATGCACACCCGCACACCTTTCGCTGGTTACCCCACATTGTGGGATTTGCCGTGATGGTATGAATGAATGAATGAATGTTGTTTGTTCAAAATATGAAGTTTTTGTTTGTAAATATGTAAATGTCAATTTGTGCTATGAATCAGCAAATAAATAAATGTCGTATGTAATCTGAGAAGGTAACCAATCTTCTTTAAAATATTCATAATGTAATAAGTAGGACGTAGGTACATGGTGCAATAGCGTTGACTTGGAAAACAATGCACGTATAATGTAATGATATTGAATATGGATTTTTCCTTCAAACATGATCCTGCAATATTGTGAATATTGTATGTAACACAGACATGGTAAAATGAGACCAGAGGCGGTACATATTCCTATATACATAATGTTGAAACATCAGGTTATATTTTCCATTTGAGATAATGCAATCCTTGGAAACATTAGATCATGTTAATATTAAATTATATTAACAATGCAATATAAATAAATTAGAAAAATGGAGTGTAGTATAAAGATGTTACGTTCAATTTTTAATTAAGGGTGTTGTATTACCGATATACACAAATACGCACTCTGAAATACCTTCTAATATTTGCTCTTCTTCTCCCCATTCCATTAATGCGGGAGTCCCTCAAGGGTCCATTCTATCTCCAACCCTATTCCTCCTACATATCAATGACTTGCTCTTACGCGCCCCCATCCACTGTTACGCTGATGACAGCACAGTCCATGACAATTTCTCTTTTGACAAACCTCCTAAACAGAGTGAAATATCAGAAGCCCGGAAAGACCTTCATCAAAAAATAAATAGCTACCTCCACTCAATCAATACCTGGGGTGAAAGTAATCTTGTTTCATTTAACGTCTCAAAAACCCAAGCCTGTCTAATTTCTGCGAAGAGAAACCCCAATGAATTGCAAGTGTCTTTCAACGGAAGCACCCTACCTAACAGCAGCTCTATCGACCTGCTTGGAGTATCTATAACGAACCAATTACACTACAAGGGCTCCATCGAAGCTAAG
Source organism: Molanna angustata (assembly GCA_963576475.1). Taxonomy (NCBI): domain Eukaryota; kingdom Metazoa; phylum Arthropoda; class Insecta; order Trichoptera; family Molannidae; genus Molanna; species Molanna angustata. The sequence continues at coordinate 10,968,620 of OY754970.1, read as the reverse complement.
GTGAAACTCGCCTCCAAAAAATTGAGCGTACTATATAGAGCGCGCAGATATTTTACTTAGACCCAGATCTGTATACTCTACAAAGCGCAAATACGCCCAATTATTGAATATGGCAGTCACCTCTGGAGTGGCGCCCCCCAATACCTACTGAATACCCTCGACGCTGTCCAAAGGCGTGCTATACGTCTGATTGATGATCCATCACTGACTGATGGATTGCAATCACTAGAACACAGACGCAGAGTCGGTATTTTAAGTTTATTCTATAGATACTACCACGGGAATTGCTCAGAAGAACTTGCATCTTTGGTCCCTCCTCCACCCACTCGCAACAGAGTCACTCGCTTCACTCAATCGCAGCATCCATTCACAGTGGACCTTCAACATATACGAACAAGTCGCTTCTCGAACTCCTTTATTAACTCAGCAGCCCGACTGTGGAACGATCTTCCGAATTCTGTGTTTCCATCTTCGTACAACCCGGGTCTTTTTAAAATCCGAATTAATAAACTCTTTTCTAGATTGCAAACCCCTCCCAACGCTACGTAGTGCGCTTCTTCGGAAGAGTAAAATGGACCCAAATCCTAATAGCTGGCGTCCCCTACGTAGACATGTTAAAAAAAAAAAAAAAAATATGAAACACGAAAAAATATTGTATACCATCAAATATGATATACAATATTCTTTTATGAAGAAAAGGTTTAATTGAGATTTTTTTTCTTAAATAAACTTAATTTTAATATTAAAATAGTAAAAAAAAGGTCTGTAGATTTTCGTTTTAGTTTTTTTAGTTACTTACTATAAAATAAAAATGATAAAAGCTTTTTTTACAAGAATAATATTATAAAATCGACCGCGGTGGCACAGTTGGTAAGCCGTCCGGTTTCTGAGTGGGCGTCCTGGGTTCGATCCCCAGCAGAGGAGAAATTTATTTAAATTATTTAAATAAATTTCTCATGCTAATATTGCTTCTTTGGGCTGAAAACACTGGTTATTTGGAAGAAATTACCATATGCCAATAAAATCGCAACTTGCGCAGGGTGAAAGGAAGTGTTTATTATGTTATTATTATTATTATATTACAAATTCAAATTTCTTAAAGCTAACGAAATAAAACAAAGATGTTAAAATAAGCTGTTATTAATTTCAAAGACTTATCTTTTGAGGGTACTGGAAGAAAATTATTTCAAAATTTACTGTTTTGCCAACTTTAGACTCCAAGTGAGAGGTAGGTGATGATTTATTTTACAAATATAATATAACTGTATAACTTATTTTTTTTAAATAAATAAAAACAACACACCTTTGTCCATAGTGAATATAACATACTAAAAGCCTTAATGCTTTCGCCAGAATTAGCAAAATTCTTAAGAGAAGACATATTTAATTGAATGAATGAATGGATCAATGAATAATGTTATTTCCAATACTATGAAAATAACAAAGGAACAAAATTGCAATTTAATTTATACCTAATTACATTTTTTTCACATATTTGGAAATTTTACTGCCTCACAAGACATAGTCTGTTCTGAGGCAGTATTAGTTTAAAATTGGTATGGCAACACAGTGATCATAAGATTTTATTTTTCTTTGCATATTCCATCCACACGGGACAACGACAACCTGGATGAAAAACTCTAAAACGTCTACCAAGAGAAATCTAGAGAATGAGAAGAAACAAGAGAATGCTAGAGGATGACCAGGACATTGCATGCGAATGTGGGGAGACGCAGAACATGTCACACCTGCTGAACTGCCCGCTTATGGAAGGAGGTTGCTCTGAGGAGGATCTGTGGCAAGCGAATTAGAATGCTATTATGGCTGCAAATCATTGGAGCGACACAATATAGATTGATGATCTTGGACACGGAAAGTAAGTAAGTCCAAGAAATCCATGAGCACCGAAGCAGATCCTTCTCTACCAATCTTCTTCATCCAACGAGTAACAAAGAAGTCTCTGAAATTTTTCGCGTTTTATGTTTCGTTCAATATCCGCTATTATTATATTATACAGCCTCGGTGCCAAAAAACGATGTTGACGCTGCGCATGTGTTTTTCTTCGCTGTGAGTTGTATGTTTCTAGTGCAATAAGTCAGAGGCAAACCTAGAACCTTCGGACTAAAACCCTGAACCTAGAACCCTGAACGAAAATTGGGATATGTCGAATATTTAATGTTTTTTTAGCATCATTGTTCATTTGAGTGGCCATAAAAATATTTTAAAATCACATACCAAAATAATATTTACATTTGTTGCCCTGTCAAACATCGTATCTACATACAGTTCAATTTTTAATTTAGTAGTATGGTTTCAATAAAACAGTCAATTAGGTCTTGAATTTCTTAACATAATATTCATAGACAAGCCGAGATTTTCGGCTTCTATACCTAAGCAATTCCGCTTCTGCGAATAAGTCTCTGTAAATGCTAGCTCTTAATACCGAAAGCGCCAAGGATTTTTATTATTTAAACCCTCTATTTTTATGTTAATTTTTTTACACTCTCTATTTTTAAGTTTATTTTTTTTTAATAATTTTGTAATGTCTATGCAGACCAGACCAGTAAAACCCATCATAATTATTAAAAATCGTAAAATATATAGAAAAATCCCATATTTATTATATAATTTTGTACAACTCACTTGAAAGAACTTAATTACTGGATTTGTAAGTGTCATAAAAAGTTGAAAACAAAACAAATTTCTGTATTTAGATTGCAATCAATGATATATTAGTAATTCATGATGTCATGATTTTTTATTTAATCTAGATTTATGTACGGTTTAAACTTAATTAATCAAAAGCCCTTAAGGTGTTGCTCAGGGCAGTTGAAACCAGATAATGCATATCCCATTTAATCTTCCAACATTACCTTAAAGCACAGATAGGTACATACTAACTTAATAGATAACAGCAGAGTTGTGGTTTTATTACAATATCTAGTAGCGCATAATCCAGCGCCGTTCTTAGTTACATAGTTCAGTTTAAAGATATCCGATGTGCTCGGAAAATTCGATACGTTGATGTTTTTCGATTTTCAATGTTGCAGTACATCATATTATGCAACTAGCACGTAGCATTTTTTCATTTAGAGTGATGTTATTTGGGTAACTGTATTTCGACAACTTTACAATAATTTATTATGAATACATAACATTACGCGGTGTCTCTAGCGTTTCAACGCTTCTCCTAAATCCATGTAAACTTACGTCAATTTGTTTCTTACATTGCCAACTTGAATATTCTACGTGTAAAATTTTAAATTATTTACAACATATTACCCCGTATTCAGTAACTATTGTAACTTAATTAGGAACGTTCTAAAATTGTAGATTTTAGATTTACAGTCTTATTTCAGGGTTATAAAATATAAACTTGGGCTAAATGGAATAGGAACATACCTATTTAAGTATTTTTGCCGGAACGTTCTTAAAAGGTTACTGAATCAGACGTATTATGAATAATTATTGAAATCATGAAATTTGCACACACGACACAAAGGAAAAGATCTGAAGTCGATGACAGTCCACAAGTGTGAATCTTTTATTCACATTCGTCTAGATGTTGTTTATCTAGAGGGCTCTATGAGCTACTTTTCGTGCTATGCATTTTTTTGTCGCTCACTATGCGTTCTGTCAAGGAGGCGTTTACAGTCCCCATATGCAGAGCGGGTGGGGGTGGCAGAAGCGATGCGTCAAAAAACGTAATTAATATTGAACTATTTTATAAATGACTCTTTTTCTATTAAATATAAGTTATCTACACCTTATTCTTAAATAGTTTTATTTTTAAAATGCATATTTTTTTTTTTGAGTCAATTTATTTTATGTACCTTCATCAAAATAAAACTTTTACAAAGCTCATTTAAATATATTTTAACTCTCCGAGCGCTAATTTCGTTTAAGCCGGCCCCGACCATTATGCCATACTTCCTGCGTCCAAAATCATTGAGTGCAGTAAAGCACTATCAGTGCCGGAACCAGGAGAGTTTTATGTCTGCCAGTGTTTGTAGTTTTATTAGAAAAAAAATAAAAATGAGTAGCGCATCCTCTCATTGGCCGTCGGACTCAACTCGGCGGTACGATTAAAAGAATATCTTGAGTAAGTTCACCTCATAAAGTTTATTTTATGTGAATTTAATCTTGGTCGTTTTCCTTTGAGATTTACGAGGCAGAGTGAGTAAAGAGTAACTAGATAGGTAGGCACTCAGGTTCTCGTAAGGAAACATTAGCTGAGAATGATCATCCATTGAACACTTCTGCCCCTGGCGAGGAGAGTCTTTTAAAAAATGAGATTTTTTTATATAAGAGTTAATTCGAAGTCACCGCTGATACTCATTTGAATGTTCGTCTTACAGAAAATTTCTTTCGCGAAATTAAACACTCACAAAAATTGTTCGCAAACATTTCGACTCGTTTATAAAGAACACACAGAACACATGAAAGTAGAATAAATGCTGTAGAAATGAGATCACTAAGAAGAGTATGTAATAGAACGATATATGATAGAATAAAAAATGAGGACATAAGGAGAGAATGCAAGTTAAAAAAGGATATTATATGTAAAATGAAAGTGAATGCTTTAAGGTGGTTTGGACATATAGAAAGAATGAACGATGAACGACTGACCAAAAAAATATACATGGGTGCTAGAGATGGAGTGAATAGCAGAGGTCGCCCCAGAAAGGGATGGCATGAACATGTGAATGATATTTTGAAAGAAGGAAACATAAAAAGTTTGAACAATCGACGAGCATGTATGAGACGATGCATGGATGTAAAGGAAGCCAGAAATGTGTGCAAAAATAGAGAAGTATGGCGCTCGGTTCTCTCTGCTTACCCCGTAAGGGACATGGCGTGATGGTATGTATGTATGTATGTCTGTATGTATAAAGAACTCGTCAATGATGCCAACCTTCCGATATACCAACAGTGAAATAATTTTTATAGAATGAAATTTGAAAACGTTTTTATTTTTTCAAGGATGACTGTCTGTGATTTTGAAGAATTCTAAATTCAAATCACTGATTTATGTATGTTTATTTATTTATTTAATATACATAGTTTACGCCTTCTCTTCTCTTGAAAGGTTTACAATGTCTACATGTACAAACTAATTATTTAGTACATTTTACATACATTGAAAACATGAATTTAATATTGAACTTATATGTACATACAAAAATACAATATACATGAATAGAAAACTAAATCCCATTTTTTTTGTTCCAAAAAGATCTTTCCTTTCACATACCTATCGTTTAGGCTGTTTAGGCCCTTATCAACTTATAATTCCTACACATCTGTAGATTATTGTTGTGTCCTTGTATTGTGACCTTGACGCCACAAGAACAAATAGAATCAGGTATGTTGTCACAATAACGGATACTTTCTTGTTAAATCTTATTGGCGTATCAAATAATACGCATTGAAAATACAAAGGGTCTTATTTTACAATGCTGTTTACTATTCAGTTTAAAAAAAAGAAAGTAATTTAATCACTTGTAAAAAATGCGGGAATCATAAAGATGCTACGGACGGAAAATGAGTGATAGATAAAAAAGAAGACATACATTCAGTAGTAGTGTGCTTGCCCAAATTATAAATTAATACCAGAACAAGATCTTGAATTGTTCTTCAATCAAACAAAACAAACCATTCTTCAATCCTCTACAACTGTTTGTATGTATTGTAGGAATGCGTTATACCCACTAGTTATGAAAATCTGAGATATAAAACCAAATATGTAGTTGGTACTCGGTATAAAATATTTGCAATTTAATTAGTTAGGTATTGGTTTAAAAGGTTTCTCGGTTAGTTGGTACAAGAGCTCAGCTATCAAAGTCAGTGATTCGACGGTTATAATACAAAATAATTTACATTTGAATACGGCAAATGTGAAAACAGGGCAGAGAGTGGGTATATCATATCCAAAAATACACGGTGCTTGTTCGTGTTAATTACTTGGTTTGTTTATAAAACAAGGTCTGACTTTTGCATGTAGCAAATTTCCTACTTTACGTTGGTTTCTACCTCTTTATGCCTACATTTGTATGTACATTCAATATTGTTAAAGGGTGCCGGAATTTTCGCTTCCCAGTTTACAACAATGTTAAGATATTATGACACGACAACCAGATTTCAAGGCTATTCTCATTGCGTCTGGCAATGTGTCCAAAGAACAGAAGGACACGCTTAAGGCATATGGCAGTTAATCTGTCTTCTATCTTTAGCTCATTTAGCATTGATATGTTTGTCCTTTTCGCCGTCCGGGGAATTTGAAGCATACGTCTTCAGCACCACATTTCAAAGGCGTCAAATATTTGACTTTGATTGTTCATGATTCTCCATCGTAGAGAAAAATGGGGAAGAGAAGAATAGGGAGATGCCCCACAAGATGGACGGACCAGATAAGGGCTGCCACTGGTGGATCAGTGGTTGGAGCAATGAGGACGGCGATTTATCGGAAAAAACGGAGGACAAAAATACAAAACAACATGATGACAAGGAGAGAGGATGGTCACGACCCTCAATAAATGAGGAATACAACACTGATGATGATAATAATAACAGGAATCAAAAACTAAATTTTTAAAATCATGTTGAGTAACATATACCTAAATTAGCTTCAACAGGTTCTCATAAAATTTTAAAGTCCTTAATGAGTCAGGATTGGCGGGGGTAATTTATCACTAGAAAATATATAACAATTTACTTAAACCTAAGATTTTATTATTTTCAAAATCAATTGACTACATAAATAAGATAAAAAATAGTCTGAATAATTGCGAATTCATAACTCCCTACTATATCCCCTTGGGTGAGTGAGGAGTAAAAATATTATATTGCAAAATCACGCTTGTTATTGTCTTTAGTCAGTGAAGTCTCGATGTATGCACATTAAATAGTATAGATAGTTACAACTGGTTACAAAATAAAATGGAATAATAAAGAGAAGGAAAATAAACAAATTTGTAAAGTATATTAAAATAAAAAACTGATTTATAATTTTCTTTCACTGGGTATAATTGACTAACTAGTAGTAGTGGTCACTACTCTAAATATGATCGCCTAGAGCGAAACTAGTGAGTCAATCAAACCAAATGGAAGAAAATTGTTAATCATCAAGTATTGTCGATCGAAAAAAAATTGTAAAGATCAATGATACAACCAAATCGCTCTTTTAGGAAACTCTTTGCAGATTAGTACTGTGTTTTCATTTTTTTTAATTCTATTAAGTAGTAATATTTTATTTAAATCACAACTTTTAAAAGAAGTAATTTCTTTATAGTATGCTCACTTTGGAACATTTTGTTTTTGTATTTTTCTTTTACTTTTGAACGGAGCTTTTATCAGTCTTTATTATAATAAAAAATCAAAAACAGATATGTTTTAATTACCTGGCAACACAATCGTCGAACAAGTGGGAAATAAACCAAGTAGAACAAAAATTCTTGATCGATTTACACAATTATAAAAGCGGTCACAGTCTAAACACCGCCGACCGCCCATTGCAATACCTAAAATTATATAATATTTATAATTCTACCTAAACAACGAGTTCATTCCTTATCTTCAGAATCCTCTAGCAAACATACATAATGATTTATTTTTAAGCTTACATGAGCGATAAAATAATGTGAAATCAAACTGTTAGTTAAACTTCACAACCAAATATATGCAACGTAGTTTCAACATTACACTTTGAGGTAAACGAGGTATGTATTTATAAGTTATATGTGTTATTCAGTTCACGTCATAACATTTATGAAACTTCATACAACCGAAACCACATACCAACACAAAGGGATAGAGACGTAATTTTGTGCAAATTTAAATAGAATTTCCTCAACTAGAAATTATGACTGTTTAGTTGACAAAGTTCTTAACAATATCTTGAACGAAATAAAATATACCCAGAGTATTAGTATCCACTTTGATATTTTATTTTATTTTCACTAGGGAAACATACAGCAGTAAACATAAAATCAAACTATAAGAACACTTAATTTATAAAAATACTGCCAAGACAGTTTCCACAAGCAATTATATAAAGCAAAAAGCACAGACCGGTACATATATAGGTACCTACTTATTAAAAAAGAAAACAATATTATATCACATACAAAAAAAACATATTTGGTTATAAATAGAGGGAATAGGAAATATGGAAAGGGAGAGGACGGACAGGGAGAGCAAATCTCATATACCTACATATATATAAAACAGAAATAATGCTGAATAATACGAAACCACTATTCACTGCCGCAAATTACACGCATTACCTCGCGGCAAAACTGATTCATAGTTGTGTCAAAAATATTAGTATGCATCGAAAATAATGCATTAAATCTACGACAGATGCGTGGGATCGTAGCATTCATCCGCAAATTAGTTCTACAGTGTGGAACATGTAAGATGTTTGACTGGCGAACTGATATTATGTTTTGTTCATTTATTTTATTTATATTTGGGAATATTATCAGTGTTACGATATATATAAATTAAATTAAATAAGTCATGGTTAATTATACCAAGTATAAATATTCCACTTAACGATATAAAAACTAATAATAATTTGAGTGACATGATTGTTGTAGGGGTTGAGGTCGGAAGAAGGAGGTAATGGGAATGAGATTAAAGTAATTTATTAAGTGTGTTAACTATACCGTGTTTGTTTTAAAATCTTTATCGTTGAATTGTGTATGTCAATGTGATTGAAATTTAGGTTAAATGAATTTTATGATCTGTAAGTGAACGAATGCTTCTTTGAATTGGTATTGAATTGTGGAAGATGAAAGGTATGCGACAGTCTACTGTTTTATCTTGGAATAAGAAATAATAAACGATGTTGTTCAGATATATCATTTCGTTCTGCGTATTTATTCGATAACTAATATTTTTTATGGATTTGTCGATAGTTATTTTTATTTCGAGTAAATAAGAGAGTACTTAAGTCATATTCGCTTATTATTATGCGGATTATATTGTATTCGCTTTTTCACACAGATACAACTATGTAAGTATAAGTTTGTCTCTTTCTCAGTCACTATTCGGTGTGAGAGAAAATTATAATGTGACTGCACTGGAGTAAGAAAGAAAACATGTCTGCAGTGTGTGTTTATTACTATAATACTATCTCTTTCTCGTTTAGTGTATTCTGCCGTGTGTGCTCTTTCTTGTTGATATTGTAAGAATTAGTTAAAACAGTACCATTTTTGAAGGGCATTTTGTTCTCATAATAACGTGTCTACATATATATCTAAAGTAATAAAGCAATCAATATGTTAGTGTGTGTGTGTGTGTGTGTTTGTCTCACGCCTTTTGAAAAACCAAGAGCATCTAAAAATCTAATTTATGTGCGAACGTGTACCAGTATACCTGATGCAGTGTCACGCTAAAAATAATGCGATTAAAATGCTGAATTTTAAAGATATTTCAATAATTATTTTTTTCATACAAAATTTTCCAAGTCATATCTGTCAAAAAAAAGTACATTTTGCACGCAAATATCTGTTAGTTTAAAAGTTAGAAGTACGTATTTACACGAAAAAAATATATTTTCAAGTATAACTTAGCTTTTAAGTGAAAAACATGGTGAATATTTTGTCTAATTATAATGTTTAACTTATTTTTAAAGTAAGCGTTTTGTACAAATGTACATATAACCCCGCCATTTTAATATCTTTTCATACGATATTTAATTTTCCTACCGAATGAATATGTTCTTTAAAATAATATACCTTTGAAATAAATGTGATTGTGAAATAATAAAATGAAACACAAGACATTACAGCAAGTTTTAAGACATATATTGTAAAAGTCTGTTAATTATTAGTAAAGATATAGGCGTAATAAAATTGCATAATTTGTTAAAAATATTTGATTTTTCTGACAATTTTCATTTTTATGGCATCGAACAAACCAATGTAGGTACCTACATATTCAAAAAATGTCTCCATAACATTTGATATTTTTCACATGTTGGAACATGGTTACTATGGTAACGGACACATTCTGATATTCAAATAAAATTTGTTATAAATCGAATTCGAATTAATTTAGAACATCATTGTAGGTAGGTACCTACATACCTAATACTTACTACTTAAAAACCAAGAATATACTGATTTTGTATAGGAAAATTATTAAACTATTTTAGGTTAACTACAATACACATTCAATATACCTACAAACTATTTCCTATAGTGAAATTCTTCTTTTTTCTATGTAGACCTTTGGGTGATTTTTCTACAAACTATTTCTTGGGGTTTAAATCTTCTTCCTCTTCTTTTGTGAAGTCATTTGGGACAGTTCATTAATAAACTATTTCCAATAGTATAATTTTTCTTTTTCTTAATTTATGTAGACCTTGGGTGAGTTTTTATACAAACTATTTCCTATAGTCTAATCCGTCTTCTTCTTCCTTTATGTAGACCTTTTGGTTAGTTTTTAAACAAACTATTTTTAAACAAACTATCCTTTAGTCTAATTCTTCGTTTTCTTATTTAATTAGATGTTGGGTGAATTTTATATAAAATATTTCCTATAGTTCAATTCATCTTCTTCTTCTTTTATGAAGACATTTTGGTCAGTTTTTTATATAATACATTTCCTAATGTGTAATTCTTCTATTTCATCTTCTATGTAGACCATCGGGTCAGTTTTTATTACAAACTATTTGTTATAGTTTTATACTTCTACTTTTTTTTATTTAGTCTTTTGGATTAGTTTTATGTCTAATAGTCTATTGTAACGAAATATTATAAACAACATGCATACTTGATGAAAATACATAAAAACGAATGGGATGTGACCAACACTAGAATCTTCTCATTACTTTTGTTCAATCAAATTTACACCATTTATTATATCATCATATATTGCTTAATTTTCAATAACTACACATTTCATTTTGATGACAATATATAAAAAATCGGGGTTGTGGCCATTGCTGGATCTTCACAACGTTTATATTCCTATTAAAAACTATTTAACATAGCTTAAGTCTTCTTCTTCTGTAATGTAGACTTATGTGTCAGTTTTAAGTCTATCAGTTTTATTGTGCAAAACTATAATAAACTATATGCACACTTGACGAAAAATATAAAAACGAATGGGATGGGACCAACACTAGAATATTTTCAGTACTTTTGTTTAATCAATTTTTAAACCATTTCCCATCATCCAAAATTACTAAATATTTAAAACACATTATTTGCGTTCGATGACAATATATAAAAATAGGGGTTGTGGCCAAATCCAAACTCTTTACGACGTTGTCTTTTTATAATAAGTCATATTTAAAATCATTTCCCATAGTCCAGCGTGCAGAAATTGTATGTGCTTATATATAAAAGCAAATGGATTGTGGCCATCACTTTAAGATTTTACACCGCTTAAACTCAATTAAATTTCAAACTACTTTTCATACTACGGTTAAAAAAAATTATGTGTGACAATATTATGTAGGTATATAAACGATTGCTTATTCCTTCACTAATTTACATTCTTGGCCAACGGCGGGACATAAAAGCTAGTTGAAAATATATTGAAATTGAAAAAAGTGATTAGTGAACCAGTTTCATCGCGTTTCGGAGTTCCGCAGGGAATATAATATGTTAATGGACTACTAGAATTGGACTTAAAATCCAAAATAATATCTTTTGCTGATGACACGGTCATGATTACTGCGGCTAATTCATGGGATGAAGCTACCGAAATAGCTAGTTTTGAAATAAATATTGTAAAGTCATGGTTCGATCGATATCTGTTGTCTCTCAACGCAACTCAGACTAGCGTTGTTCCTTTTGCAATAACTAGGAAACTTATTCCGGAGGAAATATTAATTAAAATACATTCAAGTAACTGTCCCGGATCTGATAAATGTAATGAAGATAAATGTATTGCTCTGCCTAATGAAAAAAACATAAAATATTTGGGTATTAATGTTGACAGAGAAAATAAGTGGAAAGAGCAAATAAGTAATACGATTGGTAAAATGAGGAAATTATTTTATGTATTCTATCGATTGAGGACTTTCTTGGACATTGCTGCGATGAAAAATATATATTTTGCACTTGCTCAATCTGTCATGCAATATGGGATTATAGCTTGAGGTGGTGCTTATAAAACTAACCTCGAACCCCTTTATATCATCCAGCGGAGTATCTTAAAAATAATTTTAAATAAACCCAGAGACTACCCTACGACTAGCCTCTCTACCGAGGCAAATGTCCCATCACTGCATGCTATATATATAAGAGAAATGCATTGAAGCAGATCTACAGGGAGTATTTCGTCGATAGAGTACATGCTTCGGATTGTATAAGAGCCACTCATCGATTTAATGTGATACTAAATATACCAAAAAAAAGAACGGCCTACGCACAAAACCACTATACGTATCTTGGCGTTAAGTGGTTTAACGAACTGTTGCCTGAGCAGAGACAAACGGATATTATCGATCTAAAGAAATTTTATGTATATACATATATATATATATATATATATATTCGTATGGTGAGTCAGGCGCTCACAAGATTACACTAAGTTCCCTAAGCCATATTCTGGCTTCGGTCGTCAAGTTATTTATATCCTCCATCACTCCATCGAATCGGTGAGATGGACACATCGTTACAATGTGATCTATGGTTTGGACCAGATCGCCACACTCACAACTAGGGTCACTTATGTAGCCCCATTTGTGGCGCTCAGCTGCACTTCTGCTGCAACCTGTCCTAATCCGGTTCAGTGTTGCCCACTCTTTGCGCTCTAAGTCAAAACCGGCAACCCTTTTTGATGGGTCCATGATGAGGTGCTTGTTTTTTATTTGTCCACTTCGCCATTCCTCGGCCCAGGCTTGTTCGACTGTAAAACTACTGTTCTCCAGAGCTTGTGCTCTGGTCCAGAAGGGTTTTCTCGATTTCAGTCTGGTAGCTGGAATATCCCTCAGGGTCAAGTTCAGAAGGGAGATGTTGTTCTTTGTCCTTTCCCATTCTCTGAATGTAGATGCTGCCCTTCTGATGTTGGGAGGAGCAATGTTGGCTAGTACTGGTAGCCATTGACATTGTGTAGGTTTCAACACACCGGCTACGGTTCTCATGGTGGTATTAAGTTGAGTGTCCACCCTTTTGGCATGAGCACTGCCGCCCCACACAGGCGCACAGTATTCAGCAGTAGAGTAGACAAGTGATATTCCCGCTGTTCGTAGTGTGTCAGCACATGCGCCCCATCCAGACCCCGCCAGTTTTTGAATGACATTGTTTCTTGATTTGAGTTTCGCGCATAGTGAGTCAACTTGTTTTTTGAAGTTAAGTGTACGATCAAGTGTAACACCAAGGTACTTTGGGTGCTCAGTCTGATGCAGTTGGATGCCCTCAAAGTGCACAGTGATTTTAGAATTGCACTGCTTATTATTCAGGTGGAATGTTGAAATTTCTGTTTTTGTTGGATTGGGTTTCAGTCTCCAGTTTTTAAAGTAGGCTGATAGCATTTGCAGGTCCCGCTCCAACACTTGGGCACCTGCATCTAAATCTCTACTTCCAGCCAAGAGGGCAATGTCATCCGCATATTGGAACATAGTTGATTCCGTCTTAGGTATATCATGCACGTATAGGTTGAATAGGACAGGAGCCAGGACTGATCCCTGTGGTAACCCGTTGTTTAGAACTTTGCTGTTGCTCATCTTTCCCTCCAATGATACTCTTATATATCTACATGATAACATGGAGTCTAGTAAATGTAGAATTTTGCGGCATGGTATCACTCTAGCGAGCTTCAAGAGTAGGCCCTGACGCCACACAGTATCGTAGGCTGCTGACAGGTCAACAAAAGCTGCCGAGATTTTTTTTCCTTTTTGAAATCCAGCTTCTATAGTGCTGGTCAGAGCAAGTACTTGTTCACAGCAATCCCTTCCGGCTCGGAATCCCGCTTGCTCAATGGGAACTACTGCGTCTATTGAGGAGGCAATGCGTTGTAGTATGAGCCTTTCTAACACTTTATATGGGACACACAGTAATGATATTGGTCGATAGTGATTAGGGTTAGTTCCGTCTTTGCCTGGTTTTAGGATGGCCACTACCTTTGAGTGCTTCCAAATTTTTGGTAGTTGTCCCATTGTCATTGTTTCATTCATAAGTTGTAGCAGCCACTGTTTCGCACGTAGGCCCATGTTCTTGATAAATTCGGGATAGATTTCATCCAAACCCGCCGCTTTCCCGCATTTAATATTCCCCAAAGCTAGGTTCATTTCATCCAGGGAGAAATTTTCGGAGAAGTAAGAGTTTTCTGGGAGTTTTGCTCTGGTTTTCCGTAGCTCGTAGTTGACCTCTTTTTTGCGTTCTTTGCTGACTGAGATCCGTGAAACAGACACCATGCGTCTAACTATATCACCTGGAGTTACAGGTGTGGTGGATAGCGCACTTGGGAGTTTAGGTGGGGCGGCTCCCAGTTTTCGCAAGATGCACCAGGCCTTACGACTTGAATGTCGGAAGTCCATGTCCTTAACAGTTTCATTCCATCTGTCCCGGCGGCTGTGGTTTAATTCCCGTAGAAGTTCTCCCGCAGTGCTTGCATCGTGTGTTTCTTCGTATTTCTTGTACAATTCTTCACATTGTGAGTTCCAGGCTGGTATATACTCTCTACGGAAACCCCGAGGGATGTGCTTTTTTGCTGTTGATATTGTTGATATTATCTTTTTATGTAGATATAAAAAGGGTTTGTGTATAAAAACTGGTTTTATTTATTCATTGTTGTTATATATGTAGATATTATGCACTTATTTTATTAATCGTAATTGATATTTAAATGTTGTTTTTTTTAATATAGTATATATACCTATGTCTATTTTTAAGTACGTTTTTTGTTACCTATGATTATTTTGTTACTTTGTTTTTGTTCTATATTATGTAAATAGTTGCAACTCCCTTCAAAACACGAGTATATCTCTTTTTGAAGGAAGTCATATTATAAAGTGTTTTAATTTCTTTTTTGCTATGTATTTTTTTTGCTATGTATTTGTAAAATATGTCTTTTTGTAATAAATAAATAAAAATTAAATAAATAAAAAAAAAATTAAAAAATATAAAATGTCATTACCGGAAGTCACTTTTTTGTTCGGAGATGAAGGACCAAAGTTACAAACCCAATTCAAAATTGTCGTATACTTATATATTTGCGTGGACATCCTGTATGAGCTGGTTATGAAATTACAATAATTTTAATACACGTAATACAAACAAGACAAGCCAGCACATAACAAGGCACGTTGTCGTCCCAACCAACGCTTCAAGAATGTTTCGCCACATCTGTGCGGTTTCACCCTAGAATTGTTATTTAATTTCCCTAGGTGAAAATACTTGAGTGTGCCGACCAACGAAATTATTTTGACATTCAAATAAGTGCCGGGCCCATTCAAAACATTACAAAAAGTAAATATTTGGCATTGCAAAACACGCCGTGTTCGGCTAATATTGTCAAATGTGAATATAAATACCCACAAACGTACAAAAATTAAATATAATAATATTTATTATGTGTGATATTTTAAGCAAGTATATTAGAAAGATTGGTTTAACCTTTTATAAACTAATATCCTTTTTCATTTGATTTATTATTTTAATAACTACCAAATACTTACAGTATTATCACAATTTTATCTCGTATAACCAATAAAGAAGTGTATTCTCCGAGTATTAATTACTCGTCAAAATATTACCTATTACATATATTTGAACGAAATACTCTATTTCATCAGAAATTATGATTTGCTCGAAACTATTTGTGGACATGTATAGAAATGTTGGGAACGACAGAGAAAGAGTTGGTATGATCATATAAATGAGATTTTGAAAGATAGGGACATATGATGTTAAAATAATAGGAAAACATACGCGATATATGAATGTAAAACAGGCAAAAAATTTCTATATATAGGAGTCTGGCGTTCGGTTCTCTCTGCCTACCCAAAATATGTAAACAGCGTGATGGTATGTACCTATGTAGTTGTAGTCGTTTATAAATGAAATGGAATAATTTTACTTTTTAATTTTTTTATATTTCGTTGCAAGTATAATTACTGTCATGGCCACTTAAACTGGCAGTTTGCTGGCTGGAGTCATTTATTGTTTAAATTGTGTTAAAAAATGCGTGTATTTTAGTTAACATAATCTGGATGATGGTTTTTGATGAATCGATACCGGCTTGTGTTTTTAATTAATAAAAATATATATACCTACTAAATCTTAATTTTATTCTACGTCATAATGGTGTCCCATCAAAGATAAAATCGATTTAATTACTAATTTTCAATTGAATAACTAAACACATATTTTCAATGAGATTTATTTATTTGACGGTAACTTTGTCATAGTCCACGATAGAATCAATGGTGCAAGCACTTTACTTAAAACCACTTAATGATTACTAGTCTTATTGAGTTGTTTTAAGAAAAGTATTTGCACCATTGTTACTAATAACCATATATTTTTTTATTAAGTTTTCTTTCCTCCCTTCTCCAAAATAGAATATCAGAACCGGTGATGTTCAATGGTAGGTATTGATTTGAAATATCTACCTGCTTTGAATGTACATAAATGTTTTCCAAGAAAAAATTACTTGTGTGTACATTAGATAGGATTACTTTGGTTCAATGTACATATATCTATACATGCTATATACCCAAATAGAATATTTATGACAAAATCTACTTTTCTTATTGAAAATGTGATCAAAGAAAGTAAACATCGCCAACGAACTTCGTTTCGATATTTAAAATAAAAACCATTTATTTATTGTCGTAATTAAATACATTCAAGTGCTTTATATTTTTTTAAGATTATGCTAACAATATTTCAAATGAATAAAAAAAGCACATTAATAATATTTTAATTCACAAAATCTAAGGGTTCATTTTTTTGATTATTTACTAACTTATAATTTTTATATCGATGGTGGCAGAGCGATTAGCGAGCTGGGTTAGTAATTATTTCTTCTCGAGAATAGTACAATAATTTTAGTAATCTATGAATGAATGACATATTTATTCATTTTATGATGAAGATATTGACAAACTACTTTCGGAAAATTCTTTACAAATCCAGGTTGTTTATGCTTTCCGTTAGGCATTAATTATCAGAATAATTTACTTTGACGAATTTTGTGCATTGTATTAGATAAAATACTATACAAAATCTCTCACAAGATTCAGAATAACATTTGGCACCTAAATTATATCATCATTTATATTATAATAAAAAAAAACATTTGATCAGATCTAATAAACACTGCATTGTATATATCTTTTTATGAAATAAAAGGAATAATGTTGAATTAAAGATAGGTACCTACATAATTTTGCTTTTGAAAAACAAGTCTACGAATGAAAAAAAAATAATTGTTTTAAAGTGAATTAATTACTTCGTGCCTAATTAAAGAATTTAACTTTTAATTACCGTTGCTCTGTGTATTTCTTGTTACCTGCTTCCACGTTGAGCATGGAACAAAATTAATGTCAAAACTTTTTGAATACAAATTTTGTATACCTACCAACCTCCCCCTTTTCAGATACATACCTCCAATCCCCTTTTAAAAAAGAACAAAAGTAATATCTCCGTAAATATACCGTTTTTATTCTGCGAGGCTCGGATGAATAAAGGATCTTTCTATCTCTCACGGACAGAATCCAACATTCTCAGTACATAATAAAACATTTCAATAGAAACAACTTGAAGATAACGAAAAGTTTCTTACTTTTTCCTGCGATGTTGTCTGTGACAAGACACAAATAAAATCAATTCAAATAATGCCATAATGATCCCTCTGTCAGCGCGAATTCTATTTAATTGTTTTTTTGAAATTACGCTTTTGCAAAAAAAAAATTAAATACACAAAAAAAACATTATTCAACAATGAACCATCTGTCATTTTTTTAAAAGCATTGCTTATTTTTATAACCAATCACGATTAATTTCAGTATCCGGCAGTTATATTTATGCTAAGTAAAAAAGAAGAAATATGAAGTACAAAGTGTTTTGTATACGAGGGTGTATATTTTTTATAAGTGTAAGTATATTATTTGTAGGTATGATTTAATTTCAAACAAAATTAAGCAGAAAAAAATTTTAATGAGATTTTTTAATTTAAATTTTAGTTTTTGTAAATTAAATTTTAAGATTTTTTTTTAAATTAATAAAAAAAAATAAAAAAAAGAACAAATTTTATTGATATTCAACAAAAAATATATGATTGTAGAACTTATAAATTTATATAATTTTTCATTATTAGATTCTCAACTATTTGACAAAATTACTCATGCATTAATTTGAAAAAAAAAAACCGTAATTATTAAAAGATATATTGAGATGAGTCAGAAATGAGGACATAAGGAAAGAATCTAGGAAAAAGAAATATGCTATTAATAGAATGAAAGTGAACACATTGAGATGGTTTAGCCACATGGACTGAATGAATAAGGAACGCCTGACGAAGAAAATTTACATTGCGTCGGATGCCCCCGGTGTTAGCCCGCGGAACCTTCGGACGCCAACACGAGGACCGAGGGGTCGGGGTACAAGCCCCTCCGACTTGAAACGGAGTGTACTTAGCGGCCGATTTCGAGACCAATCGGAGGCCCTGACGTGTGTGGTTGGATTCTCGGGGGCAGTGGTTGAACCCGATGGATGGTGGATATTTTGTGTTTGTCCGATGTTGCGGCTGCGTCCGGTGGTGAACAGGGCCAATGAGCTCTATAGCGTCGCCGGCGTGGAAGTGGATCGCGATCCCCCTCGATTGCGGACAGGAATGGAATGAGAGGTCGGGGCCGCCCAAGGAAGGGATGGCACGTTCATGTGAACGGTATTTTGAAAGACGGAAATGTTAGAAGCGTGAACAACAGACGAACATTAATAAGACGATGTATGAATGTTGTCGAGGCGATGAATGTATGTCAAGATAGAAGTAAGTGGCGTTCGGTTCTCTCTGTCTACCCTGTGAGGGACATGGCGTGATGGTATGTATGTATATTGAGATGATATATCAATCTGAAATTCGATACCTACCTCAATTTTTTATATACCTTATCAGTTGAATCTCAAAAAAATCTTGGAAAACGCCGAAAAGGGGTTCAGCATTATCTGTGAGAGGCTGAATCGTGTTGAATGAGGAACAAAATAAACTATTTGAGTCAAATTTTTACGCTTGCGGTAAACAAGAAACTTGGTCTTTTTTTTACGACTATTCGCTTTTTTTACTCTTTACTTATTCCATATATTTACAACCTTGATTTTTCTAAGGCAATATATTCATTTGGAATATTTATTTGGATTATACACCATAAGATACTCGTGAATCTAATGTAGCAAGTTTTCATTCCGTTTCGATATTTCTGTACTGGGAATATAATTTCAAATAATTCAGAGAAAAAAACATTTATTGTTACATTTACTCGATTACGGAAAAAAATCTACCATAAATGTACGTCGTGGTATGGCTCAATCTCATTTGCTTTAAACAAAAAATGATATCATTGTATTGACTATTTTTAATTATAAAGTTAAATTAATTCATTTTTATCAAACAGATTAGAAAGAAAAATAAATGGAAAAGATCTTATGTTTTTTACTGTCCAATCTAATTATTCCGTTTTAATTTGATAATTATTTTGTGTTTATTTGATTCCAAAACATTTTACATACATATACCGTAGAATCAACACTATACACAAAGAGTTCAATTTAACTAAATAAATATTTGACCTATGACGTTCATTAACACCGGTGTTTGACTCGTAGACCGCAGATTCTGGCCTTGCAGCCCTATGAAATCCAATTACTAATGATAAGATCAATAAAACCAGACTCCAGCTATACAAATACGATTCAAATAAAGCAAACTACAGTTTATATCCAACTTTTTTATAAACAAATTTATTCAATTGCTTCTGCTATAGTTAAAATCTACTCACATTATGTCGTGAATCAAATATATAAACCTATTCCATTGAATTTGATTTAATCTGTTTTGTAATAGAGGTAATTAATAGAATCCCTTACATTCCATACATTTAAACAGTCAGGAATATATTGAAAATTGAAAAGTCCCTATTAAACATGTCACTGTGAAATTTCCATATATACATTATGACGCAAAATAACACAATATTGTTCTCATATATAAAATAAATAATTGTTATTTTTGGACTTATCCAATTCGAAAAGTTTTCCTCATTAGGTACCAACTTTATCCATTTATTTTGATCAACGTAACAATTCCTCTAAATCTCTTATTACAAATAATAATAATATTATATTTTATTACGCCAATTAATCTTTTATATGTTGAGTTTTCAAAACTTTTCCCTGGAGCTTTAATGATATAACTAAAGATGGAATCCATATACCAACTCATTTAACTGTAATTAAACCTTCCAAAAAATATTGCCATATTGAAAATGAATATTACATTACGTTTTCGCAGAAGTAAATAACCTTGAAACGAGCATATCGAAAAATAATTATAGCTCTCTTTGGACATTGGGTAACTGATTTAAAAAAATATCTTTATCTATTTATTTATAAAATTATTATTATATTTTTTAAAATAGGTATCTCTTGAAATCATTATCGTCTAATATGTTTTTTCGTAGTCTAAATATCTCCTAGAACACTTATCTATATGTATATCATTTCTATATTTCTGTTTCTCAAACGTGTTTAAAATATTCAGGTTTTCGGTAATTACTTCCAAATAAAAATTTTCTGGAGAACACAAGAAAAGTATTGTTGAAAAAATAAATATTTATTTCACTCTCCGAATAGAACAACCTGATATCCCAATACTTTTTGTATTCCTTAGTGTAAAACAACAACATTACTTTGTGATTTAAACAGCTTTCATGTTTAAGTGTTTTGGATGTACCTACTATTAATAATTTAGCTATGTATTATTGATAAATTGATACTATTTATATTGTTCTTTATTATTTTCTGTATAGCCCATTGAGTAATGCATGGAGTTTCACTGGTCCACTAACAAAGCAATGTAACATTTTGAATATATAAATATTGTATGGTTGTATAATTCTCTATTAACCAATAAAAATAAAAGAATGTTGTTGAACAAGACCGAATAAAACTGGTACCTATCTATACTTAGTGATTGAATGTTGTTAAAAATACAAACTCACGAAATTTTATGCATTTCACAAATACCAATCTCGTGCTGTATATAATGAAATACTACATTATTTCTAAGTGGTTAATATCACAATGTTGAGTCGATATCAATATATTCTAACTATTATAATTATACTATCACATTTCCTGGGTATTGATAAACGACCGTCACGTGGACAATTTACAAGGTTAATGAAATTTGGTATTGAAATTAATCACCAGGATATTGAAACCCACCCTTGTTCAAACAGCATCTCTTACCTGACAACACCGTAATAACATAATTTATATTCTCAACTAATTGGAAAACATTTTGTCCTTTATTTTCTTTTTAATTAAACTTGAAGCTCCTGAGACGAGAGATTTCATAATATAGGTATATATATTTCGATACGAATAAATTTATAAAAATAATTCATTAAATTTATAAAAATAAAATATAAAACTTTTTTTTCATAATTTGAAATATACAAAATAGCTAAATTTTGGTGGTGTCTGGGCTTGTTGCAATTGTATAATTTACATCAGTAAAAATAAAAAAATAAATTTATTTAAAAAAAAATGAAAAATCATGATACCAATGTATTATTGTCGTGCTAATCATTTATGGTTATACATAAGTAAGCATTTCGATGTAAAGTTCGCAGATTTTGAAATGTTTGGCTCACCGGACATTTTATTTATTTATTTATACATCTTCTTGTACATAACATAAACAAATATAATTGTACACTGGCGGGCTTATTGCCATTAGGTAATTTGTTCCTAATGAATATGTTGAGATTTTCTCAATGATTGATTTTCTTTTCCTCATTTTTCCATTCCAATCAATTGTCTTGCCCTAAACATTCCAGATTGTAGCTATATATTATTTATTTGCTTAATACATTGATTGTTTATTTGTATCCTCAATTCGTTTTCCTTTTTATCTTTTTGTACACATAAAACAATGGTTATTTTCGTTATTTTTATTTTTTTATAATCTTCGTTTAGTAGATGTTAATTAATTTTGAGTTTAAATGTTTCTTCTAAAAAAAAACTGTGCGTTATCTTGAATAATTAAAATATATATTTTATTATATTTACTATATCTTCAACTACTTGTATTTACAATTATTTTGTGTGTTTAAAAAACGCCAAAAAACTCCTATTCGATCATTTAATTTTGAACCCACGATAGGAGTAGACCTTAAACTTTACATTTAGTATATCTCACTTTTAATAATTTTTCTAAAAATTAAGTTAGCGACGAACTCATTTCATTCAAATCGTAAGAAAGGATTCTAGATATTTACGGGGACTTTTGTAGTTTGATATTTAATCTCCATACGATATGTATATAGATAGCATCTAGCCACAAGAGCAATAAGAGCAATAATTTGAATAGTTAGAATTAATAATTGATTTCACCTATATTCATCTCAAATATTTATAATTAGCTTTGTCATCATATTAACATCTATATATCAGTATTTACCTATTAATAGTTGGAAAAATGGACTGAAATCTACAACATATTATCCAAACATAAACATGTTTTTTATAAGAAAACACAATGATTGAAAATATTAAATAATTTAGATTTGAGGTTTTATAGTTTGTTACGGATTCTTCAACTTAAAATAATAACGACATCGACACATTGATATCATGTGTTACATGCAAATAGTTGACTACAATTTACATTCTTAAAATCAAGGAGACATTTGTGAAATGATTAAGCATAGACTTGGTGTGCTAAATGTATTCTCGAGATTATGTTTTAGTTACTAACAGTTTAAGTGTTCTTATTTCATCCAAGAAATGGACAATTTATTATGTGCTCTAAGGTATAAATTTATTTGCTTAATCCCTGAGATATAAGTAAGGTGCTTTAAAGTAAGAGTTTATCAACTCTAATATTATATCTTCAATAATATACTCTTGTTTGTACTAACACTAAAATGAACCTACACAAAAATTAAAGACTGTGAATATTTTCGTCTTTTCTTAAAAATGTATGTACATATTAATATTAAGTTTAAATATATCTCTTTTGGTTCGATTAAATCACCATCTTGAACAGACATGAATAAATAACTTTCTTACAATAATTGTACTTTTAATGATTACTCTGTAGTTATAATAAATTTATTTGCTACACATAAGTTTATTTTAGGTATCAATACAATTATTTAAGATCCTTTTTTTATGGACGTGTAAGATAAACCATATGAATAGTATCAATCGTATTTAAAAGAATATTATGTAGACAGTGCATAATTTTCAACACATTTTTTTTTTAATTTCTAAGCAATTCATCCAATAACTTTAGACACTACATATAATTTATTTGATTTATTTTTTATTTATTCATACATATACATAATTGACAAATATATTCTTAACTGCAATGCCCCACTAGGTAAAAAAAAAACCTGTGCCGGGGCTAAAGAATTTTGAAATAATGATAATATTACGGTTTCTCGTGTTTTAGTGTTTCAGCGTATCTATTTTTTACAATTGATATTATTTTTTTTATTAATCATTCAAATTTTTTTTTCTTCTTCTTTTTAACTTAACTTTTGTAGCCGAATTATTTCTAATTTATGTAACTCATACTTGTGGAACTTGCGTGTGTGATTGAGTGAGAGCTCATGTAATTTTGTGTGCATCCATAATTGAACGTCCAGCACTCATAGTAATAACCAATATTGTTTTCTTTATGTAAGAATTGTGAGCTGGATGTCTGTCGATGTACCCTTTTAATAAAATAAAATAAATTTTGCACAACAAAGTGCACATAGGCGGGCATGAAGAAATGTTTTTTTTTTTTTTATTTATTTTTTATTTTTTTTTAATTTACACATACAACATTAGATAGTTTGATTCCATGGATAAAAAATATGTTACATATGATACATCAATTATCTAAATCTAATGTCAATTACATGTGTCAAATACATTTTTGTTTGTATGTGTAGTGTAAGTAGTAAAGTATATTGAGATGGGTGGTGGCAGAGCGGTTAGCGCGCTGGGCTAGCAACCCAGAGGTCGCGAGTTCGAATCCTGCCACGACCGATTTCCATTCACCTATAGTACAAGCATTTATGCTTAGTTTAGGGAATGTATAAGGATGTATATGTACTTGTTATACAAGGACATTATTCATTATTTAAAAAAAAAAAAAAATATTAATTATTTATTTATTTATCCAACGAACCCAAGCAATATGGCTATATGCTAATGCCTGTTTTTTATGTAAAAAATTTACAAAATAACGTATTTCATTGGTATTGTGAAGTGCTTAGATGTATTCAATTTACTTACTTCATCCATGAGATAAATGTATGCGAAATGCCTTGGTAGGCATTCGCCATCGTATTTCTTCGTATCGTCCCCACCATCCGATCGCAATAAATTAACTGTAGTCCTGTTCAAATGTGATGATCACACACACCTTATATTGAGCAGAACAGACATAGTCAAGTAAATGAAACATAAAAATGTTAATAATTTTTCAATTTTGGTATATTTTTTGGCACTTAAATGCAGGCTGTAAGTGATTATGCCCAGTAATACCACAATCATTCATAAATAAATGAAAAGTATATTTATTTATATGATTGGATATTTATAATTAAATTAATCAGAATATTGAAATTACAGCCAATAATAATTTTAAAAATATAATGCAACATATTTATTTTGATTTCAAATTTTAAATCATGAATAAATACAAAAATGATTTAATAAAAACTCTTCAAGGCGTAATTTAATCAAATATTAGTGATTTAAATAAGCAAAAAAACTTTCGTCAGAGGATCTTAACAATTTCCGATTTTATGGTATTCTTATCCTTTTGCTTAAAATATATTTTGTTTTGAAAAGTCTGCATTTTTGTGTCAAAAAGTATGATACATCAAAATTTGGGGTTAACGTTTAGAAATATAATATCATGATGTCGAAAAATTGGAAATTTTTCTGGATATTTGAGGTCACATGTATAACATGATCGACAGTTTGCATAAATCCAGGCGTAGCTTCACTCACAACTCGACTATGTCTGGACGGGCCCATACAATCCTTAAGAACTCATGTTGACCGAGCTGTGCGGCACCGCGGCGCGCGAGGAGGGGTCGTTGATAGGGAGGGTGGGCGGGGGAGGGGGGCGCGCGTCACATCTCCGAGAGCCGCGTGGGAGGGGGCAATTCGGGGGGCGTGCGAGCACAATGTATGTATGTACTGTGTGTGTCGTCAAATCGCGTCCGGCGGAAGGCACAACCAGCCTTGGCGGGGGTCGCGCGCTCACTGCCGCCGGTGGTCGCCCGCGCGCGTCACGTGCGCAAAACGACGCGTGCGCAGGCGCGCGGCTTCTACGCCCGCCACCCGCCCGGGGTGAGTTTTCCCACCGGGCAGAGTTTTCCCGCCGCCAGCGCCACCTACAACACTGTACATGGTGTGTATATCTGGATGCTGTCAAAGCGCGGCCACTCGAGACATTCCTCATAAAGCAATATAATTTCAATGAGCCAACCAAAACTAACTGCTCACTGACTGAACGAGATATCGCCCGATATAAACTAAGGTTTTGAGACCAAGGACATCTACGACTCTCACTATTTCTTTAACACGAATCGCCTGTAACTGACACATTTTCATGTGTTATAAATCGACTAAATAGTAATAGAGTAAAAGCCAGCGACAGCCAATTTTACGTCAAAGTGAAAAGGTGGTTTTTTTCTGTAAAAGGATACCACAGCAGGTAACAATGATTGGATAATATGAACCCCGAGTGGCTTTCGGAGATAACACCTTTCAAAATGTTGAAAATTGCCATTTTTAACACGCCAGTAATAGCATGAAGCATGATTTTTTTGTACTATTTTTACAATCGAAACATATAACATTTGAATAACTGTTATTGCTGAGTTTTGAATACATACATAATATGTATTATGTAAAAGAATAGTGTTAACGCCAAAATGAGGTGAAAATAATTGTAGCATTTAATGTATATTTTGTATGTAAAAATATGATTTGTGTATCATTGCACCCCCTGCTCACAGACTGGAATAAAAAATTTACTATTATTATTATTATATATAAGAATGACATATGTTATAATTGTTGCAATCACTGCCCGCCCCACACCCACAAATCAGTATCCATCTATACCGCGTCCTGATAAGACCATCATACCGAATCCGTTTTTTTACCGCTCCTCTACACCCATTCACCATAAAATTGTTCTCTCACTGCGCGCATGTGATCAAAGTGACAAGTTATGACCATCCAGATAAGGGAGAATACATAGGAATAATCAAGTATTTTTTTATTCTATTTTATTTTTAATTTATTATTTAAACAGACAGTTAAATTTACTTATTTTACTAACATACATAATATGACATGTGAACCAATTAAGTTTACAAATATTATCGTTATTATATTCACAAAAAGAAGTAGTTTTGAGGAAGGGAGTAGGAAAGTAGGAAAAGGGGAACTCACGCACACCACCTAACCACGAAGCAGTAATCTAGAAATTGAACATTTAAATTCGTTTAAGGAGTAATTGTATATCTTTCCTTTTACTTTGCAGTGGTTGCAACAAATCATCCCTACGAAAATTACAGTCCACTTTTTTTCAATTTCACATACGCCTCAACAAATAATATCACTTTATTTTAGTTATTTCTGACGGGAAAAATATCAATGAATACAGTTACCTATATAAATTATCCTTTTTATATGAATTTATTATTTCTTTGTTGGGGATAAACCAAACGAGTAGGATCCTTAATTTATATAGGATGATATTAAAAGAAAAACAAGACAAAACTAATGGTATTAAAAATATAAGAAAAACCTTTCTATAATGTCTTATATCATATTTCAACAGACCTTCACGAAGTTTCAACCGCAAAATATTATATTTCATATTCAGATAACGTGAAAGCGTTGAAGGAATGTTGTGTGTGAGATGATATTGAGTAATTGTTAATTTTATTATATTTCTACTTTACTTCCGATGGCCGTACAACTCTGGTAGAGCTTTGGCCTCCTGATCAATAGCTTTCCAAGCTTCCTGTCAGCTGCAGTGGACTCCCAGTCATCACAAGCATTCAGCACGTTCAGATCTCGGATAACATTGTCTATCAATCTCTGCCTTGGTCTTCCCAGGGGTCTCTTGCCCACAGGGTTATTTTGCAGGGTTGTTTTGTGGCTCTTTCTTCCCGTGATCTGACAACATGTCCAATCCAAGCTAATCTTCTGGACCTGATTTCGCTGGTGATTAAAGATTGTCCTGTCAATGCACGAATTTCCTCATTATATTTCTGCTGGTGTTAATCTGTTAAAACTATCTATAAGGCACCGGCTATGAATAGTGCTTTCACTATTTTTATTATCATCTTTTTCGAGTGTTCGGGAGCCGGGTAATCGAAAATACAGCAGGCTAAATAACATCTCGCATAGTTCACCAACGAAGTTCAACACCCATTCTGAAGGTAGGATTTTTTAGAGGAAGCGAGACTGGTATGTGGGGATTCACGCATGTGTCGTGCTCCCTTTTACAAGGTACAAATCTGTACAGCATTCGTTGGTTACCCCACATTGTCCCACGCCGCGTGAATGAATGAATGAATGAATATAAAATATATACAAAAAGATTTTACTAAAGAGCAAAAGAAAAATTTGTTATTTTTGAATCCTTTATTAAAAAAAATACAGATAATGTCGATTTTGTTTCATATATTGTTACAGGAAAATGTGTGAAATATATAAATTTGTAATAATTTTAAATATATTTCAATTTATTTTTGTAGTATTGTAGGTACATATATCAATGATTATTTAATGTACATAGGTAAATCAATTTTGGACAAAAATAATTGGTCTGTCTTTTTTCGTTTCAAAGTGAATTTCTGTTTTTTTTATAAGACTGTATTTGTCCCTTTATGTATTTGACTGTATATGCATAGATTTGCATTGACATATTAAGTTTACCAAAAAATGTATCGTTTTTTTCAGTTTATGAGGTATCTATTATTATTATAAGCTTTTAACCGTACTGTTTCTTAATCAAAAATAGTACCATTAGTTTATCAATTAAATATTAGCTAGTGTCACACAAACTAACCAATTAATGGAAATCGGAAATCGATAAAGGAGGAAGTGAAATTAAGGCAAAATGAAAATTAACCGAATTAGATATTCACAGAATTAGGCAATTCTTGTAATTTCAATTAAGATATTTCGCAGATCAGTTAAATCGTTTGATGTTACATTCAAAAGGTTTAACTTTTAAATTAAAAATACCACCTTCCAATGTATTGTAAAAAAACGTTTTATTTCGAATAAAACAAGGTGGCACCTACATCTCTTAAATGTTGAATGCAGTACTATTTCAGCAAATATAATATTCTTACATATATCTAAATCATGAAAATGCCTCTATTTTCTTTTATCATCTTATTTTTATGTGTTGGTAAATTCACAAAAAATACAACATCACACTGTGCACATAATTCTATAAATATAAATGCAATCCAATAACGAATTTATACGTGATAAAGGAAAAACAACGAATTAGTTAAACAATATAGTAAGAGTGATGAAAAATAAATAAAAAAATATAAAGAAAACAAATAATAATAAATTTAATAATTAAAATTAAAATAAAAGGAAGAATCCAAAAAAATAATAAATTAAAATAAAAGCTCACCTTCCAAAACTTACGTAAAGAATATCATCATGAAGAAATGATATTTTACAGTAGGTACCTACCTTTAATTTTAGTTTTATACAGGGTGTCCCATAATCCAACGTATTCCTTTTAAGGACTGTTCTTCCCCCACCACCACCCGTTCTGCTTATGGGGACTAATAACGACCCCTTGCAAAACTCTGAAAGAACACATAAAGAACATATGAAGAGTCCGGAGAACTCTAAAACCTTGCAGACACTGCACTTAATGTGCCAAAGAGAGCTAATCATGTTGAAACAACTGGCTGAATGCTCAGTGATAGTGAAGATAATAGTGCACCGAATTTAAGACAGAAAGTCTTGAAAGCCCTAAAATTGCTCTTCGTGGCTACAAGGTCCGCATGTACAATGGGTCCAAAGAAATTCCCACGGACATCGTCGTAGAGTTCTCGTCGGTAAGTTGACACGGAGAAGTTAGTGCATTCCCATAGGATATGCTCAGAAGTCTGTTCAGGGTTATCACAAAGCTGACATGAGGACGAATCGGATGAGTGAAAACGAAAGAGATAGCTTTTGAAACTGCCGTGTCCAGTAAGGAATTGCGTGGTCCAATAATCGGGAACAATCCACGAGGAAAAAATTCGAGTTCTCACATCGGGAAGAAATAAAAATGTCAGTCTGCCCACGGAAGAAGAGGACCAGCGACGTTGCCAAGCATCTAAAAGAGAACTCCGGGCCAAGTTCTCGATCTCTCCACGAACTGTGGGTAAATTTACAGGTGGGAGAGAAACACCACCCAAAATTGAGCTTCGGCCTCTATGCAGGTTGTGAATTGAAGCTCGTCGCTGTGTTTCCAGATCAAGGGGAGCCATACCTGTGAGAATAGAAAGTGTGTCGGTAGCGCAGGTTCTGTAAGCCTTTACTAAAGCTATTAGAGCGAAGCGCTGTCCAGAAAGCAGCAGACGTCTAATTTATTAGGTTTCACAACGATGAGCCCAACAAGGAGCGGCAAAACACATAATACTCAGAAAGGTAGCGTTGTAAAACAGTCTTGCTACTGGAAATTTAAGGCCCCAACTAGCTCGAGCAAGACGTGAAATCTTTTGGAAGGCTATTTTTGCACTGTCGGATACAACACGAACATGGTATTGGAAAGTTAGGCCTCTATCTAGTGTAACACCCAAAACTTTGACCCTATCCTTAAATATTACACGCGTATTGATTAATTTGATGGAGGGAGGACTTTTCATTATGCCTTTTAACACTAACCCATATGTCTTATTAGGTGCAAAATTGAGTCTATGACTTATACCCCAATCTGCAACAGAAGAAAGTAACTGAGTAGCTGCGCACTCAATAAGTGCTCGGGTGTTACCTTGAATAAGGATTGTAGCATCATCGGCATATGCCAAAATACTGCAGCCCGTAGGCGTTGAAAGTGATAGAAGGTCGTCGAACAAGATGTTCCATAACAGTGGACCCAGAACAGAACCCTGAGGGCACCCGATGCTAATTGGTCGCCAGTGCAAATCCTGTCCCCCGGGCATGGCCACATGTCTATTAGTAAAATAGCTCTTCACTATTTTATATATGTTGCAAGGAACCTTACGGTCTCGAAGTTTTTTTAAAATTAGAGGCCACCAGGCATTGTCGAATGCTCCCACAATGTCAAGAGATATAGAGATAACATATTTACTATCAGAGCTACTAACAATATCAGATATAACCAAGATAGCATCAACCGTTGATTTCCCAGCGCTAAAACCGAACTGACGATCGGACAGTGGGTGGGTACTGGAAAGATGATCTTCTAAACGTCGACATATAAGCTTTTCTAAGACCTTACCCAAAATAGGTAGTAAAGTAATCGGTCTATATGATTTTGGGTCAGAAGGATCCAGGTCACTACGCTTGGGAATAACAGTCATTAAACCTGTTTTCCAACAATCCGGAAAGTGGCCTTCTCGCAAGCAATTGTTGTACAATAAGATAATCTCGTGGCGAGCTATGTGCCAGCACCTTTGTACGAGAGCTGCGTCAATGCGGTCAATGCCCGGAGATTTGTTTTGGTGAAGATTCTTGATGATAAAATCAAGCTCATCGAGATTGGCGAAGGTCAATATGGGAGTTTGCGGGATATCGGATTGGTTATTGCGTATTTGTGAATGAAGAGGAGTATCAGATGAAATGTCATCAGAAGAAATAAGTATGTCAAGTAGCGTGCTCGTCGTCGAGTCAGAGTCTATTGTGATAATTCCAGTTCGTGGATCACGGATACACGAGACTGACACATTTGGATATTTTTTCATTGATGCATATCTAAACACAGCACCCCAAGGATCTGTGGTTGAAACCTCAGATACCAAACGGCGCCATGCTTCAGACTTGGCACGAGAAATCTCGCGTTTGTAGATATTATTTGAGCGTCTATACTCACATTGAAGTACAGTTACAAAGTCATTTGAACTTCCTCGACGACGGGCCGCTCTCAACGCGCGGTGAGCTCGAGTCGAAGTTCGTTTAAGGATGTCTAAGCCAAGATGCCACCATTCATTAGGAGATATATGACTAGAAGAAGTTCTGCCGATCGCCTTCTCGGCACAATAAATTATACTCTGCGTAAAAGATGAGGCCATTTCCGCAGTAGTACAATATCTACAAGATAAACGATCCAGCGAGCATTCAAAGTAGCGGTCAAAGTCTAACCAACGCCATCTGTCACACCTTGTCCGGAATCTTCTAAGCAAAGGTTTCGCTAAAGGAATTGGGGGTACATTGGAAATAATCTGGAACGTGATAAGGTTATGGTCACTACACGAGGCATCCTCGTCAACAGACCAATTACATAATCTGTGGTTAATCTGAGGTGTAGCTAAAGTGACATCTATATGACTTGTACCCATGTGGTTGGAGAAGGTAGGTGGACTGAAAGGATTGTTCAACACACTCAAATTGTGGCGAGAGATAAAATCTTCGCAGCTTACACCTCTGGTAAATTTCCTGGACCCGAAAGTGGTAGTGTTACACCATAGAATAGATTCGGCATTAAATTCACCTCCAATAATTAATGATGCGTTGCCGAGTTGGCCCAATATAACATCCAGTTGATCCAGAAAACGAAATTCGGATTCACTAAACTGAAAATATATCGAAATAATATAAAACGAATCACTTGGAGAAGAAATCTGGACTTTTGTATCCTTTTAAGGACTATTGTTACAACTCATTACTCGCTAGAATATGTAAATACGACCTCAGTAAAAGTGCACTATTTTTCGAGATATTGCCACTTTTACAAAGTGCCCGAAAATCTCCACCTAAGATTGGTTTTTCGAGTGACACATTTACAAATTTCAACATTTTAGAATTCTAATTTATGTTACACAATCTTGAATAACTCAGCTATTGATCACAATCCAAAATAAAAGTAAAAAAAAAATATTGCGAAAAAAAAATAATAATACCCGGGTTATGAATTTAAAAAAATATGTATTACCCAACTTTGATTGTTCACACTGAAAAAAAAATGTATGACGCAAACATGTCAAATTATTTGCAAAAGTTGGCGCAATTATTGTTATTTCTAAAATAGTATAACAATTACTGGCAATATCTCGAAAACTATGGCATTTTACTGAGGTCATATTTGCATATTCTAGCGAGTCATGAGTTGGTATAACAGACCTTAAAAGGAATACGTTGGATTATGGGACATCCTGTATGCACGCCACATTTTTTCTTAACTGTTCATAAAATATATGTGGATGGATTCAATAAATGACATTATACATTTTATATTGTTGTTTTGTTACTGTCTATTCCAATAGGTGTTGTATTAAATAAAAAAATATATGTATACCTATAGTTTCAAAACGAAAAATCATATAAAAATATCGTTTTTCAAAATACGTGAAAAGATGGCTAATTCTAGTTGTTATCGACCACTTAAAAATATGGTTAACTAACACAAAATGTTAATACAACACATACATATATCATTAATCTTATAGGTCATTTTTTTCTTTTATTTTCATTATACCTATAATTCTAATGCTTGACAAAAATCAGTTCAAACATAACTATGACTTGTAAATGCAAACTAAAAAAAGATTTAAATATTTAGTCTGAGACCAATATATTTCGTTACCAGTTTGGTAGACGAGTTCATACAATTTATATTATCAGCTGAGTTACTAATTAAACTATTAAGGGTCACCAGAATGATGATGAATATCATAATTCAAAGAATTTAGTAAATTCCAAATAAAAACAATCTATCTGCAGGTTTTTTTTTTATTTTGTTTTTGTTTTCATTTTGTTTTTATATTTATTGTGTATTTTTTCATTTGTATTCTCTTGTTAATTATTCCTGAAGTTTTTAATTATTATTATTATTATTATTTTAGTCAAATCAGTAATTATACAAGATGACTGTGTCATCTTTTTACAAATATAAATTTTGACAAGAGTAAAAAAAACAGTGTAGGATCAATCAGAGAAAGAGAGAATAGAAACGATTGAGTACCTACATATATTTATTTTTAAAATCCACAATTTAAAATATCTCCCAAAATAAAAACTTTAACATTAATTAAGAAAAATACACTTTAAAAATTTGATGAAAGATAATTCTTCGCGGTAGATGTCGGAAACTACGATAAGGTGTCGAGCGTTGCATCGCTTTTTATACCTTCTGTTTGGTGATCGAATGATTAAGTGCCGGGTCAATGTCCGATCCGGTTCTACGACGTTCCTCCACAGAAGAGTATCTCATACAAAGTTACTATCGTCAATTTTCAACTCCAGTTACTGACCTAATCAAGATGTACTTGCGACGGATATATCTATATCAGCAAATATATTTTTTAAATTATCATTGAGATATAAATGTGCATATACATTATTCATAGAGGCTTCCAACAGTAAAGTTGTTTTAGTTTCTTCGTGCTACTAAGTACTAGTTGTTTTAGCATCATATACAAACTATATTTTTACTTCACACGTGTGTATTGTTCGTGAATAAAGCGCTGTACTTAATTATTTCCATGCATATTGTTTTCAAAAGACATAAATCGCTTTAATTATATCCAGGCTTTTTCGCACCTCATTCCTTCTACCATCTGTTTATAAATTTACATAAAATCTTTAACAACATTAATGTAGCAGCGACATTCCTGTAAGACATACATAGGATAGAGAAAGATATAATGGATATTATCATAGCTTACTTAGAGATTAACACCCAACAGCCCGCGTCTTAGGAGCCAAATTAATTTTATTGTTTTCTAAGGTCAAAATGTTTTCTGAACAACAATGCTTTAAGCAATATCAACAATCCATAACTATAACAATAAAAGACACTTCTTTATATTGTGCAAATGTGGTGTGTTCATTACCGTTCATTACCAAAACGATGGCGTCTCGAATACACTTTATAATTATTTTACTCAAATATTCTATTACTTACATATGTACATACCTACATACGGCGGCCTTCGTGGCTCAGTTGATTGGATATCAGACTGCTAAGCCAAAGATCCCGGGATCGACTTCCGGTGGAGGCACAGTTTTTTATTGTGTTTTCAGTCTAAATGAAAAGTAGAATGTGGTAATTTTGTTTTGGGCTGCGTGTTTAATTGATATTTGACATTGTACGTGTCTAAGTAACCTAATACAATACATACCAACACGCCAAGTCCCTCGCGGGGTTGGCAGACAGAAACGAATTCCACGTTTTTCTATCTTGACACACATTCATCACCTCGTCAATATTCATGAATCGTCTAACACATGTTCGTCTGTTGTTCGCGCTTCTTTCTTTTAGAATATCGTTCACATGGTCTAGCCATCCTTTTTTTATTCCGTTTCTGTCAGTTATGTATATTTCTCGTCGGGCATTATACATTCATTCTTCCCAAATGCCCGAAAGATCTCAATGTGTTTACTTTCAAAATATTAATTAGGTACATCTTTCTTCATTTTACATTATTTCCTTGTTTCTTCCTTTTTAATCCTGTCACACATCGTTCTATTTCAACACACAAATACATAATTTATGAAAAAAGTCATACGTTAGCAAGTTCATAAATAAGTGACATATTTTTTTTTATAATGCATTTAACATCATTTAATTTCAAGAATAAATGTTTAATTCTGATTTTTTTAAGGACTATTACAAAGAAAGTAAAAATTCAACATTTGTCTATTAGAAATGTGTACATATTGTACGTAACGCTGAAGACATGAGTTTGTTTTTTAATATTTAAAATAATATACCTTTTTGAATACAAATCTTGAAAAAAAAAATAGAATATTTTACCACCTACATAGCTAAACAACATAAGTAAGAAAAGATTTCTAATATAATATAAATATATTGTGTTCAAGTATTTTTAAAAATGTGCTACTAGTTCTCATTAAAATGAGGAACTTCCTACCTACAAAGGTAGATAATTTTGTGACGTAATTTAACACGCAAAAGGTTTTTCGTTAAAAGTCTATCCGGTTTCTTTCTTCTTACGTCTAGATCCAGCAATATACATTAAAACCACGTGCGACAGTTAAAGAAAATGCACGCACGGCTTTCGCCATTTCAAGACGTGTGGTTTCCTTTTCTGTAAAAGGTATTCACTAAGCCAAGTTAAGTAATCTAACAGTATTCATTTTCATTTCTAGATATTCATTTAGTTAGGTGGTTGTTCTAGTTTTAACTCACGTAACAACTCACTCATATTATGAATTATCGTTAAATTAAACAACATAACAAATTATGCATATCGAGATATGTACTATTCGGTTCTCTCTGTCTACCTCTTGAGGGATATGGTGTTATGGTTTGTATGCATGCAATAATTTTATCTTTCATACAAATTGATGCGTTTCATGATTTTTAATAATGCACATTTGTGAACGTTGCGCAAGCGCATAAAATGTTGACGTAAACCAACCGATGACAGGTCGTAAGCCCTTAAGGTGACTTGAGTTCCTAGTTCTCATATAAAATTCCAACTTCGACTCTACTGAGGTGTTAGAAATTTGTCACAAAACGAAATACGCCTTTTTAAATTTTGCCTTCTCTCTAGACTATCAGAATTATTAGAATATATCGAAACACTGCGACATGCTCTTGCTATCGATACATAAAAAAACATACACATTTAGGAATATGTAAAAAAATATTGTTTTTAATTATTATTTTTTAATTAAATTATGATGAATTTGTTTTTTCTATATCTTGTACCCATTTTAATTTGTAAAGGCTTTCATTGCAATTTTATTACATATGTTAGTACGTTTATTTCTATAGTTCATACATACAAAATAAACCTCACTATTGTTGGTTGAAATAAATTGGATAATGGCAAATACCTCCCCAGTGAAAAATGTTTGGATAGTAATAAACTGATTTTCATTGGAATAAAATCTCGAACACGAAAATTAAATACTTCGATAAAAAAATCTTGACAAAATAGAATTGATTTATCCTTAAGGACGTAGTAATTAATTTATAAACTCTCACATTCATGTATTATAAACTTGGACGGAACGGTTTATTAACAGTTCTTTTATTAACCTGTTTAAATCCAACTAAAGTAACCGTGACATTTTATTCCGCGGAGTTTTCTGAACACAAAATCGGAGATAAAAAACTAAGTAATCGATATTTTCCACCAGCTAAAGCAGAGGCACTCCTTGTTAATTGACTTTGGAGTCGCAAACATGTAATTGGGTCAAATAAACGTATTCAAAGTTACCCAAGAAAATAAATTACTCACAATTCTATTACAAAATGTTATTCTGGGCAATATTCATTATTATATTATTTAACATTACTCGCTTACGGGGTGAAATATAATTACTATTATTAAAATTCTTGTTCGATTGTCTAAAATTATACATGGGTTTTTTTTTCTTAATAATTTAATATTTCTTTAATTGCATAGGTTTTAACATGTAGGTATTATGCGATAAATGAATGTTGGTGAGGCGATAGATGCACATCAAAATAAAAACGAGTGGGTTGTGGCGAACACCAAACTCTCCACACCATAGTACGCGTTCATTTTATCTTCTTGAAATTTTGACAATCTCTAAATGCATTTTTATTAAGTACATTTCTATAAGATTCTTAAACAAATATAAGATTCCCAAAGGACAAAAGTTTTCACAATAAAACATACACACAAAAACATTGTCACGAAACTCATAGTATGTATTTTCTACAAGATACCTGTAGAGAAATTTTAAGTAAAATTGCATTACAAGCAAGATGAGCATGTATGAGACAGTGTATCAATGTTGATAAGGCGATGTATGTGTGTAACTGCCTACCCCTTGAGGAAGATAGAAGTGGAGAGTAAAAACATATCGCTCTACGCCTTATAGTTTATTAGAAATAAAATATCAATGACAAAAATTAGGGTTGCTAATTAATTTTCCACAAGAATATACACATAACATACATAATTGAAAAGTTATATTTTTTAAAAAAATTTTCTTCATTTATATACAAACTATCTGATTTTTTTTTAATTATTTGATTTTTATAATAATTATATAAAATTGTTAAAAATACTCGCCACAACTCAAAAGTTCTAAAGAATAAATTTTAAATATTTTTTTTTATTGCATATGCGCAAACATTGGATATTTTCCCTGTCGGGAGTCAAGATATTTTTAACAGATTTTTAATTATCTCAATAGAGACGACACATTGGTACAAGTAGGTAAATAAGACAAAAATGACCTTATAAGTCTGGCGCAATTCAGGGGTGACTTCTATGCGAAAAATGCATTGTCACCTCAGGTAAAAGAATTGTTGCTTACATTATTTACAAAAAACCAATTCTCTCAATAGATGGCGTTACAACAAAAATAAATAAAAATAATAAGAATTTTGTTCATAATTTCACACATAGATGGCTGTAGTAAAAATCCTTATTTTCAAGCGACAAGAATTTCAGTATTGCAATATATAGAACTTTCAAAAATTTAATTGATAGGGATCTCATTAAAAAAGGCATAATTGGTGAACGTTGCGCAAGCGCATAAAGTGATCACGTAACCCAGCCGATGACTGGTCGTAAGCCCTGTAGGTGCCTTGATTTCCTGGTTCTCCTACAGTAAACATTTCAACTTCGTCTCTATTGAGATAATTAAAAATATGTTAAAAAAAATTTAAATAGATATTACGCAACTGAAAACATTTATTTTTTAATTTACAACACCATAAAAAATAACGCCATACTGCCAACACCCTCGTTTCGAGCAATAACTCCACACCACGAATTTCATATTTATAAATAACCGTGAAACACATAAACAAATGATAAATTTAACTGGAGGGTTTTTGGAACAAGCAACGGAAATAAATTTATCGTTAATATTCATTCATTCATACCATCACGTCATATCCCATAATGTGGGGTAACCATCGGAAGGTGTGCGGGTGTGCATTGCCTTATAAAACGGAGCACAACATATCTGTGTATACCCACACACCAGTCTCGTCTCACCTAAAAAGGCACAATATTCAGAATGGGTGGTGAACCTCATTACTGAACTATGTGAGATGTTATTGTTGCCTGTTGTATTTTCGATTACCCGGCTCTTACGGGACACTCGAAAACAATAATAGAAAAGAGTGGAAGCACTATTCTAAGCCGGTGCCTCACATAATAAACAATCTATATATGTATCATACAAAATGAAAGGTTCGAAGAACTAATATGGTGGATTAGGCGAGTTGATTTAATCAGTGTTGAAAGAAGATAGCCACGTGTTCCTATTTATGAAGTAGGGATGAGAAAATGCAAGCAAGATAAATACCACACCAGACACATTTAACTTAATATTTTTAAAACCTTGATTCACCTACAAAGATAAAAACACTTGTACAATGTACAATGAAACAACATTGAATTTCTAACTTACAATAGGTACTAATACGTTCATGTCAGCCTTCGTGGCTCAGTTGGTTAGGTATCTAATTGCTGATCCAAAGGTCCCGAGTTCGATTCCCAGTGGAGACACAGTTTTCGTGATCTTCTACAATAACCCAACTTCGTCTCTATTGAGATGTAAAAAAAAAAATTTGTAAATAAAAATATCAAACAACTACCGAAAGGGAAAAAAATCCAATGTTTGAGTATATGCAATAAAAAAATATATTCGATTTAAATTTAGTTTGTTGATCGACAATTATTCTTGATAGAACTCTATTACATGTACCTACGTAGATATATTACAAACATATAATAAACGAGTGGGTTGTGGCCAACACTAAACTCTCCACACCACAAATATTGACAATGAAATATTTTATTCATTCTAAATTTTACTACCAGGAATATAAATTTTCTAACGATAGTATATTTTCATGTTAAGATAGACAAACTATTAATGCAGTATGGTGAAGAATTCTAATGTTGTATGAAATATTTTAATAAAAGCAGATAAATTTTGTTTTAAAGGACGTTAGAGCATTTTGACAATTTTGACACGTGATATCATATGAAGAAATTTTTGTTATTTATGGAAAGCTAATCAGTTCGATGTTCAAGCTCTTTACATTATAACATGAAATCAAATTACTGAACTTTTCCATACATAAGAAATTTATCTTATTATATACATTTTTATTCATACTAAATTTTACTACCAGGAAAATAAATTTTCAATCGATAGTATATTTTTATGTTAAGATAGACAAACTATTATTGCAGTATGGTGTAGAATGCTTATGTTGTATGAAATATTTTAATAAAAGCAGAAAAATTTTGTTTTAAAGGACGCGAAAGCATTTTCAAAATTTTGACACGTGATATCATATGAAGAAATTTTTTGTTATTTATGGAAAGCTAATCAGTTCTATGTTCAAACTCTTTACATTATAACATGAAATCAAATAACTGAACTTTTCCATACATAGAAATTTATCTAATTACATTTTTATTCATACTAAATGTTACTACCAGGAATATAAATTTTCTTCCGATAGTATATTTTTATGTTAATATAGACAAACTATTAATGCAGTATAGTGAAGAATGCTTATGTTGCATGAAATATTTTAATAAAAGCAGATAAATTATGTTTTAAAGAACGCGAGAGCATTTTCAAAATTTTGACACATGATATCATATGAAGAAATTTTTTGTTATTTATGGAAAGCTAATCAGTTCTATGTTCAAGCTCTTTACTATATAACATGAAATCAAATTACTGAACTTTTCCATACATAGATATTTATCTAATTACATTTTTATTCATACTAAATGTTACTATCAGGAATATAAATTTTATTCCGATAGTATATTTTTATGTTAAGATAGACAAACTATTAATGCCGTTTAGTGAAGAATGCTTATGTTGTATGAAATATTATAAAAAAAGCAGATAAATTTTGTTTTAAAGAACGCGAGAGCATTTTCAAAATTTTGGCACGTGATATCATATGAAGAAATTTTTTGTTATTTATGGAAAGCTAATCAGTTCTATGTTCAAGCTCTTTACATTATAACATGAAATCAAATTACTGAACGTTTCCATACATAGAAATTTATCTAATTACATTTTTATTCATAATCGAATATTTTTATTATTGCATATGCGCAAACATACTAAATGTTACTATCAGGAATATAAATTTTCTTCCGATAGTATATTTTTATGTTAAGATAAACAAACTATTAATGCAGTATAGTGAAGAATGCTTATGTTGTATGAAATATTTTAAAAAAAGCAGATAAATTTTGTTCTAAAGAACGCGAGAGCATTTTCCAAATTTCGACAGGTGATATCATATGAAGATTTTTTTTGTTATTTATGGAAAGCTAATCAGTTCTATGTTCAAGCTCTTTACATTATAACATGAAATCAAATTACTGAACTTTTCCATACATAGAAATTTATCTAATTACATTTTTATTCATACTAAATGTTACTATCAGGAATATAAATTTTCTTCCGATAGTATATTTTTATGTTAAGATAAACAAACTATTAATGCAGTATAGTGAAGAATGCTTATGTTGTATGAAATATTTTAAAAAAAGCAGATAAATTTTGTTTTAAAGAACGCGAGAGCATTTTCAAAATTTTGACACGTGATATTATATGAAGAATTTTTTTGTTATTTATGGAAAGCTAATCAGTTCTATGTTCAAGCTCTTTACATTATAACATGAAATCAAATTACTGAACGTTTCCATACATAGAAATTTATCTTATTACATTTTTATTCATACTAAATGTTACTATCAGGAATATAAATTTTCTTCCGATAGTATATTTTTATGTTAAGATAGACAAACTATTAATGCAGTATAGGGAAGAATGCTTATGTTGTATGAAATATTTTAAAAAAAGCAGATAAATTTTGTTCTAAAGAACGCGAGAGCATTTTCCAAATTTAGACAGGTGATATCATATGAAGATTTTTTTTGTTATTTATGGAAAGCTAATCAGTTCTATGTTCAAGCTCTTTACATTATAACATGAAATCAAATTACTGAACGTTTCCATACATAGAAATTTATCTAATAACATTTTTATTCATACTAAATGTTACTATCAGGAATATAAATTTTCTTCCGATAGTATATTTTTATGTTAAGATAGACAAACTATTAATGCAGTATAGTGAAGACTGCTTATGTTGTATGAAATATTTTAAAAAAAGCAGATAAATTTTGTTTCAAAGAGCGTTAGAGCATTTTGTACAATGTTGACACGTGATATCATATGAAGAAATTTTATGATATCTATGAAAAGCTAATCAGTTCTAAGTTCAAGCTTTTAATATTCTTATATCAATATGAAATCAATGAACTGAACATTGCCAAATATAAAAAAATTCTCTTGTTACATATAAGTTTCATACAAATATCCATTAAATAAAATATAATTTTTGAAACCGTTGAATATTTTTCTTTTAACATTGACCAACTTTGAATACAATTTTATGAAGATTCTTGGTGTTGTATAAATAGTTGAAACCAAATTAAAATATCTTTAATTTCCAGGTCGTGAGAGCATTTTTTCAGTTTTTATAGATGAAATCATAAAGAAACATTGGGAAAAAATGAACCGTTGTCTATGGAAAACTAATCAGCTCTAAGTTTATGGACTTAACACATGTGATATCAATATGAAGTCAATCGGACTTATAGTTTGGGCTGCAGAGAGGACACAAAAAAAAAACAACGTAAATGATGAATTCATAGAGAAGAAATCAAAAGTTGTCTATGGAAAACTAATCAGCTCTAGGTCTTTGCACTTTACACATATGATGTTAATATGAAGTCGATCAGACTTATAGTTTGGGCTGTAGAGAGGACACAAAAAAGATAAATGCTACGGCGTACGGCGTACAGCGTATACGCCATACACACAAACACATCACGACGAAACTCATAGTGTGCATTCTCTATATGATACCCATTGAGAAATTGATGTAAAAAAAATACGCTTAAATTTTGCGAAATCATGACTCTCCCCTATTCCATAGTGTGGAGAGTAAAAATACTTGGTATTTGTTCTCTTTAAATTTAATTCGGCCTTAGTGGCTCATTTGGTTAAGTATCTGACTGCTGATCAAAAGATCCCGGGTTCGATTCCCGGTGAAGACACAGTTTTTAATTGTGTTTTTAGTCTGGATCTGTGAGACGATTAATATTGTAATTTTCCAAAATGTGGCAATTTGTTATTGGGTGCGTGTTAAATAATCATTTGACATAGTACCTGTTAGTTGCCCAAAAAGCTGCATAAAATAAAATAAAATAAAAATAATACCATCGCGGCATATCCCACAATGTTGGTTAACCAGCGACAAATTTTATAGTGTGCATAGGAAGCACGACAAATACATGTATCCCCACACATCAGTCTCTTCACACCTTAAAATGTATTACATTTAGAATGGGTGGTGAGCCATTTTAATAATAATATTTCTGTTTTCGTGAATATCTCTCAAGGGCGCTGGAGATTTATTACGTTGAATCATTTTGGCTGTGGTATAATTAGGTAAAAAGATGCGTTTTGAATTTTTTTTTCTAAACGAAGATATATTTTCAGTTTCTGGGAACATATTTCATGCATTTGGTCCTGCAACTTGCGCAGTGTGCAAGGAAGTTTTAACTATTATTATTATTATTAAAACTATCTCTATGCCAAATAAAAAATATCACATTTTGAAACATTAAATGTTCTCTGCTATGCTGTTGAACGGATTGTATGACAAAACTACACACATTCTGGAAAATAACCCCATATTTATGTCCAAAAACACCAGATCTGTTTTCAGCTCGGCGTGAATAAATGATAGCCTTGTTTGGTTGAAGAGAGTGACAATCAACCCCATATATGTGCTTCATTTAATATGTATTCTGAAACAAATATTTCACATCAGTTTGCGGCGGGTATCGACACATTTCTCAAAAACAGTGAACTAAAATGACCTGTTACACTTTTTCTATGTTTGAAAAAGCTTTATTTCCATGTTAGAGCGTCTTTAATTTCCAAACACAGTCGAAATAATACTAGAGAAACCTTATAAGGTCGCATACAACGCACGAGCGATAGCGATATTTGTGCGCTTGCTGCTTAACAGTTGATGTATGTATAGTTATCCAAAAACAAATTGAACCCATCACGTGGGTGCGCAGCAGATCCCTAATTTGTTTGTGTTTACTTACATAGTTGGTATATGAGCAAATCTGCCCTCCTCCACGACCAAAAGGTTCAAGAAGTTTGGTGTAATGTATACATCTATCAAATAAACGGTCCTCAGACGCACTCATTATAATCTTTATTTTAAGTGTATTAATTTTATAAGTTATTTTTAATAATAATAATAATTTATTGATTTATTTCTCCACTATAAAATTTATACAGGAACTTATAATTTATAGTTTTTGAGAAGTAGGTACCATGTTTTGAGTTCCTGCAATTAATCTTTGTATATCTTCTTCTTCTTTCAGCCCCTTTCACTCCACTGCTGAATAAAGGCCTCTTCCTGAGTTTTCCACTTCTCTCTGTCCTGGGCGCTCTGTTTCCACCCATGTCCCACCAGTTCGACAATGTCATCAGTCCATCTCCTCTGTGGTCTCCTTACACCCCTTCTATTATGATAGGGTCTCCAATTCAGAATTTTGGGGGTCCATCTATCATCTCTCTGTCTTGCCACATGACCTGCCCATTGCCACTTCAGCCTTCCCACTCTTTCTGCAATGTCGGTGACCTTTGACCTTTTGTATATCTTACTAGGAATAATTCCTGTTATTAGACAATATTAGCTTTATTAAGTCACACGTCATGAAATATTGAAAAGTAATTGAATAAATATAATATGGTAAAAATTAAAAAGATATCTATCAAATTAGAAAGCTATCAATAAACAAATAAATAATTATAGATACTGAAATAAAGTTGTGATATAGTGAGTACTAGTATTGGTTTGAAATCTATCATCTCAATAATTTGTTATTTAACCCTAACAAAAAATAATTTTTTGAACATAATATACTTTGGAGGTACATACTTGAT
Source organism: Molanna angustata (assembly GCA_963576475.1). NCBI lineage: Eukaryota > Metazoa > Arthropoda > Insecta > Trichoptera > Molannidae > Molanna > Molanna angustata. Next base: position 10,924,215 of record OY754970.1, on the reverse strand, counting down.
ACTATACTTATGAAAAGGCAATACTTTAATTAAATAAATATAAATTTTCATTTTTATACATCTAATCAATATCAAACATATTTCTATAAAATGTAACTATGTTGTTATAAAAACATTAGTAAGCTATGAGTGTTTAAAACTGATTAAGGTTTACAAGTATTTTTTTTATTATTTCTGTATCCATTCATTCATACCATCACGGTATATCTCACAACGTGGGATAACCAGCGACATGTGTGCGGGTGTGCATAACAAGATAAACGTGAATGCCTACACATCAGTCTCTAATCACCAAAAAAGGCAGAACATTCGACCGACCGCCGTGGCACAGTTGGTAAGCAGTTCAGTTTCTGTACGGGCGTCCCCTGGGTTCGATTTCCAGCAGAGGAAATATTTATTTAAATTCAATTCAATTGCTTCTCTGAGCTGGAAACAATGGTTTAGTGTAAAAAAAATACCCGGGTCTTACTGGACACTGGAAAAAAATAGTGGAAGTACTATTCTAAGCCGGTACCCCACAGTGCTGTCTGCAACTGCATACTATTCTCTTACACTGTATACTTTTCTCTTGCACTGCATACTATTCTCTTATACTGCATACAATTCTCTTACACTGCATACTATTCTCTTACACTGCATACTATTCTCTTACACTGCATACTATTCTCTTACACTGCATACTATTCTCTTACACTGCATACTATTCTCTTACACTGCATACTATTCTCTTACACTGCATACAATTCTCTTAATGCTGTCGATTCATCAAGAGGAATAAAATCTCTTGTCGGAACGATAGTTGGATAAATAAATATACAACCTAGAAAATGTTTTTTTTATATACCAACTTATTTGCGTTTATTTAGTTGAAAAATGTAAATTTTCAACTAAATAAACGTAAACAAATATAATGCACGCCAGTGTGCATAATATTTGTTTATAAAAAATAAAATAAAAAAATAAATTATCTGATTTATTATCTATTCTTCTTTCTTCTTTCCCCTTAGCGCTTTTGTCCCATTTATATCGGGGTACGCTTTAACCATGATCCTGGAATTGGCGAGTCTGGTCATTACATTGAAGCGACTGCCATCTGACCTTCGTAACCCTTAGAAAGGGGAACCAGACAAATTGGATCATGGCAACACATAGCTAGTGATTTAAATCCGCACATATTTTTTTTTTTTAAAATCCAGAGGTGCGTGTCCCACCCGGATTCGAAACATCGACCTCACGCATGTGAGGAGACGACTTTACCGCTACTATCCACTGCTCTGATTTATTATCCATTATTTTTAAATATTGCACTAACAAAAAAGTAACTATATTAAAAAAGACTAATCATTGTTCTTATATGGAAATTTACTGTCTCACTAGACAAGTCTGTTCTGAGGCAGTACTTTTCCAATTTGGTAAAATGTTATAATATGTTATTAAATGCAAAAGAATTAGCAGTCAGCCTTCGAGGCTCAGTTGATTAGGTATCTGGCTGCTGATCCGAAAGTACCGGGTTCGATTCCCGGTGGAGGCACAGTTTTTGATTGTGTTTTCAGTCTGGATCTGTGAGACGATTAATATTGTAAATCTCCAGAATGTGGAATGTGATTGGGTGCGTGTTAAATTAATATTTGACATTAGTACCTGTTTGTTGCCCGAGAAGTAATATACATACAATAAAATTATTTTTTGCAAACTGAAAGCGCCCTTGAGGTGACCACGGTTGTCACTAAACGGCGCTTTATAAATTGTCCTTATTATTATTATTATTATTATAAAATAAAACAGAAATAATTTAAAAAAAAAAATAAAACATAAATAATTTAAAAAACAAAATACTTAAAACATATGTACAAGTGACCTCTCAAAACATATTTATTCGAATAAAATAATATTTACCTTGTCATATTTCTTTCCAAAAAAAATAGTGAAAACAATCACAATTTCAACGATCTAATGGAATATGGAGCATCGAAATACTAATTTTTCATTCATTTTGACATTGCAAACAGAGGGCGTAAGATGCGACGGCATACGAGATATATCGCATTTTCCCTCGCCACAGTTCATTTCAATGTGAACGCCATCGTACTATAGTCAAAGACGAAAAAAAATAAGAAAGAAAAAACTCCTTGAAATGATTGATCATTTTTTCTTGCAATCGATTGCCACCAAACAATAACAACATATTGGCGGGCGCGCAATTTTCCCGCGAAATTCTATCCACGCTCTTGAGGCACGTACATGATGAGGCAACGCGACTGTCGGTCCCATTTGAGATTTCCCCCTCCCTACTCCACCTCCCTTCATGTACCCATGTACCTCTGTCAAAGAAAACTGCTGTTAGACAGATGTACACAAACATATTCGACGATATGGAGGAACAAACACATGAATATCGAAAGCAAAGTCCGAATATATAAAACATGTGTAAGACCCATTGCCACCTACGGAGTCCAGAGCAGACACAACGAGAACAAAATCTTTTCTGAGAACATCAATGATGAGGACATTGAGATATTTTTATTTATTTTTTTTATTTATTTATTTTTCACACCTTTATCACAAAGACTATTATGAAGATTACTGCTGCCCAACTAGGTAACCCTGTTCTAGGGCTAGCAGTTTACAAGTTTACCAAGCCAAATATTTGACATTTTGGTTATACATAGTTACATAGAGCGGACACCAGACATCACAACACAGTAAATTACAATATTACGTAGTTACCAATATCTTAAACACAAAAGTATAAACTGATACAGCAAATTTTGATATGTTATTATTCTAATATTATTTCTACCATAATATGCACACCCGTTGTTGTCATTTATGTTATGTAGCAGTTTGACATTAAAATTTGCTCTGTGGTCTTCTCAACGTATATACTCAGTAACAATATTATTTGACTTGAGTCACAAATCAAATAAAATACAAAATCAAGATTTCTTCTTTGAAATTAATCTAATAAAAAAAATAAAAAATATATAACCGGAAACACTTTAAGAGACCGAATTTGAAATACTGAAATAAGAAAAAAGTGAAGTACGATAGAGGAGGCGATATTGGAGCTCACATGTTAACAGAATGGATGAAAATAGACTACCAGGTATCGCTCTCCAGGATAAGCCAGCTGGAAGAAGACCACCAGGCTGACCTCCATAGATATAAATTGTTGCTGCGAATTTACTCTTAATAATGTAACGTGTTTCTTTACGTTTGTTATAATTTTAATGTACCTACCACTATACTAAATAATAAATAAATAATAAATAAATAAATCCACTTGGGGAGAATGAACAAAGAACGCCTGACGAAGAAAATATACAAAGCTGACAGGAACGGAATAAGCGGTCGCGGGCGCCCAAGAAAAGGATGGCACGACCATGTAAACGATATTTTGAAAGATGGAAATGTAAGAAGCATGAACAACAGACGAACATGTATAAGACGATGTATGAATGTTGATGAGGCGATGAATGTGTGTCAAGATAGGAAAATGTGGCGTTCGGTTCTCTCTGCCTACCCCGTGAGGGACATGGCGTGATGGTATGTATGTACCACTATACTATCAATGGCCTCACGTTGCTTTGGTTAGTTGGAAGAAATTGCTTTTTGGCAATAAACTCGCCATTGTAGGTACATAGTATTTTACATGAAGCTTAATAAATAAATAAATAAAAGAATAAATAAATAAAATAATTTTGACTTTTTTGTGGGGCAACATCATAGAAAATTGCTCTCATTTTATCCAACTGTCGATTTCATCAAGAGAATTTATTTCTCTTAAGAAGCTTAGGCTATATAGCAGTGGTGAGCGAGGAGTACTTCAGCTGGGTATGCCCAAAAAAACTATATCCTCTGTTTAGTCAACCTCCGTATCCTTTTACCTTATATTTTTTCTTTGTCATTATTCGCTATACCCCACAACATAACACTTCATCTCCTGTATTGTACTATGCACATAGCACCATTTACACGCATTGCGTGAAGATAGGAGCAAATAATCCAGATTGCATAATTTTATAAATATTTCAAATCTATTAATGAATGTATTTTTTTAATAATTTGAATGCAGTTCATTAATAATTAAAAGTTTTTGAAAACTTACTCTAAATATCATGAATATTGTCAATTAAAATATAATTGCTCAGAATTATTAATATTAAAATATAATTGCTCAGACATCTATGAAGTATCTCTCCAACCCTTATGACAAAAAAAATTACAAACAGAAATTATTGCTTTCATCCATTATTTGTTCATACTTGTAGATTTCGTGATATATTAATACATATATTACTCAAACATATTTACACAAAGGTTTTTTTCTTATATTTGAATAATATTTATGAATTCTTTACAAATTGTACATACCTACAGCGAAGTCTAATTTTAAAACTATTTTGAATTACGCGGCTTATAATCTCGATTTTTGTATAAATATCAAAATTCAAAATACTAGTATAACTTTTAATACTTAATAAAATTTAATTAGAAACAATAATTATCACTGTCCTTTTTATTTTCCATCATTATGAAGGTAAACGATCTATAAATAAATAAATAAATAAATAAATAAATAAATAAATAAATAAATAAATAAATAAATAAATAAATAAATAAATAAATAAATAAATAAATAAATAAATAAATAAATAAATAAATAAATAAATAAATAAATAAATAAATAAATAAATAAAATAAATAAACAAATAAATAAATAAATAAATTAATTAATTTATTAATTAATTAATTATTAAAAAAAAATAAACAAATAAACAAATAAATAAATAAATAAATAAATAAATAAATAAATAAATTAATTAATTAATTAATAAATAAATTAATTAATAAATAAAAAAAAATAAACAAATAAACAAATAAATAAATAAATAAATAAATAAATTAATTAATTAATTAATAAATAAAAATAAAATAAACAAATAAATAAATAATAAATAAGTTAATAAATAAACGGGTGGCAGTTAATAAAAACACAATATCACTTTATAAAGGACGACTGTCAACTTTTTATATAATTTCTCTTTGAATATAGGTACTCAACGATATAGTACAAAAAACATTTGTTAGATATATAAAATATACATTTTAATTTCCGCACGCAGATGGCCAAAAAAACATTCAACAAGGTAAATGAAAATGCGGTGTGGTGTTTCCTAACCAAGTTGAACCTTTTTTGTTTGTCGTGGGGGTCGGACCACTAACCGAATGGCGTTGTGGATATAAATTGAACACAATCTTAGGTTAGTTTAATTTGGGGATTACACGACGTAGGTAGGTATACATGGTGGTAGGTATACAAGGCGGTAGGTATGTGTGTTCCGGTAAAGCTTTATCCATTTACGCTAACGTCTTCGAAAAAAACAATGAGAAATGGTATCGCCCTAATGTCCCGACTGTCCCCTGGGGGAATGTGGTGGGAAAAGAAATTTGGAAAATAATTCTGCAAAAGTCCCATATTGCTTGCACTACATACATTTCACTTTTTGCCCCTCAGACCAGGGGCTGCCTGCAGGCTAAACATTGTTTTCCGGAATAAAAAATATAAGAATGAAGGATACTTCATTTGGGATTTGTCGATGAATTTTTATTTTGAGCGTTTGATTTTGTGATTTCAAATGCCAAATAACGTCCGTTCATACCTTAGTATAACATATGTAAGCTGCGGTTAGGTGTTATACTACCTTCGTATAACAAAAGGTTAGTTAAATTAAATAACATAAGTTTCGCAGAGTTTAAAGCCGCACAGGCACTGCGAGTTGCACCCCACTTTCTTTATTTATTTATTTATGTAAGATTTGGTACACGATTAAAATATAATCCAACTGTCGATTTGTTCAGGAGAACTTTGTTCTCTTAACATATCGACAATGTATCAAGCCAGAATACGCGAGAATTGTATGGAGAGGTCTACTTTTTTCATGGATTTTCCAACTTTGAAGTCAAAAAACACCAACTTAGAGGCTTCGCAGCATATATGTTCCATACACGGATTTACTCAGAATTCGGAGTAGAACATTTCGTGTGTCTGTGTGTGTGTGTGTCTGTGTGTGTGTGTGTCTGTGTGTGTGTCTGTGTGTCTGTGTGTCCGTCCCCCCCTTATAACTTTTGATCCGCTCAATTTACAGAGCCTAAAATTTCAGAATATATAAACAGTTACAGGCCTACAAAACTTTTATACTCGGAATTTTGAATTTTTGTTTCAGTCAGGGGTTATCAACTTTTGAATTTTTATTTTATTTTTCCATATATCTCAGAAACCATAAACGGTAGAACGCTAAAAATTGGTACAAACATAGACAAATACAAAATCTCAAATTAGTTTTTTCAAAAAAATTCCAGGGTTTCTCAAACATTTTTTATTAAGAAAAATATTTTTTTTATGATAAATTTATGAGTTTAACTGCCTATATTTCCAAAACTTTTACAATAATCGAAAAAAGCCGAAACACCCCAACTAGATAATTTAATTTTCTATAAAAAATATTAACATTGTAGTAGAAGATCTCAATTTTTTTTTAACAATTTTTTTAAAAATTGAATTTAGTGACGACATCGCTTCATACATTTTGTATGGCAGTCGCCTATACACAATATGTAAGAAGACTTAATAGTTTGTTACTTCATCTCCAAACATACATACATACCATCATGCAATTTGCATATTCTGGGTAGGAAAAAGGATCTTCTTCCATACTATCCTATCTTGACATACATACCTACATATGTTGTATAGAAAACAAAATATCTGAAAATATTCAATAATTTGTATCTATGGGTTTATAGTTTGGTACATATTCTTCAACTATACATACTATCGCTATCGACAGTTGGATCTCATGTGTTACATGCAACTAGTATATATAAACATAATATTAATCACAATAAATCAACCCTGTACACAAAAATTCCACAAGGCACAGCCTGTCTGTGGGTATACCAATTTAAAAAGAGTCAAAATCATTTTGTTAATAACATTTATAACTCACATAACTCACACACACACACACCCTCACACACACCCACACATACTCACACACACCCACACACACACTCCCCAGTCACATATCTGATTTTTACTGTTTTCTTTTTTCTCCTACACTACATAAATATATGAAATGGTAATAATGTATACATGTAAGTGATGCTGGGCATGTTTTTTTTTATTTAATTTTATATCACCTGTATATTTTGTCCAGTTATTGTTTGTGTTCATTGAATAAAATAAAATAAAAGAAAATAAAATTAGATATTTATAAAAAAGAAAAAAAAAGCAAAGTGCTAAGGCAAGAAACAAGCACATAAAAATATAAAGAAGACAACTAAGATATGAAACATACATACACATATTATATTATATTGAAGTAGAAGTGTCGGGGTTTGTCCCGCCATACATTTTGTGCAACTTGACTAGCGCGAAACAGGAATGACGTAAACGAAAATATAAATAACACAATTTTTTTAAAAATCAAGACAAAAATTTAAAAATCTAAAACAGTGTGCATTTTTCGTTGTGTAAACATATGTATATTGGCACGTGTCTATTAGTAATTTGTTTGTTTTCAAAGATATACATAAATAACATAATAATATACCCTGTGACGAAATTCGAAAAAAAATATCATCATATCGAATTGCCTAATTCGTTTCGCTGTGTGATATCGAGAGGGCGTTGTTGTTTTCTCGATATTTTTTTCTTCATTTCTTTTTACGACCACAATTCCTTATTTCACCTCCAAACACTCCATCATCGACTCGTCTTGTGGGATTCTTTCCGCGAATCTTTCCACTACACAAAAACAAAATGCCATGATTGAAATAATAATAATAATAATAATAATTCGTCGCGTGTGTTTTTCCTCTTCTTGTACTAATATTTTCGAAATTCTGATCAAAACATCTTTTCATTTGAACGATAGAGACAACGTTTTGCACCTTTATTTTCAAAGGTTGTGTTTCTGGAACAAAGATTAAAGTAAAAGTATAGTTATAATACTTTGATTTCATAAAATTGTGCAACATTTTGGTTGTTTCATTGAAATCTAATACCGTGAAATGGCACAATTTTGGACAATTTTATGAAATCAAAATATTTTAACTATACTTTTAGACGACAGTTACACGTAAAGTATTTACTGTGATCCGTCAATAAATACTGATGTATCGTGGTATTTACTGAACGTGTAGTCTAGTGTATTGATGGATGTTAATATTTATTTATGGATTTAATTATTAATTTATGAATCCATCAATAAATACTGACGTCCATCAATAAATATTATATTGATGGATAACAGTAAATACTTTACGTGTAACTGTCGCTGATACTTTTGTTGAAACAACCCAGCCATAGTGACACTTAACGAAAAAAAAATTCACAATCAGGGATTAATGTTCCGGATTTTTTTTTATTTAATTTGAAAAAAATATAAATCGTAATAATGCCAATTGGTAGTAAATATCTGAACTAGAGTTCTGGTGTTTCTGTATTCAACAGATAGCGTTCATCTTAAATATATAGCTGGTAATAAAAAATAAAAATTTTACATTTACAATTTTGTATAGTGTCACTATGAAAATAAAGATGCGGTTTGTATTTGTAGAATTACATAATTATTGAACTTTTTTGATTTATTGTCGACTTTCTTGGCTCAGTTAGTTGGGTATCGACGGCTGATCCAAAGATCCCGGTCTCCCGTATTCCCGGCGGAGAAACAGTTTTCAATTTTTGTGTTTTCAGTCTGGAACTGTGAGACGATTAAAACCTTAGTCTCCAGAATGTTGCCACTTGTAATAGGGTGCGTGTAAAATTAATATTTAACATAGTGCCTGCTATTTGGCCGAGAATTAATATGATCTTATTTCTTTTTCTTCTCCTTTTGTTTTCCTATCATTGCTTTGATCTGTTCCCCTTTTTCAACCAGTGTCGATTCAAATAGACATGATGTTTGTAATTTATTTTTGAATGACTTAGCGTATAAAACACTTATATTTCTTGTTTATGGTATAATATTATTTGTTCTCTGGCAACTCTGATTTTATTTCGCTAAGTTTGCGGCACTGTTTCTCAGATAAATGTCAATAAAGGGAAAGAGTATGCTATTTTGACGGGTGTTGTTTTATTTGGTTTTTACAAAGGAATTTTGTATTGTAAATTTTTATTGTTTTTTTTTGCATTTTATTTCAAATTTATGATAACATGTTATTTGTTTTGCGTATATTTAATAAATCAATACAAAAAATGTTATTTACAATGTTTCAAATAACCCTTTCAGACCCAGTGTCATTAGACCTGTAATTTTTCAAATGTTGTTAGAACATGTTTCCCTATGATATTTATTTTTTTATTCAATCATATTAATTTGGGTGAGAAAGGGTTAAGTTTAATATTTTTATGACTTTTTATTTTTAGCTTTTCTTCTGTATTCTTAATAATATTTTTTTTATATTTGTCATGTCATTCATTATTGCCATAGTACACATTGAATTATAATTAACATTTAATCTTGGTTGGTTGGAAGAAATTGCCGTTAAGCATTAAGCCCGCCAGCGTGCAAATTATTTTATTTTATTTTTCAATACTTCTCGGACAAGTAACAGGTACTATGTCAAATATTAATTTAACACGCACCCAATTACTAATTTCTCATTCTGGAGACTTAGATATTAATCGTCTCACAGATCCAGACTGAAAACACAATTAAAAACTGTGTCTCCACCGGGAATCGAACCCGGGACCTTTGAATCAGCAGTCAGATACCAAGCCAACTGAGCCACGAAGGCCGACAATTATATTATATGTAAATGAAGTTACAAATGAATATTTTTTTATTTATTTTATTGTTAACAGGACGCACGATTTGTACTTCTGAGGTTGGCCTATCCAGAGAGGAGGAGGTCTAACTGTCTTTCCAACTCTTACCAGATCTTCTGGGTTGTCTTCTGTTGTTTTATAATTATGTCTTAACAATTTCGGCGATGGTAATGTCGTCTATGCATTCGACCAAAGCTATTTCCATATTGAGAATAACAACGTTGTTTAACTTAACAGAAATCAAACTTATGCTCCCAATATAACAAGGGGTTATTTATCTCTAGCATATTGGAGATAAAAACACCCAACTGACAACAAAACGTAAGAAAGTGTGAATGGTATGGATGTGTGCTGTGTATGTGTATCCTTCCATTGTTTATAATCTAAATGTTTTATTTTTACTAATTATTATATTTTTAAATAATTTATATATTCATCTTTCTGTACATTATATAAACAAATATATTGTATACTGACGGGCTTATTGCCATAAGGCAATATTACAAAGCATGACAATTTTTTTTATGTACAACAACAAAAGAATAAGAGCAAAAAAACAAAGATAATACATTGAAACAAAAAAGAAAATGAAAATACTTTATAGCAAAAAAAGGATAAGGTAATGACAAGGAGAGGAAATCGGGATCAGGTGTTCAGGGATAAATATTACTTCTTTAGTATTTTTTTATAATTGTTGTAAAAACTATATTTTTGTATAAAATAAACATGTATTATAAAACAAATTGCAATAAAAAATAAAGTATATAATAAATAAATAAATTAGCCTTGTTAGAGTCTTTTGTACTACTGAAATTTAAAATTTTAAAAGCTCCTCTTTTATTTTGTTAAAACACCAAAAATATATTTTCAAACATCATACGTTTATATAAAACTTGTAAACATATGTAAACAGCATTATGACCACTGCTGCCGTGGTATAGTGGTACGTCGTTTGACTTTTGTATCTTCTTCTTTTTAACCCCTTTCACTCCACTGCTGGATAAAGGCCTCTTCCTGGGCACTCTGCTTCCACTCATGTCCCACCAGTTCGACAATATCGTCAGTCCAACTCCTCTGTAGTAGAATAAATTATATAAAGGATGCCTGCAGAACGTACTGAGAATGAATGTGAGTAAATCCAAGATATTGGTATTCGATAAAACTGAAAGTATAACTCCATGTATGATAAAAGTAGAGACCGAATAGCTAGAACAAGTTGAGGAATATTTTTACTTGGGTAGTATGGTTGAATGGAATGGAAGACCTGATAAAAATACTGAAAGAAGAGTTATGGCAGGTAATAGAATAAATGGAGCACTCAAACCAGTAATGTCCGATTTTTAAGCATCTCAAAGGAAGCCAAAATTGCAGTACATAATACAATTGTAGTGCCTAATTTGACGTATGCCAGTGAAACATGGACCTGGCAAAAGACACATGAAAGTAGAATAAATGCTGTAGAAATGAGGTCACAAAGAAGAGTAGGTATGTCATAGAATGATATATGATAAAATAAAAAATGAGGACATTAGGAGAGAATGCAAGATAATCAAGGATATTATAAATAAAATTGAGAACTGATGGTCTGAGTGAATTTGAGGACTGATGGTCAAGATTGCAGAGGCTGGTGACAGATCTTGGATGCAGCTTTGAACCGTCACGGGTTGTAACAGAGTAATTCTGTATATTAAATATTTGAGATAAGTTTATTGAAATAATTATATGTGAAACTTATAATATTATGTGAAAGAGAGAATCTGCTCTGCCACAAAAACTGCTTTGCAGTTTGGCGGGAAACAAAAAATGTATTACTTTTTATTAAAAAATAAATATCTTAAAAAAAAAAAAAATTCTATTGTATTAGGGTCTTCAATTCAGAATTCTGGGGGTCCATCTATTATCCATCTAGACTGTATAGACGTCCTTTATTCAATTCCAAGCAGGGTAGGAATTTAAGAATGTATGGAGATGTATTTTACCCACTTCTTCCAAGGACATATTCTTTTTTTATAATTTAAAAAATAACGTCTGGCTTTAAACTGGCCAATCGCGCCGGCTATCACATGGTATAATGAGATTATACAAATGCAAATGTTTGTCAAATCCTCGTCACGGATATGTATGTACGATATTTGAGAAAAATCTTCACCGTTTGAAAGTTTGAAGTGAGTTTCTTTAACACACCCAACTAGCAGCGTGGTGAGTGGGTTATCTCAGATAGTTTTATTTCACGCACGGGGGTACATCTGAGGCGCGCACAGAGGTTAGTATATTATCGAGGATTTCATCTCCTTTATCGAAGATTCCGTTTCGGAGACTTTTAATACAGAATCCTTTGGCTCAGTGCCAAGGACCTTTTGCATTCGGGACGTGATCTCCACCGCCCTTACAGTTCAAATAACGTGCTAAATACGGTCGACTATTTTCTTGGAATCGTTCATACACACAGGGCTAAGCCAACAGTTTACAGCGCCTGGCGCACCAAATCTAAAGAGCCCCCCCCCCCCCCTAACCCTTGAAGATGGTTCATTATTATTTTTTATTAAAATATAACATACTTATGTATTTAAAACAACTTATGTTACTTATTTATTTAGAGATATTTTGTTTTCTATACAAAATATGGAAGTCAAGGTAGTATAGTGTGGAGGTCAGTCCTTTTTTCCTAACCAAATATATTAACAGCTTGTAAGTATGCATGTATTTTATTTATTTATTTATTCAAAACAGACATGACATTTTTTCATAAAGAGGTTTGACAACAATATTAAAGGTATATAAAAAAAAATTATACATATATATTTAAGACAGAGACAATAGAAGGGTACACATACACATCCAGACCATTGACACTCTCTTACGCTTTGCTGTCAATTAGATCTTTTGCTCTCCAATATGCTAGGGATAATCCCTGTGTTATATTGGGTGCAGTCTTTGGTTTTGTAAACGAAACAACATTATTTTAAAGTGAATTCAGCAATTTAACAAACACTTCCTAACATAATACATGCACAGGCAATCTCCATACACACGTAATATACCTACTGTACCATATAGCATACACACACAGCACACAGCACACACACATACACTAAACATTCAGCAAGTCATAAGAAATGAAAAAAAAGTTACTGTGGTGGATTTGATTCAATGATCCATAAGGTTATTTCCCTTTTGAATCTTTGGTAGTGATTGATATTTTTAATATAATCTGGGATGGTATTGTAAACACTGGGAGCTTGTGTTCGTGTTTTATAGGTGTCTTTAAATGTAAAGTAGTGAATAATAATAGTATGTAGGGTATTCTTCTTCTTGTCGTAGGTTTTGTGAAACCTGTTTCTTTTCAGGAAGTGTGCGCTGAAGTGTGTGTGTGTGTGTATGGAAATGCTCCGGTGACGCCGAACTCCAGCTTTCTATCAATCTATCAGGTGTCCTGCATAAGTCGTGGTCGATTGCCAAAATGTGTTTGTTGGGAGATAATTTTGGGTCGCCTTCGGACAATTTGAATTTTGAACAATTTGACGATGACCATCTTATCAGTTTATTTTTATTATATCGGATTCTTTTCCTAATATCTGACGTACCATATATTTTCACACCTGGAGCTACCGTACAAATTGAATTCATGATAGATCCGGCCCTGTACCCACTTACCTACACACATAAGTATATATTCAGCATCATTATTTGGGCATGAGCCGTGCACACGAACTTCATACGGATCCATCCGTTTATTTTGCCTTATATCTGAGTATCACGACTATGTTTTTCACGCCAGGTTCTGGAGCGTTTTAATTTCACCAAAAATCATTAACATATATTAAAATTTTCTCGAAATCTTGCAATTAAGTCGCAACTATTACTAGTAATTCAATTATTTTTCAAGTTGTTACTTTTTACAATTATAAAAAGATAATTGCATAGTATATTTCGTGATGAGATTTTTATCAAAATAGTTGCATGTTTGTTGCTTGAGGTTAATATATAATAAAGATGAAGATTCTGTGCTGAACTATAAATCCTCAAATCTGAATTATAGAATATTTAAAGATATTGTGTTTCCGAAACATGTACGTAAGGATAGGATAGTGTGGAGTTCAGTCCCTTTTTCTAATTCCGAATATGTAAACGGCTCGATGATTTGTACGAAAATAAAGTTGATATCTATGAAAGTCCCCGTATATATTAAGTATTCTGCCATAATAATTGTATGGATAGAAATCGTCATTAAATGAATTTTTTACACTAAATTAAAAAAAAAACTCCAGATGTACCTAATGCTATGTCAGGTGTCGTCGTGTCGACCTTATGTGTTTGTATCATGTGTCAACTTGTGTGTGTGTGTGTCTGTATTGTGTGTGTGTGTGTGTGTGTGTGTGTGTGTGTGTGTGTGTGTGTGTGTGTGTGTGTGTGTGTGTGTGTGTGTGTGTGTGTGTGTGTGTGTGTGTTTGTGTGTGTGTGTGTGTGTATATTTCAATGTTCTGTTGGTGTCTTATATAAATAAATAAATAAATAAAATATATTTTTTATTAAGTATTGTTGATATATTTTAAAAAGGCAGATCACATGAGAACATAAACAAATACTTTAAAACTTAGCGATCAGCTAACTTTTCGGTGTAAATGAGATAATTTATTCAAACATTTTTCAATTCATTCGGTATATAGTCCACTTAAATTCTCAAAATATAATATACCTATATATTTATGCATACATACTTAATAATTTATATAGAATAATTTATTCATGATAAATTTAAAGTAACTTTATATTTCATGAAATATATCCTTGTGTGATACAGACATAACATACATACATATATTTTGTCCAATGTTATTTTCGTATGTTTGCTTTCATTTGATTTGATTTCGGTTAAGAGGATTTAACTTCATGTATAAAATATCATGTTATTTCTAGAATTCGAGTATGTTTCTATGTTTGTGTAGCATTATTTATCTACTTGTTATAACTTGTGAATTATTGTTTTATCCACTTAAGTATATTGATTTTTAACATATTTAAATAAAATCAACCGTTGTATGTATGCAAAATATGTTAAGTTTAATTTAAGGTTGATAAAAATGGTTTTGATATAAAGACATTCTCAAGCAGAGTTATGACATTGCAGATTTTTTCTTCTTATTTTTCTTGTGGCGTTCCTAACGCATGTTTGCGATCATCACACACATCTTACACATAAAGTTATGTGTTTTTTTCATAATTCTAGTTACATATTATAGAATTGCGTCATCCCAATGGGTAACGCCGCATCCGAAATCCCGTACCACTGTTTATGCTCATGATCGCCATATACGTATCTCCACGGTATATGTGGTCAAATTTTATCCAAGAAAATAATATCCCCATCACAAAATACCAAATAAGAATATATATATTGAATTTATTCGAATAAATAATGTTATAGAATAATATTCTCATTCATACATACATACCATCACGCCATGTCCCTTACGGGTTAAGCAGAGAGAACCGAGCGCCATACTTCTCTATTTTTGCACACATTTCTGGCTTCCTTTCGATCCATCCATCCTTTTCGAGGCGACCCCTGCTATTCATTCAATCATTTTCAATTATTTTTTGCCCAGTCGTTCATCGTTCATTCTTTCAATGTGTCCAAACTACCTCAAGGCATTCACTTTCATTCTAACTATAATTTATTTCTTTACCTTGCATTCTCTCCTTATGTCCTCATTTATAATTCTATCATATATCGTTCTTTTACGTACTCTTCTTAGTGATCTCATTTCTACAGCATTTATTTTACTTTAATTTTTTTTTATTGCTTCTCGGGCTACTAACAGGTACTATGTGTGTCAAATGTTAATTTAACTCGCACCCAATAACAAGTTGCCACATTCTGGAGACTTACTATATTAATTGTCTCACAGATCCAGACTGAAAACATAACGAAAAACTGTGTCTCCACCGGGAATCGAACCCGGGACCTTTGGATCAACAGTCAGATACCCAACCAACTGAACCACGAAGGCCGTCTTTCGTGTGTCTTTTGCCAGGTCCATGTTTCACTGGCGTTAACATTAACGAGTTGCATAACGTCAAAGTAGGCACTACAATTGCATTATGTACACCAATTTTGGCTTGAATAATATTTTCAAATATCAAATATACAATTTCGGTGAGCGATGATAGCTAAGCGGTAATGTCGTCACCTCACATGTGTGAGGTCAACGGTTCGAATCAGACGAGGCACGCACCTCTGGATTTTGAAAAAAAATCTATGTGCGGATTTATATCACTAGCTATATGTAGCCATGATCCAATTTGTCTGGTTCCCCTTTCTAAGGGTTACGAAGGTCAGATGGCAGTCGCTTCAATGTAATAACCAGACTCGCCAATTTCAGGATCATGGTCAAAGCGTACCCCGATAGAAACGGGACAAAAGCGCTAAGGGGAAAGAAAAAGAATATTAAATATACAATTTCAATTACTATAAACTCATATGACTACAAAGAAAACAGGTAGGATTGCGCTTACGTATATGAATGGAAATATATACAACTGAATTATGTACCTTTAAGAGCACAGAACGGTGCTGGATCTGTAGTTCAGCAGCATAATATTATAAAGAAAGTATCAAAGCATAAACTCAATAGAAGTAACCATTCATAGTAAGAATTTTTGTGGTATATAAATACATAGCATAAATTTTACCAAACGAGCAATGTGTTCTGTGATGTGGAGATTCATTTTAATCAAAAAAATAATATAAGATATCTATAAAATAAAATTAAAGTGAAAATTTCAGACTCCTTTGTATCCGAAATTTTCAGTTAAGAAAGCTAAAATTTATACAAAATAAGAAAACAATATGGAACTAAATCATATAATCTGAGATTTGCTGACGACATCGTATAATCGTAAAACAAATTGACAGTTGGATAACATAATGTATGCTACGGAGCCTCAAGTTGGTGTTTTTTTGAGTTCAGAACTGAAGATTTGATAGAGGCACTCGCAATATGAAGATGCATTCATATCTAAATACATTAAAATTTAACGAATCACGGTCGAATTTTGACCCCTGAACGATCACTAGTTATAAATAAATATGAAGATACATTTATATCCAATTACATCATATACATACATACGAAATAGCTATCAAAATGTAGGTGAAAAAAACTTAACAAACAAAATGAAGACGATGACATTTTCAATTGTGAACGCTGTTTATATATTTTTTCGCTGTTGGCAGCCATTTGTTCATAAAATCCATTTCACGACACAAAAATGAGGGAACAGTTCAAGAGGGATTCTTTAGTTCTTTTGCTCTTCCAATCGCATCCATACAAATGGGTTTTGTTTCCATCAACATATCATTACGCAGTAAATTCTTGTACTCAATACTTTTCCTCACAATCACAGCGTTGGGACGTAAAAGAAGATTTGCGCTGGGATTTCGCATACAAAAACCAGTAATAACGGCCTATAAAGAGATTTACGGAATACTGTAACAAGTTTAAGTGTATCGTAAAATTTTGATAGTTCTCTCGCAGTTACAATGCAATCGACTACGGAGCAATCATTTCGTTATTTTTTTTTTCAATTTCCTGTCTGCGAATTTGTTCTTATTAAAAACAAAACCTACTTATTGTACATTATTTATTTATTTATTTATTTATTTATTTATTTATTAATTTATTTATTTATTAATTTATTTATTTATTTATTTATTTATTTATTTATTTATTTATTTATTTATTTATTTATTTATTTATTTATTTATTTATTTATTTATTATTTTAATTTTGGTACATGTTTCATAATTAAAGAAAACAAGAAAAAAGTACAAAAAAATAAAGATTTAAAGAAAATTACAAAGTTGAATTCAAATTACCAAAATTCCCACAAAGGCAATGCCTGTGTGTGGGTATACATTATATTAGAAAAATATTGTTTTTTTATGTCTACCTAAATATATACATACAATTTAAAATAGAAATTAAAAAATCAAAATTTACAATTACTATATAAACAAATATAATCTTTTTATATATAAAATAATATGCCTATAACAAATGATTAAAAAAAATAATGTATCCAAAATATTATAAATTATAGCAAGTGTGAATAAAACAAAATTTAAAAAATGATATACAGTAATAAACATATACATTGGAACGAGGCAAAAATGTACTGGCCGCGACACCACGAATACAGTCTACCCACATATGTATTAAGCGACTACACAACAATAAACAACGTCAGTTGCTCGGTTCTCTAGGATTCGCATGTCGCAGTCAAATACATTAATTCCCCGTCTACCCAATAAATCTCGCAAAATCATACAAAAAAATATTTTAATATAACAACAAATGATTAAATGTTCATGAAAATGTATAAAAATACACACATATATCAAATAACAACCAAACAACAATGAATTTGTATTGTATGTTTTTATGCGACTTTGCTGACACACTACTCAAAGTAAATAAATACCTACACGGTAATTTATTAAATTTTTATACTACAAATTATCTATGATATCATGTTTTCATCAAGGGATACAGAATGTTCTTTTCGCACATTGCTTAGAGTACTTAATTGTTTCATTTATTTATTTAATGTAAAGAGACACCAACAGAACACTGAACAAAACAAACAAAGAAATCATGAAACAAAAACATAGAATCTCCAGTGCTCCAATAACAGGTAGATACAATCAAAGCCTCCTGAGCATTCAAATTAAAACAAAAAAGACATAACACTGCACAATTAAATTAATTAATTAGTTTTGGTACCATTTGTATTGTTTCACAATAGATTATGTATTGTTCTTTAACATGTTCGGAATTTGAATTTAAAACAACGACATTGGCCGTATGAAAGTAAAGAATCTATGGTTTGACGTGAAATAATTTAACGTATTTGTAACCAATATTACATTCATTTTAGCTTTCTGCGATCCTTCTGTATATAAACATTACACTATAGGTACACTCACACTCATATCTCACATTACTCCTTGCGCGCACTTTGCTTCAAAAGGCGTCCGAAGTCTTCGCTTCACGTATTGATATAGCGTAGATTTTAATGGCTTATACATAAATGATGGAAATATTTTTACACTAAATAAAATTTTGACAATCAAAAGTAATCCAAAACATGCTCTGTACCTATATTAATATTGAAAAAAATTTAAATTGGTTTATGGTATATTTTATAAATTAACCTTCTGGTTTATTTATTTATTTTATCTTGCATGAAATACTTTAGTTTGTTTAAACAACACATGAGCTACATATAAATCATCACCGATTTCAAACCAATTGCTTCTTCCTCACGACGAATTAAAAGGCCGTATAAAAAAGTTATAATTATAAATATTTATTATTAGATAAAATAAAAACAAAACAAAACATGATGTAAAAAAGAAAACATCATAATAACCAAAAGGCGAACTTGTTAATAAATTTACGTCTTCCATGAATATTAAAAAAAATGAATCATCAAAATGCAGACTTCACAAAAATATAATTTGAATTTAAAATACAATTTGTATACAATTTATATTTGGGTTTTGTTCAATAAATTTTATCTATTCATTTTTTGACAAGTTATCTCGTTGATTCGTATAATTTTAACTATTAAACAACCCTAAAAAAGGGATCATAAAATGAAATTTCAATCTTATAAATAAATGAACATATAAATAATAATCCAACTGTCGATTTGTTCAGGAGAACTTTGTTCTCTTAACATATCGACAATGTATCAAGCCAGAATACGCGAGAATTGTATGGAGAGGTCTACTTTTTTCATGGATTTTCCAACTTTGAAGTCAAAAAACACCAACTTAGAGGCTTCGCAGCATATATGTTCCATACACGGATTTACTCAGAATTCGGAGTAGAACATTTCGTGTGTCTGTGTGTGTGTGTCTGTGTGTGTGTCTGTGTGTGTGTGTGTCTGTGTGTGTGTCTGTGTGTCCCCCCCCCCCCTTATAACTTTTGATCCGCTCAATTTACAGAGCCTAAAATTTCAGAATATATAAACAGTTACAGGCCTACAAAACTTTTATACTCGGAATTTTGAATTTTTGTTTCAGTCAGGGGTTATCAACTTTTGAATTTTTATTTTATTTTTCCATATATCTCAGAAACCATAAACGGTAGAACGCTGAAAATTGGTACAAACATAGACAAATACAAAATCTCAAATTAGTTTTTTCAAAAAAATTCCAGGGTTTCTCAAACATTTTTTATTAAGAAAAATATTTTTTTTATGATAAATTTATGAGTTTAACTGCCTATATTTCCAAAACTTTTACAATTATCGAAAAAAGCCGAAACACCCCAACTAAATAATTTAATTTTCTATAAAAAATATTACCATTTTAGTAGAAGATCTCAATTTTTTTTTAACAATTTTTTTAAAAATTGAATTTAGTGACGACATCGCTTCATACATTTTGTATGGCAGTCGCCAATACACAATATGTAAGAAGACTTAATAGTTTGTTACTTCATCTCCAAACATACATACATACCATCATGCAATTTGCATATTCTGGGTAGGAAAAAGGATCTTCTTCCATACTATCCTATCTTGACATACATACCTACATATGTTGTATAGAAAACAAAATATCTGAAAATATTCAATAATTTGTATCTATGGGTTAATAGTTTGGTACATATTCTTCAACTATACATACTATCGCTATCGACAGTTGGATCTCATGTGTTACATGCAACTAGTAATAGTTAATTGTTTATTCCAGTCTGTGAGCAGGGGGGTGCAATGCTACACAAACCATATGTTTACATACAAAATATACATTAAATGTTACAAAAGAAGAAAATATTTTTCAGAATATAGATTATATACAACAAAAGAAAAAATAAAAAATGAGAAGAAAAAAAAAAAACAAATGAATTTAGATGAAATATAAGAAAAGAAAAAAAAACACTGTAGAAATGATATAATTAACGTTTTTCACTTCTATCATCTAACACTTCACTGTCCATCTTTGTGATAGCCTCGGACATTGGTGCCCCTGTACAGCATTTATGATCGATAATAATAATAATAATAATTACATATAAATAAATAATATATAATAATAAACTTAATAATAAAAATGCAAAAAACGGTAATAATGAATACATGTAGAATTGTTAAAGATTTTTTAAACGTTAATATTCGGGAATCAGTAGGGTTGTTAGGTAGTATAGAGACCTCCTCAGAGCCTAATCCTTTGATATGTTAAGTATCTGGATGGGTGAACTATTCCCAATTGAAAGCTTGATGATGCGTTTGTTGCATTTTATTTTGCTCTTTTAAATAAATTACAATTTACGCATTGATCTTCTAATTCTTTTGAGGAAGTGTATAATGGTAATAATAATAATTGGATGTTTTTATATGAAGTGCTTAATTGTTATTAATATCATTAGTAAATCGGCCAGCGCCGCGTTAAAAAAAAAATAAATAATAATAATAATTGCTTTGGTTAAAATGGTAATAAACCTTTGGTTGCTTTGGCAATGAACTTGCCATTGTACACAGTATTGTACGACTGTACGTGAAGCTTAATAAATAAATAATATTAATAGTTTTATAAAGTTGTATTTGTTCCATTACCCACCGATTTTTTTATTTAATAACTTGCTATAATTTGTTACTAGACTTAAAACGACGTCTAGAGACCTCCATTATATTTTTGTACACTCCGAAATCTCTTTTATTGGTTGTGTTGACACAGAAAACGGCGAAAAAATGAAAAAAAAAATCCAAATAAAAAGAAATTTTCTCCACTGATCTTATGAATAATATATTCGAGATTTTAATAAAATTCCTCGAATCCGTCATATAATATAAAAGTCTATACTCCTTTGATTTACATATTTCTCTTTGATGATTGAACATTAAAAAAAATATCTCCTCGTTTGTTTTTGTGTAAACACTACGCTTGAACATTCATCGAAAAGGTTATGAATCTTAAAAAAAGAATTGGTAAAAGGTGTGAAAGGGACAAAAAATGAGACAAATAAATAGTGCTCAATTTAATATTAACCTATCTAACGATTCAGCTATATATGTATTATTATTATTATTGATCTTACAAATAATTAAGGAATACATAAAGTTTGTAATTTATGCTTATGTTTTTTATGTTTTCTACGCAATATGTTTTATATTTATATATATTTATTTACGGCAGTCATGGGCAAAGTACGGCCCGCGGGCCAAATGCGGCCCTTCGGGGTAGTCAATCCGGCCCGCGACTAGAGGTGGGAAAAACAGCTTATTTTTTTAAACGTTATAGACGTTTCGTTAATTTTAAATAACGTTATTTTTAAAGGCTTAAAAAGCTTAAAGGCTTATTTATATTTGTACTCTATATATACAAGTACAATATCCCTAAATCTAAAAAAAATAAACACATTGACATGCAATGAAAAAAAGGTATGTTTTTGAAATAAATATAATGTAGTTTTAATTTTTTTGCTTCCTCTAGAAAGTATTTAAAATTTGGTCTAAACCCTTTGACGAAAATACAGTAGAAATGTTATACAATACATACATAAGTTTAAAAATTATGTTGATAATAATTTTGTACGCTCGAATCATCTAACAAAGCCGACAACGCACAATAAACCAACCCGATAGACGTTTTAAACGATACTAAAGAAACAAAAAATAAACGTTTACAAAAATCAGTAATAATAACTTATAACGTTGAACGAAACAAGACGATTTGAAACTGATCATTCGTCACAATGATGTCAACAGATGTCTACAACGCTGCATGCCGGTCAGCTAATCATAAATAACAATCATCTCGCAACGTTGTCGTTAAAAATAATACATCTTTCTTATGATTATAAAATAAGCTTTTAACGAAAAACAGCTTTTAACGAAATCATCATCGGAACGTTATGATTCATGATTTAAATCGTTGTAACACTCGCAACGTTCAACGAATATGGTTTAAAATTTATAACGTTTGATTGATTATTTTTTTTAAACGAATATTTTAATCAGCTTTCGTTTAAACGATCATCTCTACCCGCGACATGGTTTCGAATAACCCCTAAAATTACACCTAGAATAGGACAAAATGTAAGTATTTTCTGCGTTGAATGGAAGCAACTATTTCTCAACGTTTCTAAAATTGAGTTCTACAAGGCCCTGTCAAAATCAAGTTTCCCCAACCCGAAATCTAACGCTTAGAAGATAATAGCGATGTGTGCATCTTCATACATCTGTGAACAGGTGTTTTCTACTATTATGAAGCTTCATTTTGCTCCACTACTGCGAATCAACTCATCCCAGCAATTTTTAGAAACTCGGTCACCAGTTTCATCTGTCACATAAGCCATACCTACTCATCTAAAGTATAATCAATTTTTGTAATTTTTTTCTTATAATATAAGTATAATCTATATAATATTATAAGCTGTGTGTGATGTAAAAATCAAAAATAAACTTTATCACTTATAGAAATCTGTTTTGTTCAATTTTTTTCGGCCCGCCTAGATAATTTTTTATTTTATCTGGCCCTCCCCTTAAAAAGTTTGCCCATCACTGATTTACGGACACTTTGGTTGCTGAAAGCCTCTTCGACAGATACATTTAAATTTCAATAAATTAAAATTACTTAAGCGCCCTTGAGGTGAGGTTATCACAAAAACGGCGCTATAAAAATCATCCCAATTTATTTATTGTTTTTATTGACAAACTTTTTAACATTTTAATAGAGACGAAGTTGGGATATTATATAGAAGAACCAGGAACTCAAGACACCTAAAGAGCACCGTCACCTCATGCGCTTGCGCAACGTTCACCAATTATGCCTTCTTATTGAGTTCCCCTATCAATGTAATTTTTGAAAGTTCTATATATTTGAATAATGTGTAACAATTCACCTGAAAATAAGGAACAATACTATTGCCATATATGAAGTACCAAAGAAACCTTTTTTTGTAACGCCATCTATTGAGAAATTAGTTTATTTGTAAACAATGAAAGCAACAGTCCTTATAAATGAGGTGACGGTGCCCTGTAGGTAACTTGAGTTCCTGGTTCTTCTATATAATATCCCAACTTCGTCTCTATTGAGGTGTTAAAAAGTTTGTCAATAAAACATCATTTTACTACCTACAGGGAAAAAAATTCCAATGTTTGCGTATACCTATGCAATTAAAAATATTCGATTTATTTCTTATTTACTTAGTGTGCCATACGTGTTGCTTTCCCGGCGAACAGGCGCAGTGAACAATACTGTCACTTGAACAAGATCAATTAAACCTTAATTTTTTTCTCATACCGATCCGTTCTCAGATAAGCCAGGAAAGCTGCTTTATTCGAATCCCTCTACGACCTTCGATCTTCCCCTTTATAACAAGCTGAAGAATGGTATATTTTTCGCCTCTCAGAATATGGTCGAAGTACAAGACTTTACGGAGCTAAACATTGGTGAATAATTATTCTGTCAGTGTTGGCTCTACGTAGTACCTCAGTGTTACTGATCATGTCAGTCCATGGTATTCTCAGCATTCTGCGGTGGATCCACATTTCAAATGCTTCAAGGCGGTGTATAATATTAAATTTGAGAGTCCACGCCCTTACCCCATAAAGCAGCACTGACCACAAATAACACTTGACCATTTAAGTTTAATTTGCCATCGAGGAGGAGATATTAAATTTTGCAAAATGCCGAACAGGCCGCTTCTTTTCTGCATTTTACGTATTCCAGTGTCAGGGTCTAGATTCCCGGTAACTATACTGCCCAAGTACTTGAATTGTTTAAAATGACTACCAATAACGTAATTATTTTTGGTTTAACCAAAATTCAACTAATTAAATAAACTATTTTCTCACACAACTTTCTAACAGCTTTATTTCAGATGAAGTGATGCGAGGTTAAAATATAAATGTTACAATAACAACACGCTTTGAAGTGATGGCCTCGTAGATTAGTAACAGTTATCGAAAGGGAGAAGTAGTGTGTACCTAGTAGCCAGTACCCAGTAGCCAATCGCCGATGCTAACTGGATTAATCTCGCATCACAAAATTTCTATTTCGTTGCTATTTCCGGTCAATTTGTCTGTAATCTAATCAGAGGATTGAAACGTCGACCCGAATCTGTTAACAAAACTTCACACTGTCTTATCATATAATATATACATTGTACATCCATACCGGACCAAATATTTGATGCGAAACATTTAACAAAAATTTCAATAGTTTAGACATATTTCATACTCCGTATAGCAGGTATATGAAAGAATTATCCAACATGATCAGTAATAACAATATATAGATGTTTGTTTTATTTTATTGTATGAATACTGTACAACTTAATTTGCTCTCCCTCTTTTAGTTATCCTGTTCCCCGTCACTTTCCTATCCCACCATCCTTAACGATCTTTACCTGTTTTAGGTGTACTCTCGTCACCTGTTTGGCTTTGGGCCCTCGGGATACCAAGTTACCTGATCTTGGTTACCGAGGACTGGGTTGTGCTGCCGATCAAGTTAGATAACCTGTCGGTGGTCACCCAGGATAGGCTATGCCGGTCTATATAGGCTTTAGGTATTTCAACCTGTTTGCCTATCCCCAAGCGAAGGTATTGTAATGACTGTGTAGGTACTTACCTAACACAGCACTACGTACATATAGATATTTAATATTACAGTAAAACACAGGTAATTAGATGGCAGAAATCAAAAGATAATTGGTGCAATTACTTACATGAATTTATTTGGATAAGTGACTCTAATACATTGAAAATAGTTGACTTAATAAATAATTATATTTTAAATTAGAATAATATACGATGATTACGCGGATTGAAAACTATGGGGTCGCAAGGACAGCGCGACCGCGATAACTGGAACAGGGTAGATCGAATGAACGCTCCCGGTCTGAGGCGTCTTTATATAGGGCTGAATCGTCCGGATTCAGACACTAGCGCGCGCCATATCACCCCCTTTCCAGTCGATTCGACGATATCCTTGCTTCCCCTATAGTCCTTACAGCATTCTGTAACAATGGAAAAAATTTTTAAAACATTTGTTGATTCGACATGAGGAAAAATTAAGTTTTTTTTTTTATTTTGGCATGAGATAAAAAATATTTCTTTGGTTTGGTTTAAATACAAATGTTTCTTTGTTATGTTGACATAATAATGGAAAAAATATAGCATACTTTCATGCTGTATGAGTTTTCCAATACAATTTTAATTCTTTATAATTACATTCCTTGGTATCAAAAAATAAATAAATTAACTAGTTATTACTTCTGAGTTGGTTTTCATATAGGTACATAAAATTTCAATTAATAACTCTTTACTTCTGAGTTTATAAGTACTTAGTTTTACATATTACATTATACACAAAATTTTAAATAATTACTCATTACTTATGAGCTTGTAAGTGCTTTTTTTTACATATTAAATTATACACAATATTTTAAATAATTACTCATTACTTATGAGCTTGTAAGTGCTTTTTTTTACATATTAAATTATAGGTACACAAGACTTAAATAATTACTCATTGCTTATGAGCTTGTAAGTGCTTATTTTTACATATTAAATTATACACAATATTTTAATTAATTATATTATTTTATTCAATGCACTTTACTGTGAGGTGCGACAAATTGAATAAAACAGTTATATTATATTATAACGAATGCACTTTGTGTTACATATTTTACATAAATTATAAATATTTTCATAGATATATGAAAAGAAAAAAAAAAAAAAATATATAAGTTACTTAACTTAAAAAAATCTGTAGCTTGTGAATCTTTTAGGGAAGTACACTCTTCTTCCAGCTCTGGTGGTTGTGTGTGATTGCTGTGATGAAGTGGCTTCTGACGTAGTGGCGTTGTTAGTCTGCGGAATAGACATCCTTCTCTGCTCTGGGGAAGTGGCTTGTCTGGTGTTCATCTCATCGCAGGGGTCCATACTCTCATTTAGGAAGAAGGCTGGTTTTAGACGATCTAATGAAATTTTTCTGCTTTTTCCCTTGATATTTATAGTGGCTGTTTTATCATCCCTCTCTTGCACTAAGTAAGGTCCGTCGTAAGGTTTCTGAAGAGGGCGTCTCACTGCGTCGTTTCTTAGAAAGACGTATTTTGTCTGATTCATCTGCTTATGCACGAATGTTTTTAATCTGCTATGGTTTGAGATTGGAATGGGGCGAATTTTTGACATCATTGTTTGTAGTCTCTGTCCATAGGTGTCTGGTTCCTCTGGTGGTCTGTCTTCGAAAAAATCGCCAGGTAGTCTGAGTGTTGTACCGTAGGTCATCTCTGCGGGCGTGTAACTTGATCCTTCCTTGATTACTGCGCGGAGACCTAGGAGTATCATTGGTAGTGACGTCGACCATGACGTATTACCTACTGCCATTATTGAACTTTTTAACGTGCGGTGCCATCGTTCAATCATTCCATTGCACTGTGGATGGTATGCGGTAGTTCTATTATGTATTATGCCCAATTTACTTGTAAGCTTTTTGAATAGGGAGCTTTCGAACTGGCGGCCTTGATCTGTTGTTATCGAGGTGGGAACGCCAAAACGAGAAATCCATGAATACATGAGGGCGTCTGCTACTGTTTCTGCAGTCATATCTTTTAGTGGCACTGCTTCTGGCCATCTGGTGTATCGGTCGATTATTGTTAGCATATATGTATAATCTCCGGACGGTGGTAACGGTCCTAAGAGATCTAAATGAATGTTTTTAAATCTTCCATCTGTTTGTTGAAATTCTTTTAAAGGTGTGACGGTGTGTCTGTGGATTTTCGACGTTTGACATTCTATGCAATTATTTATGATGTTTTTGACAGTTTTATCAATATTGGGCCAAACGTATCTCTGCTTTATCATTTTTGAAGTTGCTTTTGCTCCGGGGTGACTTATTTTATGTGTCGCCAAAATGACTTCTTCTCTCATGCTGGCCGGTACATACGGACGTACTGTATTATTAGATATGTCACACCATAACATTTTAGTAGTTCCCGGTATTAAAATTTTCTTCAGCGTTAACGATGATTTTTCTTGAATTTTCCTAAATTCTTTATCACTGATTTGTTCTGTCGCCATTTTTCGGTAATCTATATTTGATGGAATCTCTATTTCTTCGACTCTTGACAATGTGTCGGCGACTACGTTATCTTCGCCTGATACGTGTAGGATATTCGTGGTAAATTGGCTAATGTAGTCAAGCTGCCTCTCTTGTCTTGGAGAGTTGAGTTTGACTTTTGTGAAGGCGAAAATTAATGGTTTATGGTCCGTTATTATACAAAAATTTCTTCCTTCAATCTGTGATCTGAAATATTTTATTGCTTCATATATGGCAGTTAGTTCTCTGTCGTAAGTGCTGTACTTGACTTGCGCATTGTTAAACTTTTTTGAAAAAAAAGCTATCGGCTGCCAATCATTATTTTTCTTTTGTTGCAGGGCCGCGCTCATGGCGTTGTCGGATGCGTCGACCATTATTGACATTTCTGCTGAAGGGTTTATATGCGTGAGGAGTGCTGCTTGTACTAAGTCTTGTTTGCATTTTTCGAATGCGTTGCGTAACTCTTCTGTCCATGTTAGTTTTCTTTTGTCGTTTTTGCTGTATCCTTTGAGCTGATTGAATAATATTTGCTGCGTTTCTGCTGCGTTGGGTAAAAATTTTCGGTAGAAATTTAACATACCCATAAATCTTCTGAGTCCCTTGGCATCCTTAGGTGGGTCAATTTTTGTCATTGCCTCGATTTTTTCTGGGATTGGGGTGCTTCCGTATTTGTTTATTTTATAACCGAGAAAGTTGACTTCTTCCACGCCTAACTGGCATTTGTTTTGGTTAATGATGAGACCATTCTCAGATAGTCTTTTGAACAATATGTCTATATGCTTTTCATGCTCTTCTAAATTTTTTGAGGCGACCAGAATGTCATCTATATACGAGAAGACAAATTCTAGGTCCCTTGTGATGTTATGAAGATACCTCTGGAAGCTTTGTGCTGCATTTGATAGTCCAGGTTGCATTTTTGTGAACTCAAATAATCCAAATGGAGTTATTAAAGCTGTTTTCGGAATGTCTTCTTCCTCCATCTTAACTTGATTGTAAGCCCTAGCCAAATCAATTTTGCTGAATATCGTTGATCCGTGGAGCTTATGTGAAAAGTCCTGGAGTTGTGGTATCGGATACTTGTCCGGCTTGGTAATTGAATTCAGTCGTCTGTAGTCTCCACACATTCTGTAGTTTCCATCTGGTTTCTTAACCATGTGAAGTGGGCTTGACCAATTGCTCTTTGAGGGTCTGCATATGCCTTGCTCGACCATGTATGCAAACTCTTTTTTTGCTATCTCTAGTTGCATCGGGTTTAATCTTCTCACTTTTGATGTGACAGGCGGTCCTCTTGTTTGAATGTGGTGTGTTACGTTGTGTTTCGATTCATTTGGTGTCATGTTTGCTCTCGTCAGATTCGGATATTTTTGTAAAATTGTTTTAAATTTTAATGTTGCTTGCACCGTTGCTATGTCTATGACTGATGTCTTGTACATGAATCCTCTGGTTGTTATACCTGTTGTTTTATCTATTAACAGTTTTCTTTTTAAATCAACTAAAATATCATAATTTGTAAGGAAGTCCGCTCCGATAATTGGCTTTGTTACATCGGCTATTACAAACTTCCATTTATGATTTCTGCGAAGCCCGAGATTTAGATTTATAACTTTATGACCGTATGTTGGTATCATTGTTCCGTTTGCGGCGTATATTGGAGTGATGATGCTGTCTGTAGAGATCGTTGCTTTATCACTTTTGTGATATCTCGGTATTATACTGATCTCAGCACCAGTATCGATTAAATATTTGACGCCGGTGACTATATCTGGCATGAAGAGACGATGTTTCATTTGCGACAGTGTTGTCTCGCACACCTGTCGCAGTTTTAGTTTTCCGGAAGATTGAAAGTGCAGGGTAGTTGACAATATCTTGCGTTAATTCCAAATCTTTGATGTGGTATGCATATATCTTCCTTCTTGTTGTGATTATTATTATTAGGCATATAATTTTTATTATTATTATTTTTATAATTTCGATTATTATTTTGTCGGTTGTGATAAGAATTATTATTATAATTATTATGACGGTTTCTACTAGACGATCTTGATCTGGAACGTTCTCTTTCTTGATTATTATAAAATGGTCTTGATTGCCTTTGCTGAAGTTCTAGTCCTAATATTTTGTCAGTCAAAATTTGAATTTGCTGCTGCATTCCAATAAGAAGTTGAACTGTGTTTGGATCGTTATGTGCATGGTTATTCATTGTAGATGTAGATGGTAAATTTATCGATTGTATTTCAGCTCTTTTGTTCACCTCCATAATTCTGTCTGCTGTAGTTGCGATTATCATGATGTCGTCAGTATTAATTGCTGTGATGATCTCTTGAATTCTATGCGGAAGTCTCTCTATCCAAAGTCTTTTGATGAGTGCGTCGTTGTTTAATGTTGGTCCTGCGAGATTTTTCATTTTTCTTAATAGTTCCGATGGTGTGTTATCTCCCAATTGCATCCCGTGTAGTAGATGTGTGAGTCTTTTTTCTTCCGATTCTTGTAGACGGTTCAATAATGTTAATTTTAGATTTTTGTAGCGCTCTGTACTTGGTGGAAATTGAATAATATCTGCGACGCAAGACATGGTTTCAGGATCCAATGCTGCTAAAACATGATTATACTTCGATTCGTCTTTTGTGATTCTCGCGTTCGCGAATTGCGCTTCTATCGTAAAAAACCATAAGTGGATTTTCTCTCTCCATACGTATGGTAGTTTGAGGTTCGCTGAAGATATTTCGTTTCCTGTTTCTTGTGATGTCTGATGTAGATTATCTTGATCCATAATGCTTAATTTATCGTAGGACATTGTATACAATTTTATTTAAATTTAAATTTTTATTATTTGTAGACGATTGTATTTGTTAATTAACTAAGTTGCTTTCAATTAATGTTTGAAATTGCTTGATGAAATAATGTTTGATCAATTTAGAAATGAATTTGTAAATAAAAAAAAATTTGAATCTTAAAAAAAATTTGGATCTTAAAAAATAATTTGAATCTTAAAAAAATTTTGAATCTTAAAAAAAATTCAATATTAAAGAAGTTTTGAATCTTAAAAATGTTTTAATTAAGTTTATAAATGTTCAAGTTTCTTTTCTTTTAATTTAAGAAGAATAAAATTTGTTTCATAATTATTTATCCGCGTTTAGAAAAAATATTTTTTGAAGTTCTATTTGTATTTGCTTGAAGTGCGATGTTTTGTTTCTTGTTGCCGTTGATTAAGTTGATATTGGTTAAATATTATATCTATTTAAAATATTATAAGTTTAAAATCTGAAATAAAGTTACAAGTTATTACAGAAAATAAATAATATTAAATAATATAATGTTGTTTGTGAAACTCCGGGTATTAATGCTAGACGACAATATTATTTCCGTTACGAGATTCGCGGCGAGTTAACTGACGTTCGGGATACGGTTTCTCGCTTTGCGGGATTAGTTATTTCGGGAATGCAGTGGCGTCCGAAATATTGTTGCGATGTTATTTATTTTACGATTAATTTAAAATAAATTTGTTTGGACACTAATTAATGAATATGATTTTAAGTTTTTATAAATATTCTGATGTCTGATAAGATGATTATGTTGTAACTTTTCAAAGTTAGTTAGGTATTTAATATTATTTATTAAATTATACCTTTGGTTTTAACAAAAATTGGCTTAAATAAAATATTATTTTTCAAATGGTTTTTTTTACAATATAGTATATATTCTCACTTTGTTGCTAAAAATGTTATTGTGTTTTTTTTTTTTAAATGCAAAATAATATTTTTTTGTTTGGTTTTATTCTTGTATATTATGCGCGTCACTGGCAAAATTGTTGTTCGGTTTTTTTCGATGGGTATTTTTTTTATATCACGCGGAATAATATTACGCTTGGTGACGATTTTCGGCAGTATTTTTACTACACACAATAATAAATTATGATTTGATAAATATTCCAAAATTTAATTCTACCCGAATTATTGGTAGATATCAAAATATCATGATAATAATTTATGCGAACGCAAAAATAATATCACCTTGATAATAGGTATTTTTGTTACACGATTTTGATATGATTGTTAAATGTGCTAGATTTCTCGTTACCTTCTATTCGGTTATAATTTTAGACAAACAACATATATTTAAAAAATATGCGGAGTATTATATTCCTTTTTTGTAGGTATTTTTATTAAAATGCCTCTACAATTTGCCAATAAAAAATGCGTCTATTATTAATTTTTTTAAAAAATCATCAATGATTTTACTTTAGATTGTGCACTGATTTTATATATTTTTTACTAATTTTGGCAATAATTTTACATATTTTTAACTATTTTTTTTTTAGCAATGACTTTACATATATATATTTTTCAATGAAATTACTATATTTTTTACTGCACAACTGAATATTATTATAAAAATTATTATTTTACTTAACTTTTTGTAGAATTCTTGCTTCTCTGGCATGTAATTTTTTATTTTTACTTCGTTTCCAACTTCCTTGGTTTTTTTTGGGTATTATTTTTTTTCGTCTAGTTTACTTGTTTTGTTTGGTTTGTCTCGTTTCATGAAAAAAAATAACATATATTATTAATAAACATATACATTTATATCTAAAAGAAATATCAGTTATGATACAAAAGTATTCAACAATAATAGGGTTATATTACATATTTATATATGTCGCTTTTTATAATTAAATTTAGATGTATTTATTTATATAACTATTTCGAAGCATTTTTTAAAATTAATACGCTTCACACGGGTCTTGCGTATTATATTAGGCTAAATTAAATACAAAAAAAATACGATTACTTCTGAATGCGTATAGAGTTACCCGTGGGATTCGATCTAGCCAGTCCTTTTTAACGACAAATTCAATTATTTTTTAATTTCTGGCTACCTGTTATGATTAATTCTTTAAAAAAAATATTATTTGTGAAATTATATGGGTAGATTATTAATGCACAAAATTATTTTGTTCCTTTTAACAATTTACCGGTTACAATAATTATCACAAATTGAGCACGTTTACTTGGCAACAAAAATATTTATAAAATAATCCAATTTAATACAAAAATAGTACACGAAATAATGCAATTTTTAAAATAATACATGGGGCTTACCAGTTTTAAACCTTTATTTTTTATGTTACATTATATGCTCAAATACAATTTCGGTGGTTACCAGTTTACTGATTGGTAACCATTGTGTTTTACTTCACGTTTTTGGTTTACCAGATTACTTATTGGTAACCAATTGTGATCAAATTCACGTGTTTTGGGTCACCAGTTTACCTGTTTTAGGTGTACTCTCGTCACCTGTTTGGCTTTGGGCCCTCGGGATACCAAGTTACCTGATCTTGGTTACCGAGGACTGGGTTGTGCTGCCGATCAAGTTAGATAACCTGTCGGTGGTCACCCAGGATAGGCTATGCCGGTCTATATAGGCTTTAGGTATTTCAACCTGTTTGCCTATCCCCAAGCGAAGGTATTGTAATGACTGTGTAGGTACTTACCTAACACAGCACTACGTACATACATATAGATATTTAATATTACAGTAAAACACAGGTAATTAGATGGCAGAAATCAAAAGATAATTGGTGCAATTACTTACATGAATTTATTTGGATAAGTGACTCTAATACATTGAAAATAGTTGACTTAATAAATAATTATATTTTAAATTAGAATAATATACGATGATTACGCGGATTGAAAACTATGGGGTCGCAAGGACAGCGCGACCGCGATAACTGGAACAGGGTAGATCGAATGAACGCTCCCGGTCTGAGGCGTCTTTATATAGGGCTGAATCGTCCGGATTCAGACACTAGCGCGCGCCATAGATCTTTTAATCATTATTTCTTTATATTTTTTTTTTCTCTTTTACTGTGTTAAATATAAAAAATAGTGGACACAGATAATTGGATGGCAGGATAAGCTATAGATTGTAACACTTGCATATATATTTTAATGAATGTAACCTGTACATCTGTGTATACCCGCAATAAAATAGAATAAATAAAATAAATATTGGAAAAACTGGTTAGTTGGAAGAAATTGCCATACGGCATTAAACTCGCCACTTACGCAGGGTGCAAGAGAGTGATTATTATCATTATTATTGTTAATATTCAAATCAAATGCCAATGCGTCGTATTTGCAATAAATTATTCGAAAAAAATGCTGTCTGTTGACGAATTTTATATAAATGTTTGATTACGAGCATTTAAATAATAAAACGTTTTTTCAACGCACTTTTCAATCTTTCGATTGTGACGGCTTCTAATTTGTAGAATTTCATCATGATAATGATGAATATGAACACATATATAATTCCACAATTTATTTTATTTTTCTCCCGACGACCGTTTCGGCTTATAAGGCCATAGTCAACTGGTCCAGCATTTTCTACCACTAGACCAGTTTTTTCAACAATCATTAATTGAAATTAAAAACGTTTATTACCTATATAAGAAGTATCTATTTATGAAATTGTAATAAATTCTCGTAGATGAATGCGTTCAGTGTAATTCAAAGATTTCTAAAGAATATACAAGATGGAGTACTCCGTGCAATGAGTGAGTCATGGTATATCGCGAGTTTGATTTCTTATTGGCAACATATTGCAGTTTTCCATACATTTCAACACTTCCTAGAAAACTGTTCTCTAAATCTTAATGAACAAAGTGTTTTTTTTCGACAAATAAATCTGAAAACAATTCACATTAGTCGTTATTCTCCATAGAAAAATGTTTTCTGCCCGCCTTGTTGTCAAATGTCACTTCGATTCATACAAAATTTGCTAACCGCGTTTGTTTGTTTTTTTCCTTCTCTACCCCAAGGGGAGGTATAATTTCGCAATTTTTAAGGCTATTTTTTATTGCAGATTATCAACAAGTATCATGCTGAGATTGTATTCTCAAATTTTCATCACAATGTATCTGCGTGTGTACTTTGTACTGTGTGCTATGTACGGCGTGTTATTTATCGATTATAGACTAAAGAACTTATTCGATTCTTTTCGAATTTTGCAAATCTTTGTATCTCGCTTAGAACCCATTAGATTTTGGAGAATATCTGAATAGTGCTTCTCAATATTCCACCTCGGTACAGGCAAAGCCTAGTGAGGTGGATAAAAATATGTAAAAATGATTTTGATAATTTTTATTAATAAATAAATAAAAAAAAAAAAAATAACTATCATATATTTCAAAGTAACCCCAAGCTCAGGAAATTTAAAATTTTTATTTTGAAATCAGTTAAAAAGCACAACACTTTCATTAAATAGCATTGAATAAATATCAAGTTTTCATAATAAAACATTTAAATAAAAAAATATACTCATTTCATAAAAATGTTGAAAAATTACCATACAATATTTGAATACTTTGTGAAGTGACTTGGTAGTGAGGAGTATAGCGTTGGCCACAACCCCCTCGTTTTATTATATTTTTGAAACTTAATCAATTGATACATTTGTTTCTTTGTGAGAACTATTATATACTGTTTACATGGTGTCTAATTGTTTGTATATTTGTTTCTATATTTTATCTGTTTGTATTTTTTTAGTATTGTGGCACATAAATGACTTATTCCGTATATTGTGTACCTAAATAAATTCAAATAAAATTACTTGTGTTAATTATTATTAAAAAAAAACACTGAGTATAACGAAACAATTATAGGTCGCTGCATACGTAACGTGTTTTAACACGGATGAAAGGGGGCGACATTTTTTGCAAACATTATAGAAAATGTATACGTAAAGATATTCGTCACGGGTGCAGAGACGGTACGGCCACGTGGCATCCAAGGAGGTTTTCTATGAAATGATGTATCCCGTCCCGTTCCATCCGGGTTAAAACACGTTACGTATACTGCGACCTTTAAACAAAAACAAAAAAACAGGACTCTTTTCAAAGTTTTCTTCACGTCAAAATGAAGACTAAAATAATATTTTACGTCAATCAGTAGATTGTTTACATTAATACTGCCAATGTCATACACATTGTTTTTATATACAGCAAACAAATTAAAATCTATGGTGATAGAATTTAATTGCTACTTGAACAATTAAGCTAAGTTTGTATGAAATATATAATTTTATCAAAATATCAAATACATCAAGCTGGAAATATTTTAAACATGCATTGCCATCGGTAATACACAAATTCTGAAAGTTTTAGATCTCTAACTGAACGGGAAGATGGTTAAAAATCAATGACAAAGTTCCCATACGGACAGACAGGTGAAGGGTTCTTCCTCGTCCACCACCCGTTCTGCTTTTGGGGACTTATAACGTCCCCTTGAAAGAACACATAAAGAAAATATGAAGAGTCCGGAAAACTCTAAAACCTTGCAGACACTGCACTTAATGTGCCAAAGAGAGCTAATCATGTGGAAACAACTGGCTCATCGCTCAGTGATAATGAAGATAATAGTGCACCGAATTTAAGACAGAAAGCCCTAAAGTTGCTCTTCGTGGCTACAAGGTCAACATGCCCAATGGATCCAAAGACATTCCATCGGACATCGTTGTAGAGTTTGCGTCAGAAAGTTGAAACGGAGAAGTTCGTGCATTACCATAGGATATGCTCAGAAGTCTGTTCAGGGTTATCACAAAGCTGACATGAGGACGAATCGGATAAGTGAAAACGAAAGAGATAACTTTTGAAAACGCATGCGTTATATGTACATAGGTGAATTAAGGATTACTTGTCCGTCTTAAAACGAATATAGAAATCACAACAATGAGACGAGTAAAGAGAAAATTATCGAATATTTTTTGCTATATATTTAAAAACAATTATTTCATCTATTTGAAATAAAAGACTGAAAAAGGTAGTTTGTGTCTCGAAAATAAACCAACCCTATTATTCATGATTTCAAAACATTAATTATTTGTGTATAAACAAAACATTTAATTATAAAACACTTTATAATTAAAGTTTGTCAAGGATAATTGAAAAACCATCAATCAAAATAAACTTAATTGAATTCAAAAATTTGTTAAAAATTAATTCAACCCGTCCGCTTCAATTGAATCTATTTTTATATTTTGAACTTTTCTGGGTGGGGACATGGCGAAGAGAACTCATCGAAAGGGTCAATACTTCGTAGAGTAGGCGCCGTATTGGATTCACACCAAAAATTGTAATCAAATATTTTAAATCTTTAATACGCGATTGAGATAGTACCGGAATCGACTCTCCCTCGGGACGAATCATGAAGAATAACATCTCTCCGTCTCGCTCGGTCACACGGCGGAAGTAGGTGACGGAGAGCGTTCGGCTCAGTGACAGCGATGATACCGGCGGTCTGTTTAGCGAGCATACAAAACTCGCCCTTCCCGCCATAGCTAACAGTGATTGCTTTTCAAGTTTTCATTCGCGCCAAAACTTTTAATTACATATTTGCCCCACCGTGTCGCACGACGCCCTACCCATTTCCGGTTTACCTTCCTCCCCCCCCCCCACCCATCGACCCACTCCAAAAGGACGTACCCTGATCGAAGAAACTATACAGACCAGATAGAGTGCAGTTTAACTAAATCTAAGTTTAAGCTTGAAACGGAGCACCGTAGCCTGATTTTTTTCATTATTTCATAGGCAATAGATTTTTATAACAGATTTGAACCGATTATTGCAAAATCGGTTCTAAAAGCTTAAAAAAACAATTCAGTTAAAAGTTTATTAACATAAAAATAATAAAATAAATCATGAATTCTTACAAAATACGACTGGGTTGTGGCCAACGCTAAAATACTCCTCACTACCAAGTCAAGAAATTTTTCAGCATTTTCGTGAAATGAGTTTGTTAAAATATTTTTGAATTAAATATTTAAAAAAAAGTTTCCTGAACTTGGGGTCACATTGAAATAATTGACATTAAAAAAAATAAGAAGCACTGATCAGATATCCTTCAACATCTTATGGAATCTAAGCGAGTATTAGATAAACAAATTTGCAAACTTTGAAAAAAATCAAATGAATGTCTATCGATAAAGTAGAATAAATACGCCGCGTACATAAAACATAGCACACACACAGATACATTGTGATGAAACTTTCAGAATACAAACTCAGCGTGACACTAGTTGATAATCTGCAATAAAAAAATAACCTAAAAAAATGTTTATTCACAAATCCCCTTTATCCCCGTTGGGGTAGTGAGGAGTTATAATACTTATGTAGACACGTCATTAAATTATTCTAAAGTATTTGTGTTTACTTATATATACACCGATAGACATTACAATAATTATTGATTCTGCAATGCCCCACTTGGCAAAAAAAAACAGTGCCGGGCCTATGCATCTCGAGAAATCAATCGTACATTAAAAGATACGGCAGATTATAGATTTTTTTCTTTGTATTTCGACAATCCTTGAATGCATTTTTCAAACAGTATAAAAATACCTCTATTTTCCAGACCATTTTGAAAATTTGGACAGATGAAATCATAGAGAAGAAATGAACGGATATCTATGAAAAATTAATAAGCTATAAGTTTATGGATTTAACATAGTATATATATGAAATCAATAGGACTTATAATTTGGGCTGCAGAGAGAACACAAAAAAACAACGTAAATGATGAAATCATACAGAAGACATTTATATTTGTCTATGGAAAACTAATCAGCCTTAGGTCTTATATACTTTACACAAATGATGTTAATATGAAGTCGATCGGACTTATAGTTTGGACTGTAGAGAGGACACAAAAAGGACAATCCGTACGGCGTACGCCGTACTCCATACGGATAAAACACATCACAACGAAACCCACAATAAATAAATTTGGATTATTTTTATAGCGCCGTTTTTGTGATAACCTCACCTCAAGGGCGCTTTGAATATAACTATTACAGGTTTTTGTAAGACTCGCGGAAGAAGTGAGTTTTCAGGTGTTTCCTGAATAGTGCTAAGTTGTCGATTTGATTCAGGTGGTAGTTTATTCCACGAGGCTGGTCCAGCCACAGCAAAAGCACGATCACCGAAGGATGAAGTGTTGACTCTATTTATTTCAGTCAACTTGCCAATCACGGATGTGGTGGCTGACCGAAGTGTTTGTTGTCGCTCGTTTACGGTGAGAGGGATGCAGAAGTCTGAAAGATACGTGGGAGCCATGCCATGGATCGCTTTGAAAGTCAACAAACATAATTTGTACTTGATTCTATCTGGCACTTTTAGCCAGTGAAGATTTCGTAGATGGTGGGATATGTGTGAGAATTTCGCGGCTCCGGTGATTAGCCTAGCAGCAGCGTTGAAGACGGATTGAAGTTTGTTTAGCTCCAGCTTTGGAAGGTTTGCGTAGATACCATTGCAGTAGTCCAATGTGCACTCTCTACATGATATCTGTTGATAAATTGATATAATTTTATATTATTATGAAATCTGTGGAACTGCTTTATTTATTTATAAGAATCGAGCATTATAGATGAATAAATAGACAAATCTTCAATTTGAAATTATATTACAACTTTCCATATATGAAGATAATTTTCTATTAATGCATGTAAATCCATGTGTAGAAATCGTCATGACAAAGCTTCTTTTATCAGTTTAGTATATAATCCCTGAGACACGATAGTAAAACACACGGTCTTATCTTATTCAAAAATATATTATTATGTTGATTATAATACCAATACTAACCTATATAGGAAACTATGTATTCCAAGATGTCTAATAACAGAAAACACATCGTAGGAGATACATGAACGTTGTGAATTATTACGTTATACCTACGGAGAAAACTGGTGGTCTGAATTCGTTCATACTAACACAATGGTCTAAGGCCTACTGTCCACGTAAACCGCACGTCATGCGCACGCTATCCTCAATTGACGGATGCAAGACGAATGCTTGCATCTTGCATAGAAACAATCAAATCTGTGTCCACGGGGCGGCAACGTCGCGTTCATGCATTCGTCATGCGGTGCGTGCAGCAGCGTGTCACTTCTCGACCGACTCGCAAGACGTGAAATACGTGAAAATACGTGCTTTCTCGATGCTAGTTGAAAGAAAACTGAGACGTTTTGTAGCGTGGTTGACGATTGCGTGACACAGCGTGGACATAACAAATATGCAAAATACGCCTATCGTGAATTGTAGGATGCATGCATCCATCCTACAAATGACCTAAGAGATAGCAACGTCAAAAAACAAAATTTGAGTACTATAATTTTTTGCAAATGAATTCTACCCATTTTTAGAGGAACTGAGGATTTCGCATATTGAGTTAGATGCCTCCTGATTGTATTTGAAATAAATTAAACGCTTTTAAGGAACTTTTTTTATTTTCGATTAGACAAATTCAAAAAGAAAAGTATTAGATAATTTGTACCTGCCTAAAGATCTAAAACTACCTTATATATTTTAGCAACACGTTCCATGTACGTGTAAGACATAGTATAATTGATTTTGTCTGTTGATTTTATGTTATAATTAATTCTACGCATTTCTGAAAAGTTTTTCATCTTAAGGCAACACAACGTAACCTGTTAGTTCTGACTTTAACTCAAAATTTTAAATTCGATGAACAAAATCTAAATTTGATTATATATTTTAGTAATTTGACATTTATAACCATCTGACATCAATTTTCAAAATATATTTATATAAACAAAATAAAAATATAAACTAAAGATTGAGGCATATTACCTTCAATAGGAATGAAATGATTAAGTATCAAAAACACAAGTATCCGATTTGTCATTGAAAATTAATATCATCAATAACAATTAGGAAATAAATAAGATTAATTACCCCGTAATATTTACTTTCATAACGTATTTACTCAAGTCAGCAATTATTAAAATATAAAATTATAAATAATGTAATGAAATAGAATACGCATCCTACGCATAATAAAATATTTATTATTACTATTATATTTCATTTTAATCAAAACAAGAATAAGGCGATATAACATTTTTGAAAGTAAAAAAAAACGGAAATTTAATTATATTTTTTGAATACGTATTTCTTTATTTTTGTTAAATTATTCAGAAAAGAATTCTGGTCGTAAACAACATTGCATCAAACAACTTTGAAAACAAATGACAGTCTATTTATAAATTTCAGATCACTCGTAAAAATATAATTCTTATGTATTGCATAAATTAAAAAGTTAATGAATATAAGGCTCAACCCCCTTTTAATGAAAGCAAAATTGAATAATAATGAAAAATAACGCTTTAGAGAGACAGTGCCCGATGCATGACTCATTTTACCTAGAGTAAAATTTCCTGGTTTTAGTAAATATTTGTGCCGTCTGCCATGGCCTCCTGGGTTCGTTCCCAAGCAGAGGAGGAATTCATCTAAATTCATTTCCCACGCAAATATTGATTCTCTGGACTGGAGACACGGGTTAATTGGAAGAAATCGCTACATGGCAATAAACTCGCCACCTGCGCAGGTTGCAAGGAAATGTTTATAAATAAAGTTATTTACAAAATTTTTAAAAAGATAAATATCATAAATACGCTTAAATTAATTATTACATTCATTTTTCTTTATAAATGAGTGTTTGCTCGAAACGTTTAATGTCAGTAGACATCAAATTTTTCACATATTTTTGTACCTACTGATCATAATAAATGTGCATAACTATGCTAGTTAGAGAGACATGTATTTATTTAAAAGCCTACTAGAACTAATAATAAAAAGATAAATTAAAATGTTATAATTTGGACGCGGATTTAGAAGGTTTTATAATAGCAATTCAGGATAGAGTAATAAAAACTAAAAATTATCAAAAATATATAATAAAAGACATAAATGTAGTTGATGATAGTTGTAGGAAATGTTTGGCTTTTCCGGAAACAATCGATCATATAATATCGGGCTGTTCTTTTCTCGCGCAATCAGAATATACATTTAGACATAACCAAGTAGCAAAAATAATACATCAAAATTTAGCTATTAAATATAAATTAATTGACGCGATAAACATAAAACCATATTATGAATATGATCCGATTTCATTTTTAGAAAATAATAATATTTCGCTTTATTACGATAAAACAATATTAACTGACCGGTCAATTCAACATAACAGACCCGATTTAATAATACATGATAAAATTAAAAAAATAACATATATTTGCGACGTGGCTATTCCAAATTCTAGTAATATTATAAAAACTTTTGATGAAAAAATTAAAAAATACACCGCTTTAGGTAATGAGATTAAAAGACTTTGGCATTCTCGTAAAATAATAATATTACCGTTCATTATTTCAGCCACTGGCATTATTCCAAAATCGTTAATCCGTAATTTAGAAATTATAGATTTATCGAAAAATTTAATAATAAAAATGCAAAAAACGGTAATTATGAATACATGTAGAATCGTTAAAGATTTTTTAAACGTTAATATTCGGGAATCAGTAGGGTTGTTAGGTAGTATAGAGACCTCCTCAGAGCCTAATCCTTTGATATGTTAAGTATCTGGATGGGTGAACTATTCCCAATTGAAAGCTTGATGATGCGTTTGTTGCATTTTATTTTGCTCTTTTAAATAATTTACAATTTACGCATTGATCTGCTAATTCTTTTGAGGAAGTGTATAATGGTAATAATAATAATTGAGTGTTATTATTTGTAGTGCTTAATTGTTATTAATATCATTAGTAAATCGGCCAGCGCCGTAATTTAAAAATGTTATGCTATGCCAATTTCGTTTCAATGTTCATTTTTATCTTAATATATTTGAATTTATAAACGTTTCCTCGCGTTTACATTATTCAATCTAAGCACAACACGTCTGTATTGCATTAGTGATTTCAATTATATTTATTTAAAAACATACTGATATCAATAAAATTGTATAGCTTCCTCGCCTAAAATATCTGGAACAGGTGTGCCACAATAACATGAAGTGCACCTTCTTTAGGGAATTGAAGAGAATCGCTGAAGATCGAGCGCTGTGAAGGAAGAGATATTATATCGCTTTGCTGCCAACCAATCTTCGAGATTTATGATGAGATGTACCTACTTTATTGTAAATATATTTTCATATAACTTCATCAAACCATTTTTATTTTTCCTGCAATTACGTTTAATATGCGTTGGTTAAGTTTACATATTTTGATATTCCAACTGTCGATTCGTTCAAGGGAATCTTAATGAAAATTTTAATCCTACAAAACTTTATACTCAGAAATTCGATTTTTTAATTTTTGCTTATTTCCTTCTAATAATTGTATGCATGTGTCTATATAAATTAGAATATTTTTGTGTCTATATAAATTAGAATTCCTGGAAACATTATGATATTGGTAGTGCATAAGCGGAGGCGTAACTTCCCGCTCAGTTTGTTGGGGTTGGAATTATGTATATTATGTGTCAACAAGTCAACCAAAGAAAGCCTGTAAATTCATCTGCGAATATGAGACAGCCACTTACCTGTGACGATTCTCCAATCTTCGCAGGCACAGATCTCGTATCTCCGGTCTCTGGTGGTCTGGTGGAGATGATGGTTCGTCCACTTAGCAAGTCTGAACACACTTCACCCTGCGGT
This sequence comes from Molanna angustata, assembly GCA_963576475.1. NCBI lineage: Eukaryota > Metazoa > Arthropoda > Insecta > Trichoptera > Molannidae > Molanna > Molanna angustata. The sequence goes on along the minus strand of OY754970.1, from coordinate 10,880,744 downwards.
CACACAACAATTCCTCCCGAATGTTTTGACAATACGATATGTTATAAAATATTAATTTAAAGGTGTATAGCAAATTGTAGTAAAGGTGTATAGTATATTGCCTGATAGCTTCAAGCGGCGTAATTAATAAAGCACAAGTAAATTATGGCTATTTCGAAAAGACATAACTTGGTCTAGGACGAAATGTGTCAATACACAGTACCGCTGACGTGCGACAACTGGTCAAAAAACTGTAGTCTTGTCCATATCTATGGCTCAAACCATATCCGCCCACCTGTGTTGCTCAGACGTCGAGAAAGCATAACAAATAAGTGACTATCCAATTCACAGATGGCAGACCGGTCCTACAGTTGACCTGTTAGAAATAGATAATTCCAAAAACAAATTACGCAATAATTTTTGTAAATGAGTATATTGCTCAACCAGGTAGCATAAGTTTCCAGGGTTGGTACTTCATCAAATCCCCTAAACGAACCGGAATTTTTGTTATATAATACGATTGTCTCTAATAAGGCATGCTTCATGCATACAGAATGTTACAACCAAAGTTTGCAAAATGTTTCATTGTTTATATTAAATTCAATTGATCAAAAATAGCATAAAAGGATATCTGATTTTTTCCAAAAACTTTTCCGTCTAAAAATTTAAGAAAATATTAATTTTACACAAAGTAAATCTGGTTTTTGATTTAAAACTTTTTTTCCAAATCTGCGTCAAAGGTCCTGGGCTAGATATCTATTCAGGACATAGCGTCACAGTGTTTGTCATTCTAAATTGGTTTGATGATTAACAAAATGAGAAGTTTCCTAACCCAGGTCCACTGAATAACCAATCTAACGCACCGATCCATATAAATATCAGTTTTGAATGTGAATCAATAATAATTTAACATATGATAATATAAATCACTCAAGTTTTGTGAAAAGTCATAAAAATCATTTGGTTTATACTACCCAAACTAAAACTTGACATTTCATAAAATTTCAAGTTTGTACAATGCCTGCGTCTTAAAATAATTATGTCTGTATACCGTTGAATACTTAATCTTTTGTTAATAAAGGTAGGTACTTCAACTCGGAGAATCGATATAAACCTTGTTATCGAAATGAGTTTTCGAAATTTCGTAGTTAGACGGATACCTACCATCTCTCTTTGTCTAAAATTAAATTGTTATATTAGAAACACAAACAACATCAAGTTATGGCCTTCACCGCGAGAGAGACATGTGTCAGTAATCCCAAGTAGGTAATAATATTAATTAAATCTACTACATATATTAACAAATGGAAAATCATTTTGGAAATGCGTATCGACCCTAAGCGTAACTCTTAAGAACCAATGATTCATTGGTGGCAATGAATTGATTCATGTAACATTGATCATTGATTTCCAACAACCATTCACGATATTTTTCAATAATTCCATGAAGATTACGTTGCTAATTTAGTTTTAACCAAAAAATAGTGCGATATTTCGCATGTAAATAAAGTTAGTCTTGTAAGATTGTCTTTCTGATTTGCGCATGTTATTTTCATGGCAGTCTGAGTTGAGACTGCCTGTCGTCGCATTAGGCCAAACATCGCGAAAGTCAATGTAGGCAACTTTACAGCAGAAAAAAAAAACTTATAATTAAAACTTTTTTTTTTTCAAATATTATATAATTATTTCAAAACATATAGCTGCGCGTGACTATATGTTGTTTTTTGATTATTTTCAATAGATTGTATATGTGATATATCTTCGTGTCGACGGAGATTCCCGAATGCGTAGTCGGATGCATTTGAATATTGAATGAACAGCGGGCTCATTCTGCTGCCTAGGTCGATACCGTAAACACTGTGTACACCGTGTTTTATTAAATTGCATATATTTGCGTGCATTATTTCGAGTATCATATACTGTAAATATATATTTTGTATGTGAATAAAGTCAATCTGAATAACATTCTAGACTTATTACTCACATTTACAACAGTATATTTAAACGTATTAGGTATAATATTAAATTCAGAAAGTTTTTTTGCACTGCTGGAAATGTGCCTTTACTGACTTACGAGAAAACTTATGCGACCATGTGCAAATCAGAATGACAACCTTGCGACTAGCCTGTCACCACCGTGACTAGATGTGTATGGCATGGCATCAATAAATTCAGAATAAGGGTAGTCGGCGATTTACATTCTGCAAAAGTTGCTTTGCTCGCATTGTTCCACCGATTGTTCCAATCTTTCTGTTGTCACATATACGAAAGATATGTTATTATTTCTATCGCAATTTATATACATATATTGGTTAACTTTTTTTTCCGAGTATTTTACCCTTTTTACTTTTTTTTCTTTCACTATTTAAAAAATATTTTATTCAATTGTCAATGAACTTTCAATTATTGGTGAATTTTATGCTGTCTTTTAGAATTTTATAAGAATTTTATGATAGTCTTGATAATGCCCTAGGAAGGCTAAATAGCTTTCGACATAAGTACAAAATATATTGTAGAATCCAAACAAAGTGTTTCATTTTAATAATATTTGTGTTAAGTATTAAGATAAATTTTAAACTAACAAACCTATATCCAAGAATATTATAAATCTTCTATATCCAAGAATATTATAAAGATTTTATTTTCTTTCAGAAATTGTTCTTTAGAGTGCACGAATCGTGAACCTGGATAGGTTCTATTTGTAAGTTAAATGTTCGCTGCATGTCGTTTTACTCTAAGTTCTTAATATTTAATCGGCATTCAAATAATTAATGCAAGCGAAGCTGCGGGTCTTCATCTAGTTCATAATAAAGTATAAGAAAATGGAAACAAGTGATTTAATGGTTCAGGCTCGGTATTTGTATATGATTATTATGTCGAGAGTTTTCTCAATTTGCCCATAAATGTCTTCTCAGAATCATAAAATATGTCCAGATAATCTTATACAATATTGAAGCTGTATATGCCCACTTCTTACAGCGAGTTTCATATAAATAAAAGAAGATTTACTATGTCCAATTCTGATTCATCTAAATTTATCCGTCCGATTTTTAGTACATGAGAAATGTAAAAAAGTGCTTGCATTTATACGGTACTCATTACGTCACAGCGCGCGTATAAAATTCTTTTATACACGGTCGCCCGTTGGTAACGGACGTTTTCGTACTCTGAAACGAATCAGAATAGGACATATTAGGCCCTATTCAGATTCGACTAAAAATTTTATACGGAATTTTAGTATATGAGAAATGTCAAAAAGTTGACTGCATTTATACGGGACTCATAACGTCACACCGCGCGGATAAAATACTTTTATCCATGGTCGCCCGTTGGTTGCAGACGTTTTCGTACTCTGAAACGAATCAGAATTGGACATATTGTCGACTTAAAAATAAATGTGTTTCATAACAACAATATGTCACTTAAAGATCACTGTAATCTAATGTCCAGTGTCTTCGTACTTTAGTCACTAAAGTCTTCTTTTAGAGCAGTTCATTTTATTACCACCAGAGTGTGCTGCAATATGACATAATATTCAAGTCAGTTGTCAGTTCTTGTTGATGTCAATATTGACTATTGAATGTTAACGATCCTATGCATATTATTTACTAAGATTCAATAGTTTTATTGTTATTATTTTAACAATTTTTATGTATATAATTAAACAAAATTATGTTTTCATCTCCGAGCTAATTAGAAGATGCGTACGGTGATACTGTGACATGGGCGGTGAAAAGTGAATAGGAAAAGAAGAGACTACATGGAAAAGTAGAATTAAAAAGAATTTTTCGATTGATTTTGATTCCATAAACATTTCCAATACATCAAGTATCATTTCAATGACAGAAATCACATACAATATGGTAGTAGACGGAAAGATTTACCTATTCTACGAGCTATGTTTCCATAGATTCTGATAGAAATATTGCCAACATGCAGGGTTTTTGGTGACATTTCTGCCTTTTGCTAAATTATGCGGCATTATTACTTATGAAGCGCAACTTTATAAGGCGACTTCAAATTTTTAGAGAACCTTTAACTCAAGGGTCCTTTTGCTCCTTTTTATGTAACTGGCTGTTTGACTCACCCACATATTTGGCAATATTGTAAAATCACTGTAACTCCACCCACACAGGTGGCAACGCTGTAAAAATTGTAGTGTATAATGATTTTTGTTTGAATTAGTTAGTTTCATTACAGACCTCGATAATATCGAGTTCCCTCGGCGAAAACGTTTGGTCATTGAAATCGAATTTTGTGGTAAAATACTATGGTATATTTGTTCATTCATTTTAATCAAAGCTGTCATTTACGTGTCTATAGACCTTGACAAATAATATTTGATTGTCGTTCGATTATAACTGTGTACCAACCTATATATGTATCGTATAATTAGTCACGTCTCGCAGTCAAGTCGCTCACGCGCCATTTCGTGGTCACGTCCTTTGGTGACAAATTCAGATCATCATTCCGGTTTCCCTTAGTGTAATTAATTAAGCTAATTAACAATGCTGCTCAACTTTTCCAGATAACTAGACCCATACCCCATAATACAGAGATTTTCAATCGTCACTTTCAGTGTGTATGTCAGTCTCTATGTCAATATTTTATGCCTGTTTTGAAATGAAGAATTTTTAGTTACCGAATGGCACATTTATTGGGTGAAATATATTCTTTTGAACTTTTCCACTTAAATTCAAAAGTGGAAGGAGGCCTTTTTTTCAATTTTTTTTTTGTAACAATTGTTCAGCAGGCTGTTGAGAGCGAATACGTTATAAGATACGTAGTGATGTTTAAGTGTCCATGGCGTAGATTTAATTTCGAGTTCTCTGTAGATACAAAACTATTCATAGCAGCAACTTACATTTATTATTTTTATGCAGATGCTTTATCTATATAAAGTGTTTTGATATTTACTTGGAACTTGTTAATTAAAGAAGCGAGAATCAGATTGGCAGAAAAATATTAAAAAATACCATAGCTTTACATTGCAACAGTGCCTAATAGCTTGTCCAATCATTATAATTGTTAAAAAAATAGTGGATTGTTAAGAAATGGAGTGGATAGCAGGTGTCGGTTAAAAGAAATAAACATAAGACGCTTGAACAATCACGAGCTCGTATGACACGATGCATAGATGTAAAGGAAGCTAGGAATGTGTGTGAAAATAAGACGTATGACGTTCAGTTCTCTCTACTTGTATACGGACATGACGTGATAGTATTGTAGTATGTACCAAAGTAAGTATGTATGATTACATACGTTCATTAAATTTAAAAAAAATATTTTTCACAACACTTAACACAACGCTTACCCGTGAGATATTGTATTTGAAGTAGATTTGAAGGTTCATTCTGCAACTTTCTTTCATGCTTTGACATCAAATATCGACATAACCCCTCTAGCGGCAACATGGGAAAGCTTCGTTGAAAAATATTACGCATAGACGGACACATTCGTGTCATCTACAAAATTGTCAATAAATTAGTGGAGTAGCGCAAAACTGAATATGTATTATATTTAACGCATCATAAGATTTCAATGTTGTACTATGACAAGCATTCCAAGTATCCGCTATTGATAATTTCAATTACATATTCGTTTGTGAGGTTAATTCATCAACATCAACAACGTATTATCACACGTGTCAACGTATTATTGTCAAAGAAATCAAGGAGGTTATGAATTCTAAAATGAACGAAATCTAAGCTTGAATCTATATTCAAACAATTATTAAGATTTATAGGTATGGAAAGTTAATTATCAAACTAATTCAAACAAGTATGAAATGTTTTGTCGAGAGTAAGAAAAATATTGAAAATTCAAAACAAATTGCCAAAAACAAAATCGAATTATATTTTCGAATATTTTTTTCTTATTGCATATGCGCAAACATTGGATTATTTACCCTGTCGGGAGTCAAAGATATTTTTTAACAGATTTTTAATTATCTCAATAGAGACGAAGTTGGAATATTTACTGTAGGAGAACCGGGAAATCAAGGCACCTACAGGGCTTACGACCTGTCATCGGCTGGTTTACGTGATCACTTTATGCGCTTGCGCAACGTTCACCAATTATGCCTTTTTTGATGAGATCCCTATCAATTCAATTTTGAAAGTTCTATATATTGTAATACTGAAATTCTTTTCGCTTGAAAATAAGGAATTTTTACTACAGCCATCTATGTGTGAAATTATGAACAACATTCTTATTATTTTTTTATTTATTTTTGTTGTAACGCCATCTATTGAGTGAATTGGTTTTTTGTAAATAATGAGAGCAACAATTCTTATACCTGAAGTGACAAATGCATTTTTCGTATAGAATTATATTTTTAAATTGAAAATATAACATATAAAAAGATTAAAACATACTGATCTGTTTCGAGGTGCATCTTCAAATAATATCCATATAATGAAATAATTAATTTATTAATTTTTTTATAAAAACCAGGATATAGTTCATAAGTAATATATAAAACGAAATCTCAAAATTAATTTACATGTTTTAAAATTATCAATTTTAACCCAGTTGTTATTTGAATCCTTAAACAAAATTCCTGGTATAAAAATTATCGTTCGCTTAGGGTTATTTCATTTTATTATAATAATTCTTAGTAGTGTAAAGACATTTTGACATAATTTTTGTGTTTAGAAAGGCAGATATTATAATCGTTTACAAATTAATTTTTTAATTAACTTTTCATAAAACGTACGCGCTAAAATCTTACTGAGTTATTCGCGTCATGGATTTCCTTAATTATTCTTCACGGTAACTTTTCCTTTAAATGTCAAATACACTATTTCTCAACATACACATTATCATCAAAATATTCAACAATGAAACTCAGACCTTGAATTGAGAAAGAAGAGACTTTACTTAAAGAAGATTTTTTAGCAAATTATGTATTTCAATGGAGAACAAACTAAACTCATAATTCATAAACTTATTACAAAGAAGCAAACCATCATATATGTATGTATAAGCTGGAGATAAAAGACAGATTGTCCGCCATATGTCTTAAGAGCGTCCTTCAGTTTTTCGGATAAATCGCCAGACGCGATCAAATGGCTTTGAAAAGCAGCTGGTTGTCGTTGGTGGGGTTGAAGGTCCACAATATGGACGGACCAGATTAGGGCTGTAAGTGGTTCATCGGTGGTTGGCATCGGTGTGTCCGCAGAAATGGAAGACTACAATACTCAACATCGTGATGACGAGGAGAGAAGCTGATTAGACTCCTTAGCAATGAGAAAGACGAAACTGAAGACGATGATGATGTCCTCCTAGGACGAAGTATTTATGGACATCATGAATTATTTCTAATACGTTTATGTGTTTATATGCTTTATTTTCGGATCTATTTGATTGATTTTGATCCGTGCTACCATGGGGTAAACAAACAACGGAGATCTCAAGTTGTATGTTCTTATTTGAATCCACACTATGGTAGTATTATTCATGTATAGATTTTTTTTACTCCTTACTACATACTCCAAGAGGATAAGTGGGGAGATATTTTTTTTATTGCAGACAAGTATCATGCTGATATTGGATTCTGAAAGTTTTATCACAATATATTATGTGTGTGTGCTGTGTACTATGTGCTATGGACTATGAGCGGCGTGATTATTCTAATTTATCGACTATAGACATAAGTACTCTTCAAATTTTGCTAATTTGTATATGTAATACTCGCTTAGCTCCCATTATATTTTTTTGGATATCTGAAAGTGCTTTTCATTTATTTTAATTTTATGTTATTTTTGTTTTACTTTTGCTTTATTTTATAATTTACTAACTATGTACTTATTTTAATTTATCATTTTTGTTTTACCTACAAACAGGAGTTGCATCGTGATGTTTCTCATTGTTTCGGTTTATCGTAGTTTTATTTGTTTATGTATTTATTTAGAGAAAAGACAATTAACATCACACTTAAAAATTTATATTTTAAAATAATGAAGTTTATGTGTACGTGCAATCACAATATTTCCCCTAGAGAAGTAACAAAAAAATAGACGTGCTTAGAGATTTACGTAGAGATAAATGTAATAAAATATGAAAAACCTGTAAATATTGAAAAAAAATATTATGAATTATTAAGTATAATTCCCAAGAATAGACAGATACATATATCTAGGCCATACCGTGATGCTTGCCAAAGTAAATCAAGAGGCAGAAATAGAGAGAAGACGTGGCCTTGCCTGGGCAGCTTTTGGAAAATTATCATACATTCTGAAATCCCGTAAATACTCCCATTATTTGAAAAAGAAGCTATTTGATGCATGTATTCTCCCAGTGCTTACTTATGGAATGGAAACATCGGTCCTAACAAAAAGAATAATGCACAAGCTGTTAGTGACACAGAGAGCTATGGAGAGAAAGTTGCTGGGTATTTCAATAAGGGACAGAATTCAGAATGTCATGATAAGACAAAGAACCAAAGTAGCCGATGTAGCGGAAAGGGTCGCTGGCCTTAAGTGGAGCTGGGCTGGGCATATTGCCAGATGCCAGGATTCACGATGGACCAAAAAGATCTTTGAATGGCGACCGAGAACAAGCCGAAGAGGTGTTGGCAGACCCCTGGCAAGGTGGTCTGATGACATCAAGAAATGTGCCGGAGGGAGATGGATGCAGTGTGCCCAAGACAGGGAGTTGTGGAGGATCAAAGGGGAGGCCTATGTCCAAGAATGGATGAAAACTGGCTGAAGAAGAATTCCCAAGAATGGCGTTTTTTTTGTATAATCATTCATGTAACATTATTTCCTCAACAGTGCATTTCAACCATACCCATTTCCCTTTTGAATATAGATTCAGATACATTTCATACATATATGTATATGTACATACATATGTACATACCATCACGCCATGTCCCTCACGGGGTTGACAGAAAGAACCGAACGCCACTTACTTCTATCTTGACATACATTCTTCGCCTCATCAACATTCATACATCGTCTTATACAACATGTTCGTCTGGTGTACACGCTTCTAACAATTCCATCTTTCAAAATATCTACCGTTCACATAGACGTACCATCCCTTCCTTGGGCGGCCCCGACTTCTCATTCCAGTCCTGTCCGCAATGTATATTTTCTTCGTCAGGCGCTCCTCATTCATTTTTCCCATGTTGCCAAACCATCTCAATGTGTTCACTTTCAATCTATTAATAACATCTTTCATTATCCTACATTCTTTCCTTATGTCCTTACAGATTCATCTTAGCGATCTCATTTCAACTGCATTTATTATATTTTCGTGCAAATTCTGCCATATCCAGGTTTCACTTGCATACGTCAAGGTTGGCACTAAGATAGCATTATGAATGGCAACTTTAGCATCCTTTGATATGTTGCAGTCATTCATAACTGGTTTAAGTCCTACATTCACTCTGTTTCCTGCCATAACTCTTCTTTCGATCTCCTGATCAATCCGTCCATTCCGTTTAAACATGCTTCCCAGATAGACATTTTCGACTTGCTCGAGCCATTCGTTCTCTACTTTTATTTGGCACGCTGTTCTGCTTTTACTCTTTTCAAACACCATATCCTTTGATTTGCTGGCATTCATCCTCAGTCCGTTCTCTATGCATCCTTCACATACCATAATTACCTACAAGATACTGTAAATCTTCCATACTTTCTGCTAACAGAACTTTATCGTCTGCATACATCAAATCTCGCACTATAACAGTACTCAATTTCAGGCCCTTGTTTTCATCCTTAAGGGCTCTTATGCAGAAATTAATGTCCAAGTTGAAGAGCCATGGAGACAGCACGCACCCATGTCTAACGCCATTATTATTTATTGAGAACCACGTTGTCACTGTGTCGTTGACACGAACACATGCTTTGCCGTTCTCATACAACGACGCGATTGCGCGTATCAGCTTGCTCTTCACTCCATACACTGTTAGTGTATCCCATAATTTTTCTCTAACAACTTTTCATCCACACAAAAAAATTTCATCCAGAACCTTTTCTGTGACCGTGCACAGAGAAAAAAATTGGTCTATACATCTTCTGCCGCCCACAAATGCACCTTGGACATCCCATATCTTAGCCTTTACCTTTAAACAAAGGTACCACGACTGCATTTCTCCAGTCCGAAGGAGTACGTCCTGCTTCCCAACACATGTTGAAAAGATAGAGAGACCATTCCAACGTCTGCTCGTCGCCATATTTTATAAGTTCAGCTGATACACTATCATACCCGGTGGCTTTTCCCGCTTTTGCGTGTTTCACTGCTTTAATTACATCTACATTTCAGAAGTATTTATAAATTAAGAAATTAAATGTAAATCTATTTTCATTTTCTTTTTACTACAGTGTTTTAATTTTGTTTATGAAACCGAGAAATAAAGAATTCTTTACTTGACTTAAATTTACTTTTGCAACGTTTTGAAGATAATATGCATGTTGTGGAAACTATTTTGGCAAATTACTGATGTTCGTTGTTATTTCATTTATGGATTATAAATTGCTGTATGTTTCCACCTAAATTAAATTTAATAATATTAAATAAATAAATAATTTTTCTGGTATTGAAATTGATCTTATAATTTTTTTGTCAAAATAGTACAAAATCAATATTTGATGAATGGTAATAAAAAAACATGTGAAAAGAGCTCTCGAGCTATAAATTTTCAAGAACCACTGATATATGTACCTATGTACATTGTATGAGTATTTACTAACACGATCCAAAAATAAGATCTCGCTTTTGAGCACTTTGTATAAACAACTTTATACGCTGAGAAGTTTCTCTAATCTATTGAAAATCAACTCCGAATCTAACGACTTTCACAACTCAATAATCATGTTATTATGTCAAATACGAACATTCTCAAGTTGTTGTATGTCAGAATCGATAAATATTGTAAGTGTTTGTTACATACTTGGGTACCCAGTTAGTTATAACACAAAATAACAAATCTACTTTTAAAACTATACACGTATCCATACAGACACAAAATAGTCATATTAAAATCTTTCATATAAAAAAATTTACTTCAAAATCAATGTGTGTCAAGATAGTAAAATGTGGCGTTCGGTTCTCTCTGCCTACCCCGTGAGGGACATGGCGTGATGCCTAAACAATAATCTATAAGACATGTTTGTCCTACAGATTGCAGACGCCTTTGCAAATTGAAAATTTTGATGACCTTTTCTCATAAGTCCTATAGAGCCCGATAAAACTTATATGTGTGATTACCTCTAAAGCATTCCCTTTCAATTAAAAAAGGAATTATAAAAATCGGATAATGTTTGTAATTTTCTATATGAACTTACTCAGAATTCGGAGTAGAACATTTAGTGTGGGTGTGTCCTCCCCCCCCCTATTGATTCGCTCAAAGTACAAAGCCTAAAATTTCAGAAAATATATAAAGTTATAGGCCTACAAAACTTTTATACTCATAATTTTGAATTTATGTTTCAATCGGAGGTTATCAACTTTTGAATTTTTACTTTAGAGTCCATGTATCTCAAAAACCATAAAAGCTAGAACGCTGAAAATTTGTATAAATATAGAGAAATATAAATCGTCAATTTTTTTTTCAAAAATGTGTAAGGAGTATAAATACTCCTTACGACACTCAAATCACACGGCATTGGATTCGGTACAGATGGTGACCTTCGGTGCGCGCGCACCGACACTGTCGCCCCATCGGCAGAGATGAAAAGTACGGGTGCGTGCGCAACAATTCTATCTATATTCCCGTCGAAGGCCGTTCGAGCTGCGCGCGCCTCAGACGACCGTATCGCCATCGGCAGATATGAGAATTAGAGGTGCGCGCGCGGCGATTTTCGTCTTCTCTCCCATCGAAGGCCGTTCCGACCTGCGCGCGCACCGACAGTTTCGCCCCATCGGCAGACATGAGAATTAGAGGTGCGCGCACGGCGATTTTCGTCTACTCTCCCGCCGTTCCGATCTATCGGCGCGCGCAAGTGACGCCGAGTTGCTGTCTGGATTCCCGCCGGCTTTTTTTTCGGTTTTGGACTTTGAAAGTATTTTGATCGGAGAAAAATAATATCGAATGTGGTGCGATAGAATAATTAATTGAAAATAAAGTAACGGATTAATTGAAAATAAAGTAACTTCAGATCGTTGACAACTTTTTATTCAAAATGTGGAGGTATTAGTAACTTAATTATCTTCACAATTAAACAGTGGTTGAAAGAACTGTAAGCTAGCACAAAATATAAATTTATTATGGATCAAAAAGATACGTGTTCACACTACACTTGTGAGAATGATAACTCCAGTGATTAATAATCAAGTGTTGAGAGTGAAAAGTAAAATAACCATAGACAGCTAATGTTGATCGGTGTTAATTTTTATCAGAATAAAGTTTAAATATTTTTTAATTTTTGCTTTAAAGCATCTTTTTAAAATTTCGTGTAATTGATATTAATATTGACTGTGATTAATTTGTAAAAGCGTTATAATAATGGACGATTTAGAATATCCTGGAATGATTCTACTTTGATGGCTCTCCTCCGAGCCAATCGAACTGCTTGGCCTGTAGCTAATATTGAAAGCTTCTTCTTGCCCGAGTTTAAGATCGACTGTGACACGCACAGCAAGCAATTGAAACATTTGGATGCTATCTCCAAGGGTGCATTTCGCAAAGTACACTAAGTACATCATGTTGAATCTAAGAAATTGCTTGCTCTGAGGATTCTGCTCGAGCTCAGATAGTATCCGAGAATTGTTTAAATCAAGTAAGGGACGAGGTGCATATACAAGAGGTCTGCGGTCGCCATCCTTCATTGTGAGCTGTTTTCCGAAATGGCAGACTGGAGGGAAGCTGTACATAGTCACTGAATTCATTTCCGGTGGTGAACTGTCCCATCTCTTGGAGAAGTATTTAGTGCTTCTCGAAGAGTCGGTTCGATGCGACACCGACAAACCCTTACAAGGCTCCAGGTACCGTCACACCCTTTTTGTTTATTTTTTGTAGAGGTTCAAGATGACACACGCGGTATAAAATATTAATTAACTTATTTACGATATATCTCAAATTATTGATTACTAACAAAAATAAATTGTATTGACCTTTCGTTGTAGTCATGTATGTAATTGTATCTATGTATAAATTGTATTGAAATTGTATTGACGGCGTGACAACCCATTCAAGTGACCGAGAAATATATTTTGCTAAACCTTAATGTATATATTATTCAACTACCTTAACTTGCAACGAAGACATCCCCTGACGGTGAGAGCGTAGCTCGAACCTGAGCAGCCGGCAAAGAAGGGCCAACAATAGGACCTTCACACATGGCGCCCAAGCGTGTGGACTCGTTTTAACTGCCTCGTTGCAAGTTACTGGTAGATTTTCTATTTTTTCTCGTACTTTTTGGTTGAATTTAGTACAAAAATAATTGTCAACTCTAAAAATGAGTGCATCTTTAGCGTGTTCGGTTATCCCCAATGTCAACTCGTCAAGTGCCGCTACGCTAAAGCATGCATTGACAGCGCGCGGCGTAGTTCCCAAGCGCGCTCTATCAACGCTTCGGAGGCAGGCCAACGACTACAATAAAAACCTGGGCCCTGAACTTCCTGAAGTCGCGCCCGTGGTCAGAGCTCAGGCCTCTAGGGACCTCACCCTAGTGATGCAAGCAATACAGACTGATGGCTCGCTTTTATCTCCACAATTACCCCCAACACCACCTACAAGTTCCTTACTACGTCGGAGGAGCCGATCCCTCCCGCACATCAACACGAACTATAGCACCTGGCCGGTACCAACGTTTGACGGTTCCGGCGACGCCAGAGAATTCCTTAAAAGGTTAGAGGAGGTGGCCCGCTCCAGACGAGTAAGAGTGGAAGAGCTAACGTTCGCCCTCCCAGAGTTTCTTCAAGGTAGAGCTCTGGCGTTCTATCGGTTGAAATTTTCCGAGGACGTCTCGTGGCTGGAATTAAAAAAGTCCATTCTTTCCCGCTTTGAAGCACCAAACTTCATGGAGGAGAGGAGATTGGCGATTTGGAGTTCTGCGCAGAAGCCCCAAGAACCGGCCATAGATTTTATATCTCGCGTCCAGGAGTTGAACGCGGGGCTGGACGTTCCACTCCCAGAGGCAGATATTATCAGTGTGGCGAAGAGGGGATTACTTCCAGATTACCATTCCCTGCTGGCTGCGGCTGATCCAACATCTGTAATGGCCATTGAAAGGCTGGTCGCCTCCTTCGACCAACTAAGGAAGCCAGTCTGCCCTCAACCACTTGCTCGCGGACCTACCGTCACCTCAGTCGCCTTTCCCCCTGCCAAACGTTGCTTCTCCTGCCAACAGGAGGGACACTTTGCCAGGGAGTGCCCTCGCCGACCTATAAGGGACAACCCTCGCTTCACCCCTCGTCCTGAAGGACAAAACGCCCAGAGGAACCCTCCTTACACCTCGAAATTTTCTCGTCCCCCACCCAAAACCTCTCGCACGACAAAAAACGCCCAATGAGCCAATCCCCCGAACACCGTAAGGATTGGGAGGATTGGCTAAAAACGGTTCAATGCTTCCATAATATATACAACATGAACGCCTTATCCATCCGTAACGACCTCTACAGCCGCCCGTTTTTGTCTTGCCGAATTCGTGGCATCCATTTTCGAGCCTTACTGGACACAGGAGCTGCCACAAACGTGTTGGGAGGTTCCTTGTCATCGAGCCTCGAGAACTTTAAATTAGATTTCTGCCCCACCGGAGGAGTGGTTTATACAGCTGATGCGACCCCCATACAATCACCGGGACTATTACTCTTCCACTCTCCTTCGAGAACCGAACCTTGACGGTACCTTTTCGTACAGTACCATCCTTGGAGGACTCGATAATATTGGGTGCTCAATTCCTGCGTGACTCAGGCTTGGCCCCCCGACTTTTCCCCGATGCGGACGTAAATATTAATATAAATAAAGAAAATGTCGTCATATCGGTCCTCCAGACCCCCCCCAAGTGCCTTGTATCGTACGACCACCTCTCTGCTACGCAGAAGGGTGGAATAGAAAACATTCGCAATAGATTCGAAGAGATTTCCTTTGAAAAGAAAGGACTAGGACGAACCACCCTGGTGTCCCATGTGATTGATACGAACGACCACCCACCCATTAAACAACGTACGTATCATGTATCCCACGCTCGCCGTCAGCAGATCATTTCGGAACTCGATAAAATGATAGAACTCGGTGTAGTCGAGCCTAGCCGCAGTCCTTGGCTGAACAACTGTTTTCTCGTTCCTAAGTCAGACGGTACGGCACGTTTCGTATTGGACCCTCGCCGACTGAACGAAGTAACTACGGCAGACTCATATCGTATCCCCAATATTCTACGAATTTTTGACGATCTAAAAGACATCAAGTTTCTCACTGCGCTGGACCTGAGCCATGGGTATTGGCAGTTGCCCTTATCGCCAGAGAGCAGACCTAAGACCGCCTTTTTTGTTCCTGGACGAGGCCTCTTCCAATATACAGTTTGCCCCATGGGAGCTAAAAACAGTGGTATGGCGATGCAACGATTGGTGGATGAACTCTTTTGTGACGTCCAAGATCAGGTATATTGTTACCTCGATGATATCCTGATCTGTAGTTCAGATTTCGAATCCCACCTCCAGACCCTTAACATTGTTCTTGACCGTCTTCGTGGAGCAAACCTCACCATTAAACTTGCAAAATCGGAATTTTGCAAGGCCTCCCTGAAATACCTCGGACACATTATCGATTCAGAAGGAATCCGCACCGACCCAGAAAAAGTAAGAGTCATGTTATCCTACCCCAGACCTAAAAACCCGAAACAGGTCCGTGGATTCCTAGGAATGTGTTCTTATTACCGCAGGTTCATAAACAACTTTTCCCGTATAGCCGCTCCTTTGTGCGCACTCACTAGCTCGAAAATTAAATCCAAAGAATTTTCTTGGACGCCTGAGGCAGAGCAGTCCTTTTGTGCTCTAAAGGAAGCCATGACCACCGCTCCGGTTTTAAAAACACCCGACTACACTGTTCCCTTTTCGTTAACTTGTGATGCCAGTGCCATAAGCGTTGGCAGCTATCTCTCCCAAAATATGCCTGATGGGTCCGAACATGTAATCGCCTATTTTTCTCGGAAATTATCTCCCCAGGAACGATCTTACTCGGTGACAGAACGTGAATTACTGGCCATATTAAATTCTGTCGAACACTTCAGACCGTACCTGGACGGAACTTCGTTCACCGTATACTCTGACCACGGATCCCTGAAGTACCTGACAAGCATGGAATCTCCATCAGGCCGATTGATGCGGTGGAGCTGCCGCCTGTCCCAGTACGATTTTCAAATTGTCTACAAGAAGGGCAAAGAGAATAACTTGGCCGATGGGCTCAGTCGAATTGAATTGGACAATCTCAGTCTAGTGGAACCCTTTGATGGTTCTACAGACCCTTGGTATAGTAAAATAAAGAAGAGTACAATGACTGATCCGGCGTCAGTTCCTGGATTTATGTACAAGGATAATCACTTGTACCGTTATTCAAATTCAAAGCACGACCCTCTTACTGGTAACGACCGCTGCTGGAAAGTAGTAGTTCCTTCTGACCATGTCAACCCCTTAATCCAGACGACTCATGAATTCCTGTGCCATGTTGGAGCCCATAAGACCTTTGAATTCCTCTCCAGAACTTATTACTGGCGAGGCATGTCTCAATCCATCCGTCAATTTCTTTCACACTGTGACATTTGCAAGGCGTATAAACCGAACCGCCAACCACCCTTAGGACTCATGACCGTCCCCAAAAAAGTTAATCGGCCGATGCAATCTCTCTCAGCCGACCTAATTGGTCCATTGCCACTCTCCAAACGTCGAAACATGTACATTCTCTCCGTCGTGGACGTGTTTTCAAAATTTGTCTGGGCTTTCCCCTTGCGCCACGCCAATTCTAAAACAATTATTAGACTGATCGAAGAAAACATTTTCCTACCTTATTCTATTCCGCGAACAATGATCCTGGACAACGGAAAACAGTTTGTCAGCAAGGAATTCAAAACGTTCCTCGAAAACTACGGTATAAAAGATCTGTTCTACAACGCCCTGTACCATCCCCAAAATAATGTCGTTGAAAGGTACAACGCATCTATCGTCACTGCCCTGTCTATCTCTGTGCAAGATGACCAGAGAGGCTGGTGTGGCCACCTTCCCAAAATTTGCTCCGTATTAAATAACACCGTTAACGCAACCACAGACCACTCACCCTTTTACCTAATGCATGGATTCCACCCCCACCCGCATGCTTCAATGCATGATGTAGAGAACGACCCACATGACCCTCACCACAACTCCCCGAGTTATATCAAATCACTTGAGAACCTTGAAACATTATACGACCGAGTAACTTCTCACCTATTAACAGCATTCCAAAAGAATGCTAGTCGTTACAACTTAAGGAGGAAGAATTGTGTGCTATCCGTGGGTCAAACAGTCTGGAGAAGGAATTTCGTTCTGTCCGATGGAGCCAAGGGCTTTACTTCCAAACTTGCCCCTAAGTTTGTCAAGAATGTGGTACTTCAGTGTGTGTCCGACAAGATCTACTTACTGGGTAACATGCAAGGTAAACCTTGCGGTCGGTATCACATTAAAGACATAGTCAAAGTCGATTAGACAGGAACTACATGTTTTGAACATCATCGAATTCTTCAAAAGTCTACCTCTGAAAACCGCCTGCAGATTGGGGCCTAAAGAATACCTCTGCTATTTTGTAGTTTTGAATGCGGCGTAAAAGGCCCCGGATCAATCTACATTTTTGGCACCCAATAGGCCGGGTTTAGTAGAATAGGTCTCTCTTGTTATTGTGTTGCGAGCGGAGTAAAAACCTCCGAACAACCTCTTATCCCACTCTCTCATGTGATTCACCTTAATATCTTACCTCTCATCTTTCCCATCCCTTGGA
This sequence comes from Molanna angustata, assembly GCA_963576475.1. NCBI lineage: Eukaryota > Metazoa > Arthropoda > Insecta > Trichoptera > Molannidae > Molanna > Molanna angustata. The sequence continues at coordinate 10,862,848 of OY754970.1, read as the reverse complement.
CACATATTCGCTAGTCATACTTGAATGTGTTGGTCGCAAGGTTGAATAAAACTGTCCCTTATTCTGTCTGTCCACCTTCCATGTTGCCTTACATAGGTCATCACGTTCTTAGGCTTAAGTTACGTTAGTTTTAAGATTTTGTCTACGTCTGATTCAAGCAATTGTGAACCATGTACTTGTAATATTTTTTTACCGTCTTACTGTTGATGTCGAAATCCTTACCAGATGGACGTGTATCTATTATTCTAATTTTGTTTTGTATATGTATATTCGGTCAATATCCGATTACTGTTAATTTTGATGGTGCTCTCACTCTCCCCGTCTAATATTTCCTTATACGACCGAAGGTATAGGATGAAATTCTCGGGTTCTTGTTTTCCCTTAAATTAAAACAAGTGGCGCCTATTTACTAAATTATTGTGTTTCATGGTCGACAAATACGGGCCGGTGTGTATCACCGTTGTCGACTCGGTTATCCCATCCCCCCCAGTACTTCTTGATTTCCTTACTTGTTTGGACTCGTTATTCGTGTATAAATGTATCTTTCCGTGACGAATGATGTATGTTTCATGGTATGACAGATGTTGAGCGAAAGATGAGCCTTGTTTCTGACGAATGTGAGTTGAGTGTGTTTGTGACGAGTCTAGACACTCTGTGACTGTAGTTGATGTTCTTCTTCTTATGATTATTCAGAGTACCCTTGACTGAGCAGTGATCATGTCATATTGTCAGTGGCAATAATTGTTGTTGTCACCCTTGAGAAAGCATTGTGGAAGAATGATGAGATCTTGGCTGATCACCAGAGATCTGAAGTAGGAGTTGCAGTCTAGCCGATGGCTGGGCGAGTATGATCTGACGAGATCATGGATTGTGGAAAATTGTCTCTGAGGACGGAAAAGTGACTAACTTCCTCCGGAGGAGAAATTGTTCTAATGGTGGTTAAGTCCGCACTTTGAGGTGTAAGTGATTCTACTTACTGGAAACCTCTAGGACGCTCATGGACTACACCGTTTGTTGGGTGATTGCCGATTCTGCTTGTATAATCACTCATCTGCGGTCTAAGTGAGATATTGAGAATGGGCATCCAAGTGGATTCCGTCTGCCTATTTGGGCAAAGTATATACTGTGTGTTTGTCAACTGTATTCCACCTTTGAGTTAATGAGTTCCAGTTGTCTGCACACGTGTTCCCGTCTAATATTGTTTGAAGGATGTGTCAACTTTGCACTTTTAAGTCCTCCTTACATTCCTATTATGTTATTCTAAGTTACGTTAAACATTTTTATACTCGTTTCCACGGTTGCTTGAATCACCGCGTCTATTTTATCACTGTTTTATTTTATACTATCTTATCGTACGACTATTTGATGATCCCTAAACCGTTCATTTAAATTAAGCCCGTACCGTTGATGGTGCTTTATATTTTGTCATTATTTGTATAAATTTGTTACTGCAGAATGGATTGTCACACCGCAACCAATGTTAATTGGAATATAAGAATTAATTATTAAGTATATATTATGTTGCTAGTATATAAGTTGATAGTTTCGTACGTAGTTTGTAAGTGTCATACTTGAACCAAAAAATATGTATTCCCTCCGTGTAAAGTTAAATATCCCGACAGCAAGAAATTTAAACCACTGGTTTTTCTAATCAGTGTCAGTGAAGTGGGGAAAAAGCACTGCCATTTGTTAAAGGGTTTTTCCCACCCAACATCAAGAAACATAGCTTCAGTGAACCATTGTGTAAATTAGTTTTATATTGAATTTTGTTGATTTTTAATATTTTTTGTCATGTATATAATGTGTTGTACTTGTATTATTATATGATCTTGTTGGATGAACAACGTTGCTTAATATAGGCAAGCCTTATTATGGCATCTAGTGTTTGCGATAGCGACCTTGTTCATCTGGACTTATAATCGGAGGTCCTTCGTTGCTCCTGTTAATATTTTTTTTGTCATGCATACAATGTGTTGTACTTGTATTATTGTATGATCATTGTTGGATGAACGACGTTGCTTGATATAGGCAACTCCGATTGTAGCATATCGTTTGCAATAGCGACCTCGTTCATTTAAACTTGTAGTTTGGGCATCATTTTTTCTGTTAATATGTTTCCTTGACGATGAGAAGGGTTGATCAAACATGCTGATAATTTTTATGGTAAATCTTGCCCATCGTCCTGTCATCGTGTGTCATCAACTACTAAGAACCGAAAGAGAGAGCCTTGGGGGAATTTTAGTAGTGAGCAGCGACCGCGATCCCTGGATGTTATTACGATTGACGACCTCATCGCCCGAATTGCTAGACGCTAACCGACGTTAACACTTTTTTTTTCTTTTTTTTCCCAAGATAAGATGGTGTGTAAGGAGTATAAATACTCCTTACGACACTCAAATCACACGGCATTGGATTCGGTACAGATGGTGACCTTCGGTGCGCGCGCACCGACACTGTCGCCCCATCGGCAGAGATGAAAAGTACGGGTGCGTGCGCAACAATTCTATCTATATTCCCGTCGAAGGCCGTTCGAGCTGCGCGCGCCTCAGACGACCGTATCGCCATCGGCAGATATGAGAATTAGAGGTGCGCGCGCGGCGATTTTCGTCTTCTCTCCCATCGAAGGCCGTTCCGACCTGCGCGCGCACCGACAGTTTCGCCCCATCGGCAGACATGAGAATTAGAGGTGCGCGCACGGCGATTTTCGTCTACTCTCCCGCCGTTCCGATCTATCGGCGCGCGCAAGTGACGCCGAGTTGCTGTCTGGATTCCCGCCGGCTTTTTTTTCGGTTTTGGACTTTGAAAGTATTTTGATCGGAGAAAAATAATATCGAATGTGGTGCGATAGAATAATTAATTGAAAATAAAGTAACGGATTAATTGAAAATAAAGTAACTTCAGATCGTTGACAACTTTTTATTCAAAATGTGGAGGTATTAGTAACTTAATTATCTTCACAATTAAACAGTGGTTGAAAGAACTGTAAGCTAGCACAAAATATAAATTTATTATGGATCAAAAAGATACGTGTTCACACTACACTTGTGAGAATGATAACTCCAGTGATTAATAATCAAGTGTTGAGAGTGAAAAGTAAAATAACCATAGACAGCTAATGTTGATCGGTGTTAATTTTTATCAGAATAAAGTTTAAATATTTTTTAATTTTTGCTTTAAAGCATCTTTTTAAAGTTTCGTGTAATTGATATTAATATTGACTGTGATTAATTTGTAAAAGCGTTATAATAATGGACGATTTAGAATATCCTGGAATGATTCTACTTTGATGGCTCTCCTCCGAGCCAATCGAACTGCTTGGCCTGTAGCTAATATCGAAAGCTTCTTCTTGCCCGAGTTTAAGATCGACTGTGACACGCACAGCAAGCAATTGAAACATTTGGATGCTATCTCCAAGGGTGCATTTCGCAAAGTACACTAAGTACATCATGTTGAATCTAAGAAATTGCTTGCTCTGAGGATTCTGCTCGAGCTCAGATAGTATCCGAGAATTGTTTAAATCAAGTAAGGGACGAGGTGCATATACAAGAGGTCTGCGGTCGCCATCCTTCATTGTGAGCTGTTTTCCGAAATGGCAGACTGGAGGGAAGCTGTACATAGTCACTGAATTCATTTCCGGTGGTGAACTGTCCCATCTCTTGGAGAAGTATTTAGTGCTTCTCGAAGAGTCGGTTCGATGCGACACCGACAAACCCTTACAAGGCTCCAGGTACCGTCACACCCTTTTTGTTTATTTTTTGTAGAGGTTCAAGATGACACACGCGGTATAAAATATTAATTAACTTATTTACGATATATCTCAAATTATTGATTACTAACAAAAATAAATTGTATTGACCTTTCGTTGTAGTCATGTATGTAATTGTATCTATGTATAAATTGTATTGAAATTGTATTGACGGCGTGACAACCCATTCAAGTGACCGAGAAATATATTTTGCTAAACCTTAATGTATATATTATTCAACTACCTTAACTTGCAACGAAGACATCCCCTGACGGTGAGAGCGTAGCTCGAACCTGAGCAGCCGGCAAAGAAGGGCCAACAATAGGACCTTCACAAATGTTCCAGAGTTTCTCAAACATTTTTTACTAAGAAAAACATTTTTTTAATGATAAATTTATTAGTTTTGGATCTCATGTGTTACATATAACTAGTTTTTATAATACTTGGTAGATACTTTAAATTGATTATGTGTTTTCTATTTTTTTTTGTTACTATAAATTATAATTATTTTTTTCCTTTAGTATACAAGTATGACTTTTGAATATTTATAGTTAAAAAATATTTTTAACATAATGAATTTTAACATATTGCGATGGCTCGGCCACCCTTAGAGATTAAATGATAAGTTTGAAGAAATTTTACATAAATTAAATATATGTAGATTCAATGGTGAAAAAATACAGTACCTCGTCTGCACTTCTATTGCCAATCACAATGAATTAGCCCTTAATGAAATGTGAACAGTTGCATACATTTCACGTTTTATATAACTTTCAACAGCGGCAAGTCGAAGTATGTGTTGAAGTAAAGGCTTGTATGTACTATACATAATAATAATGCTTGCAAAAGAGCAAATCACGACACGACCCAACCGCAACATAACGTCCGCAACTAGAATTGTCACGTATTACGCTCGCGGCCACATCATTTGTGGGAAACTTCACCTTAAGTGGAACGTTTTATTTAAACACCCTTAATCTAAGCTGTGTCCTCTCTATCTTTTCCTCTATACAACATAATGTACTATACGGATGTAAGAACACTTATATACATTATTCAAAGACTAATGTCTTATGTGTTGTATGTACTCTGACACAAAATAACAAATTAAAATATATTATAGTCTGTCATAATTTATTTTCATAATTATTTGACCAAAATACGAAAAAAATACTAAGCTAGAAAATACTTAATATTTATCAATCTTTTTGTTTAAAATAAAAACAATTTTTTTCTCAGTTTTTCATACTTCTATCTTTAGTGAAGCAACATAAAAGCTACCTAAGCTTTATGAAGCATTTTAAGCTGTTGCTTAAAACAGCTAACCCAAATGATTATCTATTGTAATTTTTTATTCTTTGTTTTATGCAGTATTTGTGGTGTTGCAAACTGTTTGTATCTTTTAGTATTTATTATTTTTGTTTAACTTTTTTTATTCTGTTGCATTCTTTTTAATGTGTAAATATCTACATAATGACTAGGTATATAAAAATGTATAAAGGCATCAAAGAAACGAACCACAGTTATAGAATTGGTATCGGGTAGCATTTAGTTAAACCGCGCGACTTGTGTGTTTTTGTGGATATTATGCACCTACATAATAAACATACAACATTTCAAAGAGTATGTTTTTTTTATTTTTAATGTTAATGTTTAATTTCTGGTATTGTCTTTTTATGTTTTATTAAAAATTAATTAACTATGTACTGTAGATTGAAGATATATCTAATTTTTATCATTTTGTAATACCCACAAACAGGCGTTGCCTGGTGGGATTTCTCTTGTTTATATTATATTTTCTAATTATCATGTTATATTATGTAAGTTTTTATAAGTTATATATTTCTGTACACTCCTTTATGTTACTATCTTTTTGTCTTCTTATGCATATAACGTATTGTTAAAAGAGAAATAAAGAATCCTTTATTATTATTATTATTATTATGTGTATACTCATACTCATGTAATTTTGTGTGTACCTATCCATAATTGGACGTCCAGCAATCTATGTACTAATATTGTTTTCTTTTTATGAAAATTGTAAGCTGGGTGTCTGTCGATGTACCCTTTTTAATAAAATAAAATAAATAAATAAGGTAAGTATATTTTTATCTAGTATTTAAGTAGTTTTTCTAGTATGTATTCTGTCAATTTCGCTCAGTGTCATTTGTTAATGCTTATATTATGGATATGTTTTTAGCTATTATTAAGAAATTCATTGTTTATACTCGTATTATATTACAAAGAAGAAGATAAAAGCTATAAAAGAAAAATCAATGAAAAGACATTAAGGTAATTATTTAAAAAAATGAAAAAATGGCAAAAAAGGATATGGGAAAGGACAAGGAGAGGAAATCGGGATCACTTTATGGTGTTTAATAATGCAATTAGAACTTATTATTGTATACTTCAAAGCGAGCGAAATGTAGATGTTATACGTGTTCCAGGATTTTTTTAAAGCAAAATGTCAGATACATCTTTACTTTTCAAATATGGTTGCATGGTTTCATTTAGTATCCATTTTCTCATTCATATCCCCTAATTATTTTGGTTTCTTTTAATTGAATATTTTGAAATGCGATTCACAAATTATTTACCCAGATTTCTTATGGATGTTACGACGCCAACGTTAAGATATATAACTTTTGAGAAAACATCGAATATGTCGATAAATTGAAAAATAATAATTACATTTTATAACCAAATATACAAAACGGCTGTTCGCCCGGCTATGCTCTACGGCTCGGAGTGCTGGACTATAAAAAAAAGCACGAACATAAACTGCATACAGCCGAGATGAAAATGCTGAGATGGTCCGCGGGTGTCACTATAATGGATAAAATTTAAAACGAATATATTCGTGGTAGCTTTGGGGTCGCACCGATCCCGGAGAAAATGAATGAAACCAGACTCCGGTGGTATGGTCATGTGAATAGAAGGGGAGATGATCACGTGGTCAGGGTGGCCCTAAATATTCCCACACCACCCAGAGCTAGAGGCCGTCCACAGGCCACCTGGTGGACGAGTATTGAGAGAGATCTGAGGAAGGACCAGCTGACCAGTGAGATGTCACATGACAAAAAGACGTGGAGACTGCGTACCAGGAGGGCCGACCCCAGATGAACTGGGAAGAGGACCAGCCAAAGAAGAAGAAGACATTTTATAACCACATCCAAACTTTCCTAAATCATTCACGTTTATTCTTTGTTGACATGCATTTAGCAAACGTATAGTACTTTGAAATATAATTTCAATAATTATTTACACTTTCTAGGAGTCAAAGCATTCAATTTGATTCCATTGTAGTTGAAAAAATTCAAAACAATAACATTTAAAAAATTGATTAAAAATACACACAAAACTTAAATCAATAATTTTCACAATATACCATATACACAAAAACGTTGTTACGAGACTCATAGTATGCATTTTCTATATGATGTTCCTGTTGAGATATTTTAAGTAAAATTGGATTACTAGCAAGATGAGCATGTATGAGACAGTGTATCAATGTTGATGAGGCGATGTATGTGTCAAGATAGAAGAATGCGATGTTCGGTTCTCACTGCCTACCACTTGACGAAGACAGACGTGAAGAGTAAAGACTACACTTGTCTATAGAGACACATACAAAATCAATTTGAAGTTGATCACTCAATTTTTCCTTACAGAAACAATTTTGCTTCTGTTATATACATTTGTCATACAAATAAGAAATTTATTTCACATTGATATGATAAACCATAGATTTTTTTCTTTAAATTTTTACAATCCTTGAATTCCTTTTTTGATGAGTGTATTTGTGTTGTATCAAAATTTCAAACAATATAAAAATACCTCGATTTTCCAGACCGTGAGAGCATTTTGAAAATTTGGACAGATGAAATCATAGAGAAGAAATTAACGGATATCTATGGAAAACTTATCAGCTCTAGGTCTATGCACTTTACACATATGATGTTAATATTAAGTCGATCGGACTTATAGTTTGGGCTGTAGAAAGCACACAAAAATGATAATCAATCATACAAACACATCACGATGAAACTCACAGTGTGCACTCTCTACATGATACCCGTTGATAAATTGATGTAAAAAAATATGCTTAAAATTTTTGATATCATCAAACATACAAACACATCACGATGAAACTCACAGTGTGCACTCTCTACATGATACCCGTTGATAAATTGATGTAAAAAAATATGCTTAAAATTTTTGATATCATGACTCTCCACTATTCCATAGTGTGTAGAGTAAAAATGTTGTAGAACAAATTTGTACAGAAGTCGTAGGTAAAAATCTTAAAATCTTCCAATTTTGAATTTTAAAGGAGCAACGAGGAAATAGCGTTCGCCTTTCATTTCATAAAGTATAGTAATATGATATCTCTTTTGTGGCACGCGCGGAAAGATTGCATGCACATTTTGTGTGATGCAATTCAAATATACCAAAATAGGATCAACTTATATAATTTCCTTTGTCTGTATGTTTGTCTTCTGAGAGGAAGAAGATAATATGCTTGAGAAACATGGTGCTAGCGATGGACATACGCTGCGTATTCCGCGACTCAATAAAACCAATTGGCTGTCAACCGCCCGCTACGAGATGACCCGTAAATATTTTAGTATCATAGCGGAAAGGGAACAGAAAAATAGTAGCGTCTAGTCCCAGCTTTTCTTTTCTGTATTCTTAGGTAGGTTTTAGTTTGTTTATAATAATAATAATAGCGAGTCGCGTGAGCGAGTTTTCAATGATTATATAATTAACTCATTTCATGAAAGAGCTAAATAATTCTAAATACAAAATTTTAATACTTAGTGCAGTGAATTGGCAGTGAGGAATATAGCGTTGGCCACAACTCACTTGTTTTATTATACAACTAAATTCAAGTTAATATGATAATAATGTTTACATGTAATTGATGCTGGGCATATCTTTAATGTTTAAATTTGTCACCTGCAGCCATACTGTTTTAACCCGAATTATCGACTATTACGATTAAAATAGTCGGCACAGTTTTTAAATGTGTTTTCAGTTTGGATCTGTGAGACGATTAATATCTTAAGTCTCCAGAATGTGGCAACTTGTTATTGGGTGCGTATTAAATTAATATTTGGCAAAGTACCTGTTAGTCGCCCGAGAAAATATGCCTCCCTAATCCATTATTCAAAATGCCCAAAATAGGTACAAAATATCGAAAAGTTCGAGACGGAATCAGGGGGGCAAGTCTGGTTTAATCGGCGAAATCAAAGTCCTCGTGATTACCCATATCATGGATATAATTATTATTATATGGAGTTCTACAATATCTTTCGATGTCATAGAACTCCATACGATAATTATATCCATGATATTATGGGTGATCACTAGGGTTTTGATTTCGCCGGTCGAACCAGACTTGCCCCCTAGATTTACAGTAGAGATTAAATTTATTAAACTGTCCAGTCATTGTTTGTGTACTTTAATAAGGCGGGAAATAATAGTACAACGTACAATAATATATTTTACAGTATAATACGAAATAAGTTCATCTATTATACGCAAAGGCCAAAGATAAAATTTGATTCCGTCATTTTTGACGGTTTACGACTAGTATAATATAAATATGCGCATAAAGCGCAGGTATTTCTCGTTCAAATATGCCTGCAGCGAGTCCCATTGTGGCGGTACAACCGAGCAACGAGTCAAATTCTACGACATCTATGACGTCACGATCCATTGCAAATACTCGTCTCTCTTCTTCCTGGTCTCGTTAAATTTTCATTTGTTAAGTGCGAAAGAGACGGCGGACCGATTGAACCGAAAGTTTGAATTGTTCGTTCAATTTTAATGACCTCACAGGCAGATCGTACATACATCACACAAAATCTAGTTGTTTCATAAAGCAGCAGCACATTATATAAATCAATAAATAAGTAAATAAGTGCTATGAAAAAAAACTATCTTCTTGAATTCTCAACAAAGGTAGAATGAACATTGAAAATATATTTTTTAAGATAATGAAATGATATATAACCTATATGATCCAAAACGTAGTTCGCTCATGATGATTGTATACAGTGGCGGCTGAAGACCTAAAATATTAGAGGGGCTCATTTTTTCTTGAAAGGAAATTCGCATTTATAAGGAGTCAGAAAACACTTGTGAAATATTGACAGAAAGATGATAAACACTGACCATGCATACCTATGTATGAAAGTAATATTTTGTCACTTCTAGTATTTATTTGAGATAATGAGATGATTGGCCGTGGAGGCCCTAAGTTTTTTACATTCGCACGATCGTCGTAATTAAGAGAACGCGAAAGTAAATTTTGTACACTATTCATTGTGAACTATTGTCAAAAGTCAAAAATGTATCATTCAAAAATATGTGACTCGTCACTCTTGAACAACGACATCTAGTGTCAAAACGCTGAAGTTTTTAATAAGTTATGTTCATAAATGCACCCATACAAATTAATCGTTTCCACCAAACAGGAGTATGTAGTATAGTTGTTGGTACTTCAGTTTTATTCACTTATTAGAGATATTTTAATTTTATGTTTGCCTTTAACATTAAACTCTACAAAAAATATAGTAAACAATTCAAATAGGTAATGTGTAATTTATAATGTTACTGTTCAATATTTCTTTGCTCTCCTTCATAATTTTGGGTTTGTTACTAATTTGAATATTTATGTTAATTTCACTAAACTTATCTAGATAATTTTTTTCTTCATATAATTTTTGTTATCTTCTTTTGTTATCTACATTTTATATTCTTATGTGCAAAACTTACCTAAGAATTATTATATTAATTGTAATTGGACATCTAGCACATTCATAATAATAAATAATATTATTATTTTTTAAATGTAAGCTGGATGTCTATCGATGCACCCTTTGTAAATAATTAAATAGAAATAAGCATATTTTTTATGTATTTATTTTATTTTATTTTATGATTTAAGTCTAAAATAAATAAATAAAAATAAGTGTGATTTTTTATTAATTTATTGTGTAAACTAGTAGGAACCTATGTAAATATGTGTTTTATTTTTTTTTTATATTTATATGATATTTTAGTATATATTTATTTTTTACGTAAATATATGTATATATTTTTTTTGTTGTACTTAAATGAAAAAGTTTGAATAAAACAAAACGAATTATTGATTTAATTTAAGGGGAAACATACAGGAATTTGGAAATAATTACAAAAGACAATAATGAATGTTAAATATTTGCCAAAATAGTTCCCCTCATCATCATACATTACACATTTCATAATATAAAAATAAAATTACTAAATAGTAGTGTAGGTATGTTATTATGAAATTGAAATGATATACCAAAAAAAAAAACAAAAATTCGATTTATTTTCGTATTCGAGAAGGTGACTCGGCATTATATATATATATATATATATATATATATATATATAATATATATATATATATATATATATATATATATATATATATATATATATATATATATATATATATATATATATATATATATATATATATATATATATATATATATATATATATATATATATATATATATATATATATATATATATATATATATATATATATATAGTATATATATATATATAATATATATATATATATATATATATATATATATATATATATATATATATATATATATATATATATATATATATATATATATATATATATATATATATATATATATATATATATATATATATATATATATATATATATATATATATATATATATATATATATATATATATATATATATATATATATATATATATGTTATAATATTTTTATCTCGGTTTTCCCGTGTCAGTAGGTCTTGACTAAGACCATTTGTCTTCCGACGTTTCGCCTGAATATACATCTTCCTACGTTCCCTAAACTAAGCATAAATGCTTGTCCTATAGGTGAACGAGATCGGTCGAGGCAGGATTCGAACTCACGACCACTGGATTACTAACCCAGCGCGCTAACCGCTCTGCCATCCACCACCCAATATATATATATATATATATATATATATATATATATATATATATATATATATATATATATATATATATATATATATATATATATATATATATATATATATATATATATATATATATATATATATATATATATATATATATATATATATATATATATATATATATATATATATATATATATATATATATATATATATAATATATATATATATATATATATATATATATATATATATATATATATATATATATATATATATATATATATATATATATATATATATATATATATATATATATATATATATATATATATATATATATATATATATATATATATATATATATATATATATATATATATATATATTTATATATATATATATATATATATATATTATATATATATATATATATATATATATATATATATATATATATATATTACTATAACCACTATTACTATAACCACTGAAACCAACCTATTACTATAACCACTGAAATAAAAGACCTAGGCATCAAGTTGGATGGTAAATTACTCCTGGACAAGCACATAGATAATATCACCTCCAAAGCATCCAAAATGCTGGGATATGTTCTCCGTTTGTGCAGACAATTTAATAATATCTCTACCTTTAAAACTCTGTACTTCGCATATGTTCGTAGCATTGTTGAATACGCATCTCAAGTCTGGTCTCCCTCATATGTCATATACAAGATCAGAGTTGAAAGGCTGCAAAAGAAATTTCTCAGATATCTTGACTTTCGTGCGCACAGAGACCACATTAGTTACTCTGATTCCTTAAAGCATTACAAAATTACATCACTCGAGAGCCGCAGAACTATAGCAGATGTTATATTTTTATTCAAAATTGCAAACTCAACGGTTGACTGCCCTGATCTGCTAGAACGCTTGACTCTGAGAGTGCCAACAAGACCGACTAGACTGACTGACCTACTTTACCTCCCCATTTGTAACACTAATGCCAGACAGAATTCTTTCATATACCGCACTTCCCATTTTTATAACTCCAACATTAGTGATGCAGACCTTTTTAACTCCCCATTGATTATGGTAAAGAATAGATTATTAGGTACTCTAATATAATCCTAGATACTCATGCTGATAAGTTGGGTTCATCACATAAAGGTTCACACACATCCTCATACACTCCCACACACACCCACACATACACATACTCACACACACACACACTCCCCACTCACATGTCACATATCTGATTATTTACTGTTTTCTTTTTTTCTCCTACACTACATAAATATATAATTGGTAATAATGTATACATGTAAGTGATGCTGGGCATGCTAATTTTTTTTTTTATATTTGTATCACCTGTATATTTTGTCCAGATATTGTTTGTATACTTTGTATAAAATAAAATAAAATAAAATAAAATAAAAATATATATATATATATATATATATATATATATATATATATATATATATATATATATATATATATATATATATATATATATATATATATATATATATATATATATATATATGTTTAAATATAAATTTTCGCGGATTGTAGAGATATATGTATAGCTACTTTTCCGGGCTATCCGCTCGTTTTCGTCCTGAAAAGGACGGTTTTGCCGACGTTTCAACCGAATATCATCGGTCATTATCGAGGCTGGTCGGTTCGCAAACGTAGACACGGTGCGACTGACACCGCGTTGCATTTCGCGTTCCTATTTGTGTATCGTGTTGGTGTATTGGCGTGTGATGCGGCGTGTGGGAGGGGTGGCGGTGTGAGCATGAGTAACCGTCGATTCGCGCTCTGTTGTTAGTGGTGGTGTGGTGAGGGTGTCTTCCCTGCAGCTCGGTGACCGTGCTGTATATCGTTCGTCGTATGACGTCACGCTGGTATGTGCGCGTGTCGATCGCCGTCGATCGCCGTACAGCTAGGTGCGGGAGGGCAGAGGGCGGGGGAACAGTTGTAGCGGTATGCACTGGCGTCATTGGCGTTGATTCGTTTAACCATGCGCGGTCACTTGAATATGAATTAAGTACTGGTTTCCACGCCACTGGTAGACGACGAGAATCATCTCTTGTGTTCATTGCGAAGGGCCGTTTTTCTATTTCGATGGCTTCTCTATATACTCTATTAATCTCGTTATTTAAACGGACAAGAGTCTTTGCTGCATCGAAGTCTATTTTGTGGCCTTCTGTCATCACATGATTCGCCAGTGTTGACGTCGATTTATTTTGTTTTACGTCTAAGCGGTGTTCGGCTACGCGTGCTGATACTTTTCTGTTTGTGCGACCGATGTAAGTTTTTTCGCACGTACCGCAGGGGATCTCGTATATACCGTGTGACTCTAACGGAATACTGTCTTTGGTCGGTCGTAAAAAAGACGAGATTTTTCTGTCTGTTTTAAAAACAGTTCTAATTTTATACTTTTTTAGTACTCGACATATTTTATCCGTAGACCCACTGACGTATGGAAGTATCGCCAACCCGCGTATCTCTTCTTTATCTTTTTCTGTCTTTTTTTCTGTTTGATCTTTTTTAATTGCTCTATTTATAGTATTGTTATGATATCCGTTAGCAAGGAGAGCTTTCTTGAGGCTACTTATTTCTTGGTTAATATTTTCCTCGTCCGATATTCTTTTTGACCGGGTAACTAGAGTATTAACTAATCCTGCTAACTGGGCTGGGTGGTGGTGTGAGTTTGCGTTCAGGTATCGGTCGGTATGTGTTGGTTTCCGGTATACAGTAAAACTTAATGAACAATCAGGATTCTTTTTTACCAACACATCGAGGAATGGTAATTGGTCGTTAATTTGCATTTCCATTGTAAACTGGATAGATGTGTGTCTATTGTTTAGGTATATTACAAATTTGCTCAGCTCTTCTTCACCATGGCGCCAGATTATAAAAATGTCATCAATGTATCTGACCCATACAGTTGGTTTGTGGGGATAGTCGTTTAAGGCATCTTCTTCAAAAGCCATCATGTAGATGTTTGCTGCTACTGGTGATAGTGAAGATCCCATCGGTGCACCTCTTATTTGTTTATACATCTCTCCGTTGTATTGGAAATATGTGCTATTAAGACAGTGTTCCGTAAGTTCAATAATATCTTTTGTAGGTTTTATTTTTTCGTTAATTACGTCCAACACTTCGTCAACTGGTATGTTCGTGAAGAGAGACACTATGTCTAAACTAAGGAGTATGTCCTCTTTTTGTAATTTAACATCTTTTATCCGCTCGATGAAGCCATTACCATTAGACAGCTAACCTGCGAAGTCCTACGAAAATCACATCCACCAAAACCCAACATAACAAAAGACGAACGAAAGGCTCTGCGTTCATTAAAAATGAACGAGGATATCATTGTTTTACCAGCAGACAAAGGGAATGCCACAGTCATCATGAACACGAAGGAATACCAAGATAAGATGCAAACCTTATTAGAAGATACAACAACATACAAGCGTCATCCGAACGATCCTACAACATACCTTGAAAAAATAACCAAAACAAAGATAATGAAGTCTAGTATTGACCAAGATACGAAAAAACTAATTATCCCTCGGGAAAAATCATCCAGAGTACCAAGGATGTATGGTCTTCCAAAAATTCATAAAGAAAATACTCCTCTCCGCCCAATAATCAGCGCCGTGGCCTCACCAACACAAGCACTAGCTAAATATCTAGCACGTCGCATGCAACATCATGTAGAGACTGCGTCATCATACATAAAAAACGCCGAACACTTCATCGAGCGGATAAAAGATGTTAAATTACAAAAAGAGGACATACTCCTTAGTTTAGACATAGTGTCTCTCTTCACGAACATACCAGTTGACGAAGTGTTGGACGTAATTAACGAAAAAATAAAACCTACAAAAGATATTATTGAACTTACGGAACACTGTCTTAATAGCACATATTTCCAATACAACGGAGAGATGTATAAACAAATAAGAGGTGCACCGATGGGATCTTCACTATCACCAGTAGCAGCAAACATCTACATGATGGCTTTTGAAGAAGATGCCTTAAACGACTATCCCCACAAACCAACTGTATGGGTCAGATACATTGATGACATTTTTATAATCTGGCGCCATGGTGAAGAAGAGCTGAGCAAATTTGTAATATACCTAAACAATAGACACACATCTATCCAGTTTACAATGGAAATGCAAATTAACGACCAATTACCATTCCTCGATGTGTTGGTAAAAAAGAATCCTGATTGTTCATTAAGTTTTACTGTATACCGGAAACCAACACATACCGACCGATACCTGAACGCAAACTCACACCACCACCCAGCCCAGTTAGCAGGATTAGTTAATACTCTAGTTACCCGGTCAAAAAGAATATCGGACGAGGAAAATATTAACCAAGAAATAAGTAGCCTCAAGAAAGCTCTCCTTGCTAACGGATATCATAACAATACTATAAATAGAGCAATTAAAAAAGATCAAACAGAAAAAAAGACAGAAAAAGATAAAGAAGAGATACGCGGGTTGGCGATACTTCCATACGTCAGTGGGTCTACGGATAAAATATGTCGAGTACTAAAAAAGTATAAAATTAGAACTGTTTTTAAAACAGACAGAAAAATCTCGTCTTTTTTACGACCGACCAAAGACAGTATTCCGTTAGAGTCACACGGTATATACGAGATCCCCTGCGGTACGTGCGAAAAAACTTACATCGGTCGCACAAACAGAAAAGTATCAGCACGCGTAGCCGAACACCGCTTAGACGTAAAACAAAATAAATCGACGTCAACACTGGCGAATCATGTGATGACAGAAGGCCACAAAATAGACTTCGATGCAGCAAAGACTCTTGTCCGTTTAAATAACGAGATTAATAGAGTATATAGAGAAGCCATCGAAATAGAAAAACGGCCCTTCGCAATGAACACAAGAGATGATTCTCGTCGTCTACCAGTGGCGTGGAAACCAGTACTTAATTCATATTCAAGTGACCGCGCATGGTTAAACGAATCAACGCCAATGACGCCAGTGCATACCGCTACAACTGTTCCCCCGCCCTCTGCCCTCCCGCACCTAGCTGTACGGCGATCGACACGCGCACATACCAGCGTGACGTCATACGACGAACGATATACAGCACGGTCACCGAGCTGCAGGGAAGACACCCTCACCACACCACCACTAACAACAGAGCGCGAATCGACGGTTACTCATGCTCACACCGCCACCCCTCCCACACGCCGCATCACACGCCAATACACCAACACGATACACAAATAGGAACGCGAAATGCAACGCGGTGTCAGTCGCACCGTGTCTACGTTTGCGAACCGACCAGCCTCGATAATGACCGATGATATTCGGTTGAAACGTCGGCAAAACCGTCCTTTTCAGGACGAAAACGAGCGGATAGCCCGGAAAAGTAGCTATACATATATCTCTACAATCCGCGAAAATTTATATTTAAACATATATATATATATATATATATATATATATATATATATATATATATATATATATATATATATATATATATATATATATATATATATATATATATATATATATATATATATATATATATATATATATATATATATATATATATATATATATATATATATATATATAATATATATATATATATGTTATATTTGATGTTTTCACGGGTGAAATATGTTATAATATTTTTATCTCGGTTTTCCCGTGTCAGTAGGTCTTGACTAAGACCATTTGTCTTCCGACGTTTCGTGAGCTTTCAGTGTGAGTAGACGTGTGTCGCGCGCGTGCTTTTCGTTAAGTCCTTGAAAATGCCTGGTGATATTCAGGCGAAACGTCGGAAGACAAATGGTCTTAGTCAAGACCTACTGACACGGGAAAACCGAGATAAAAATATTATAACATATATATATATATATATATATATATATATATATATATATATATATATATATATATATATATATATATATATATATATATATATATATATATATATATATATATATATATATATATATATATATATATATATATATATATATATATATATATATATATATATATATATATATATATATATATATATATATATATATATATATATATATATATATATATATATATATATATATATATATATATATATATATATATATATATATATATATATATATATATATATATATATATATATATATATATATATATAAAAATGGATGTTCCTATATTTGTATGTATGTATCTGGCCGATGAACTCCTATACCATCCATCCGATTGTGATGAATCTTTGGGAATTTGTTCAGCGCACAGCATATTTATTCAATGTCTCACAAAAAAATTGAAAAATGATCTATTTGGTATTGCATTGAAACTTCGGGAATTCGTAAGCGCACAAATGAAAATGTTATATAATTTTTTTTTATTTATTTGCTATCTCGCACAAGAATTTACGAAAAATGATGTATTTGGGGTTGCAATAAAACTTTGGGGACTTGTTCAGCGCAAAATAGAAAAGGTTTTTGAAGTTTAATGTATTTATTTGACATCTCACATATATGTACTACTGATCAACCATCTTGGTTCACACAGGCAGGACAATGTCTGCCGGGTTTCGCTAGTCATGTAATATAAAAATGATAATGGCAATTTTTTTTTTGCGTTTTGTTCATTAACATTGAAATTGCTTACCACTCTGCTAACCTAAAAACTTTCATTTCATAAAACACTCATCAAGCCAGTCCTCACGTATGCTACCGAAACCTGAGTGATGACTAAAGAAACTGAAGGATCCATAGTGGCTTTTGAGAGAAGGACCCTTCGAACGATCTACGGGCCAGTAAAAGAGAATAATGGTTGGCGTCGTCGATACAACAGGGAACTATACGAGACCTATGAAGAGCCCGATGTGATCAGTTCCATCAAGATAGGGCGCTTAGATGGGCTGGTCACATAATCTGAATGGACGACGACAACCCCACAAAACACCTTACACTTTCTGTGCCACAAAGTTGAAGGAAACCAGTGACCAAGGACTCGATGGATGGACAGTGTCGATGCCGATGCTTCCACAATATTAATATTTGAAACTGGAGAACGAAGGCAACGGATAGATAGGAATGAAGGAGACGATGATGATATTATTTTCATATGATGCTATGATATTTTGAAAAAAAAACTTATGTCCAGTATGGATCTGCAGTAAAAAATAAACGATTCCATAAATTATACTCGTATTCAACATTCTCATACAATTTAATGAATTCTCATTTTCTCCTCTGGGTGCATTAAATACTTATCGGTAGTTCCTAGCTCTGGACCTCGATGCATATACAGAAGGTACCTGAAATATTAACCATCTCTCTCCGCTGCATACTGTCTGTGGCATTTGGTATTGGAGGCTGTGGAAACTGGATGCACCATCCGGCGGCATCTCGCGTCAAAGCTGGTCACAAAACTATTCGGTGGGAATTGAAATTCACTTGGGAATATAACAAATTCAATTGAAAGCTTTTGCCAGACCGTCACGGCTAAATATTATATAATGTGGACTGTTGTTAAAATTGAGAAAACTACCCCCGTAATTCCACAGCAAATATAATAATAATAATAATATTTTCTAGCGTTTATATTACCTATCCAACTATATTATAGAGTTTCGTTTGTAAACAATAATCTTTTGTAAACTATCTCTTTGGGTAATCTTCTAATGGAACTGTAAAGAGAATAATATGTTTAACTGAATACAAATTGATATATGCATATGTATGTAGTTCAAGACTATAGTACTGTGTCATACAGTAAAAAACACAATTAACTTATTGTTTTTGCGATCGAGGTAGTATTCAAATTGCAAAACTCAATAATTATATTGGTAAATAAAAATCAACCTATAGGTAGGTACTAGATTTTTTCCTATTTGAAATAGGAGGATAATTTCGTTCTGCAAGACTGATTATAAAAATAATTGACTAATATTAATTAATAATACAATATTTGCATTTATGACAATTACTTCATTTAAATGACATAAAAATATTGCGTATATATGTATGTATTGCGTATATATGTTGCGTATATATGTATTTTAGTTATAATTTGTTTTTGTAATGGATATAATATAGTGGGTTACTATAAGACTGATTATGTTGAACATTGTTGAATTCCATTGTTTCCAATAATTAAAATAGATACATAAAGTGAGAGCCAAAGAATGTCACACTTACGTCATTTTGTATACGTCATAGTATAAAGGATGATTTTTTCATGTACATGAATACCACAGCAGGAAACAACTATTGAATAGAACGAACCCTTAGCAATGGTGGCTTTCCGAGATAACGGGCTATAAAGTGTGGAAAATTGCTATTTAACACGTCATATTATTGAGAGTATATTTTTAATCCTCAATAGGATATAGTGGGGAGTTATGATTCCGCAGTTTTTAAGGGTATTTTTTTAGTGCAGACTATCAACTAGAATCATGATGAGATTATATTCTGGAAGTTTCATCACAATGTATTTGTGTGTGTGTGTGTGTGTGTGTCTGTGTGTGTGTGAGGGTGTGTATGTGTGTGTGTGTGTGTGTGTGTGTGTGTGTGTGTGTGTTTGTGTGTGTGTCTGTGTGTGTGTGTGTGTGTGTGTGTGTGTTTGTGTGTGTGTGTGTGTGTGTGTGTGTGTGTGTGCTATGTGCTGTGTGCTATGTGTTGTGTGCTGTGTGCTATGTACGGCGTGTTTATTTTACTTTATCGATTATAAACTAAAGTACCTAGTCATTCGATTCTTTTCAAATTTTGGAAATATACTCACTTAGACCCCGTTATATTTTGAAGGGATATCTGAATAGAGGCTATAGAGCTTGCTTCTCAATTTTTTTAACTGTCAAATATTCCAAAACGATCCCAACCTAAAATTTTAAATTTTCATTTTCAAATTGGTAAAAACGACATCACTTTTATAAAACGGCATTGAAGAGTTATCAAGTTTTCGTAATAAAATATTAAAATAAAAAATAATTTGACAAACTCATGTCATGAAAATGCTGAATATTTTCCATACAATATTTGAATATTTTATAGAATGACTTGTTAGTGAAAAGTTTAGCGTTGGCCACAACCCACTCGTTTTTATTTGCTACGGAAATGTTTTTATTTATTTTTTATTTATCTATACTTCTATATATTTTTTTATAGGTTATGTAGTCTGTTCTTTCTGTGTTATTTTATGGAGGTGATAGTAAATATTTAGTATCGAACATGTGTTTATAATCACACATTTTTAAATCTGTGTGACGATCAATTGGGCAGATCAATTTTTTTATGCTATCGTTCGTATTTTTGGTGCAAGTATTGTAGATGATATTATAATAAACAGTAATATAGTAACTTTATTTTGTCTTCATTGGGTTTTTGATCTGTTCTCCTAGAGTAAATACCTCCCTCTAAACTGTATGTTTTTGTTCTGAATTTGTTGTATTTGGAATAGACATTTCAATTAAATGGGTTTCAATCAGGGTTATATCGGGTCTGTTGTGCAGGTTGGTTTTATCAGTAATTTATTATATCTCTATTCCAATAAAGTTTATGTGTGTTGTTTTCAATAACTGCCAATGGGTTGTATTGAAACCATGGTGGCGGAGAATCTATTAAATTATATTTTTTTGCTCTTATTACTATTGTTGTACCTGCTTCGTTATTACCTGCTAAGGTATCTTTGTACAGAAAAAATGCCTTTATTTATTTATTTATTTATACATCTTCTTGTACATAATATGAACAAATATAATTGTACACTGGCGGGCTTATTGCCATTAGGCAATTTCTTACAACCAACCAGATTACAAAGTATTACAACATTGTGTATGTACAACAGCAAATAAATAAGAATTCATAGCAAGAAAAAGTTTTTTCTTGAAAATACTAAGGGAGTTAGACGACGCAATATCCGGACTAAGGCTATTCCATAATCTTGCTGATTGTTCTTCGAACGAAGAGCTGAGAAATTATGTATTATGGGTAGGGATGGATAGTGTTGTACGTTCAGCAGATTGAAGTGGAAGTCCATGGTTGGATATATAATTGAATTTGCTTTTGAGGTACTGTGGCAGGTTTGGGTTCGAGAGAATATTGTACAATAGTGACAAAATGTATATATTGCGCCGCTGGCGTATCCTGGGCCAACAAAGAAGATTGCGGTAAGATGATATACGATCATTTTTTTTCAACCCAAAGATGAATCTGATACATATATTCTGAAGACGTTCAAGTTTATTGAGATGCACTTCATTTGCATCCAAATAGCATACATCGGCATAATCAAGCAATGGAAGAAGAAGTGATTGAGCTAGAGTTATTTTACAACGGAATGGAAGGAAATTTTTAAGTTTATTAAATGAATGAAGGGCAAAGAAAATAGATTTACTAACATGCGATACCTGTTCATGCCACAAAAGGTCATCATCGATGAAGATTCCAAGATATTTTACAACCCTGGTATAACCTCCACCCACTCGCAACAGAGTCACTCGCTTCACTCAATCGCAGCATCCATTCACAGTGGACCTTCAACATATACGAACAAGTCGCTTCTCGAACTCCTTTATTAACACAGCAGCCCGACTGTGGAACGATCTTCCGAATTCTGTGTTTCCATCTTCGTACAACCCGGGTCTTTTTAAAATCCGAATTAATAAACTCTTTTCTAGATTGCAAACCCCTCCCAACGCTACGTAGTGCGCTTCTTCGGAAGAGTAAAATGGACCCAAATCCTAATAGCTGGCGTCCCCTACGTAGACATGTTAAAAAAAAAAAAATAAAGAATGCATTGGTTATTGATATACAGCCGTGGGAGTTGCAAATTCCTTATAGATGATAGCAGACGAGGACTACCGATTATAATTGCCTGGGACTTAGTCGGATTAATAAGAAGACCATGATCCGATGACCAAGAAGAGATAAATTTAAGATCTTCATTCATGTGAAGGACTGCATTGTCAATATCAGAGATATTAAAATGGAAATATAATTGAAGATCGTCTGCAAAAAGATGATATTTACATCTGAGGTTTGTAGTGATAGAGTTAATAAATACTTTGATGTAAATTTGGGAGTCACTGGCTCCTTGTCTTACAGTTATTGACTTATTTTTTCCGACTGACGCATTTTTTTCGACAACGTGTGAACTTTTTTAACAAATAAAATTGTATTTTATATAATATCCAGGACGTCGCGATAAATGAATGAGCAACTCATGAATATTTCATGTGGCAATAAGCACTAAATCCATAGGTATTTATGAATAGAGAAATGCCACAGGGGCACGTGTTCAAAGTGGAACACAAGACAAGAGCCATGTGTTCTGTAAACGACGTACATACACATTTTAAACTAGCTGGACCAAACGTAGAACGTGACCTTCCAGCTAATGAATTTTTAACACCGCCATCGTGCTGGCCCCAGCACACCACAACACGGAACAAACTGAAACATCCACCCATGCAGCAATATTCTTATGGCTTTTAAGCAATTAAATTTAAAAATAACAAAGGAAAACGTTTTATGAGTGCGATATTTTGTCGGGCAACCGGAACGCCATTTTATAAGTCCACGTACAGCAAAATATACCTGATTTCTTATTGAAAATATATGTGTTGTATTATTTTAAATAGCTGGATGTTTATATGAAAGTATAGTTAAAACGTACATAGAAAATATGTCTTGTCTTATTTGATGTATTATTAAAGATGATTATAATTTCGTTTAAATATTTTTTATTATTTTTTAACAGATTTTTAATTATCTCAATAGAGACGAACCGGGGTGACTTCTATGCGAAAAATGCATTTGTCACCTCAGGTATCAGAATTGTTGCTCTCATTATTTACAAAAAACCAATTCTCTCAATAGATGGCGTTACAACAAAAATAAATAAAAAATAATAAGAATGTTCTTCATAATTTCACACACAGATGGCTGTAGTAAAAATTCCTTATTTTCAAGCGAAAAGAATTTCAGTATTACAATATATAGAACTTTCAAAAATTGAATTGATAGGGATCTCATTAAAAAGGCATAATTGGTGAACGTTGCGCAAGCGCATAAAGTGATCACGTAAACCAGCCGATGACAGGTCGTAAGCCCTGTAGGTGCCTTGATATCCCGGTTCTCCTAAAGTAAATATTCCAACTTCGTCTCTATTGAGATAATTAAAAATCTGTTAAAAAATACCTTTGACTCCCGACAGGAAAAAAATCCAATGTTTGCGCATATGCAATAATAAAAATATTCGATTTTTTATTATATTTGTGTTTTAACCTAGCTTATTTCTTTGCAAAATAATAGATACTTTCAATATTTGTTGATGTATTTCTCGATTGTATAAGAAGAGATTTTGTATTTTAGACTTGATCACTTGAAAAGGCTCCCACGATATGAAATGATCGTTCTGCAAAAAGAAATAAATATTTGTAATCTTATTTGATATTTTCTACATTAATAATGAAGTGTCTCTCGGGTTTTGGTAATTTGCAATTTTATTAAAAATTAATGTCTGTTTAAATAATATCCCCACCAAAATATTTTAAGAAGTGATATGTTCCTATGTTTATTTATATGTAGATAATACCCACATACATATAAAAATTAATATGTAGGTAGGGTGGGAATTTTTTTTATTCATGATCAATCATTAACTAAAATTTTAAAAGTTTTAATAGTTTTCATGTCACTCTCTTTACAACCAGTGAGTAAAATAAAATAAATTAAATAAAATATAAATATTAATCAAATTTTTAATGTTTCACTGTGTTATTTTTATTTTTTTTTTGATAATTTTTATTCCAAATTTTCAACGAAAGGAATGCTAAAAATTGTACTATTTCGTGAGCAAACATTTGAATATTTAAATGTCAGAAGTACATAATATTTTCAAGTATAAATAATTGAGTTGGAGTGAAAAACATGGTTTATAAACCTGAAAAGGAAAGTATATGAAGCGTGTGTGCTGCCGGTTGCTATATATGGCCTAGAAACAGTAACTCTCTCTAAACTGAGTGCCGAGAAACTGCGAGTCACCCAAAGAGCTATGGAAAGATCCATACTGGGTCTGTCACTAAGAGACAAGGTAAGAAATGAAACGGTGAGAGAAAGAACAAAAGTAACAGATATAATCCACCGTGTGGCGACTCTGAAATGGAAATGGGCGGGACACGTATCCAGAAGCTCGGACAATAAGTGGACAAAGAGAGTGCTGACTTGGAGACCTCGTATGACAAAGAGAGGTGTGGGGCGGCCGCAGCTGCGGTGGAGGGACGATATAACAAGATATGCTGGCACATCCTGGATGCAAACTTCACAGGACAGGACGACGTGGAGTCAAATGGAGGAGGCCTTCGTTCAGGAGTGGACGGAAATAGGCTGAAGAAGAAGAAAAACATGGTGATTATTTCGTTTAATCCCCACACTTATATTTAATAACATTTTAAACCATTAACCAAAGTCCAATTTTTCTGATTTACTTTATACACAGTTGATTCCGATGAAAACATAATATAAATACATGTGTTGTAGTCAACACTACACGCTTTACTATGCTTAAATTTAATCTAATTTCAAACCACTTTCCAAAGTCCATAATTTGTAACTGAAAGGACAGGAAGGGAGTGAAGGGACAGAGGGAGGAACTGAAGGGACGGAGGGGACTGATTTTTTAAAAACTTATGTGTTTTAATTTTTATTTATTGTATTGGATATTTGTTAATCATTCTGAAACATAGCAAATAAAAAGTTCAGAAATTTCAAAAACGATTTTCTTGATGAGTAAGCTGATTGCTTGACATAAAATTACTATAGAAATCGGCTCCAAAATTCTTCAATTACCAAATTTCGATCAAGAAAAATGTGTACAGTGATTTTTGATAGTTATGTTTGATCATATTCCACTCGTTTTTTTACAGTTTGCACCCTTTGGCTTCTTATGGCAATGTTTCCTTGGTTTTATAGAGTTCTTCGGACTTCTTTGTATTCTGTCGGTGTTCTGCAACAGATGATTATCGATCGCCTAAAGCAAAACGTGTGGTGGTACGAGAAAAATATTTTTGAAAACAAATAAGATTCCTTGAAAATTTTCAATGTTGTATTAATATGTAGCAATTATGTCTTTAAGGTTCAAAGCTGTTACTTGTATAAATTATAACGTACAAAATATATATTTCAGATATGTCAATCGTTTGTCTAAACACCAAAAATCATCACCAATGTGGAATGTTCAACTTACATGTCTGGAATTCTGGCCGGAACACACAATTAATATTTTTAATCGCTCCAACAAGTCCCCTCCCCATTTACCTAAAGCCAGATAAGCTATTAGACGGCTACAGTCGGGGCCCCGAGGCACACCTGGCAATTTACCCAATGGTACCCGTACCCACTTTTCACATTCCATTTTTAATCTTGAAGATTATCTCTTGCAAAAATATGTTCTCTTTTTGTCGCTTCAGTTTTATGACTTTAAAAAGATTTCAAATAAAGTCGGATGTTTTATTCCATTCTCGAGTCCCGCAGATGAAACCTATTCCGAACAACTGAAGTCAAATATATTATTATATTTTTTATTTGATGGCTAACGTAGAATAACACACATTGAGTTGAAAAGTCATAAATACTATAAATTGTACCTTGTACATTTTGTTAGAAAAACACGTTTTCGTCACAATACGTCCAATTTAGTGACATTTTGAACTAAGAGAAGAACGTTCTAAAATTTTACAATTAAGGTCATTTGAACTTAATTTCGTATTCTGTAACTGATGTTGTTCCTAAAACTAAAATCTACATAATTAATGCACCGTAGATCATAATTTGAACTTAAATTGTCAATGGCGCAGACTACGTATAATTACCGCGCGCTGTTCGGCCATGTTTATTTATGTCATGTCGCCGTGATGTCGCCTAACCTAACATTTCAATTGATGTGTATTATTATTCTTTAGTTTTTATTTTCAACATTCTGCAACACGTGTAAAATATCCTGTTTTATTTTTTTCCGTACAAAACTGATATTTTCAACTTAACTAAAATATCGCTGACTGCTGTGAAAATACCTATTACGCTTCCAATTAGGTGTGAACTAAAATTAGGAACATTTTGACAGTTTATTCGACTCAAATGTGGCTATAGAAAAGGTAATAGAACTATTTCGTGACTTACTTTATGTAAGTGTCCCTATTTAGTGGAATAAGAACGCACCTATTTTAGTCGGAAAGACCTTTAAAAGTTTTAGAATCGGACTTAATATACCTAAGGAGTATAACTAAGACACTTGACGTATACTTGTGAAGACAAAACCTTTTAATATTTTTTACGTCTTTTAAGGCAACATTTATTATATCTATGTTATACTTTTATTACAAATGAGGTTTTACCGTCGTAAAGCGATCTCTTCAAACCAATCAAAATATGACGAATGAGTCATTTGAAGTAATAGTTTGGCACAAAAATGATCAAGAAAAATTGTGAAAAAAATTCAATACGTTTTCTGCAACCTTTACTGTTGATTGTATACGTAATTAAACCGCCTCCTTCTTCTCCTTAGTAATATTATCCCCACATAGTGGTGGGGTCTGCCATTTTAATCATTCGCCGCCACTAATTTCGATCCTGTGCATCTTCCGGTGGAACATCGCTGTCCCTCATATCTTTCCTGACCACTTCACGCCACCTGCGCTTTGGTATACCTCGGACCTCCTGCCTGAAACACCAGTCTGCTTTCCTGAATTTTATCAGAGATGTCATGAACACCTAGACTCCCACGAACGAAAGAGTTTCAGATACTGTCATGCCATGTGACACGGTATATCTATCTCAACATACCCTTACGATAGAGATATGCCCTTTGGAGATATTCCGGGTTTTTGAGCCCTATTTGAGCACAGGCCGGATAACTCTCTAATTAGTCCTTTGAGTTTAACTGGCATTTTCTCATCGCAGGTCACATCCGTGACCTTCCGCCTTTTAAGCAATGCTGAGAATTGAGGATTGAGGAAATTCGGTGCTGAATATTAATCGTTCCCAGCTACTTGTACTCCTGACATTTTACTATTTCTTGGCCACTGATGTTGAGTGACGTTGTATCTGTGCCAGAGTTATTTAGAACTATGTATTTGGTTTTCGAAACGCTGAGATTTAGTCAACCACTATCCAACTGATCCCTCCAGGCCTGCAGTTCATCTTCCAGCTGTGCTCTATTGTCGGTGCATATCGCAACGTCATATGCGTAAACGAAGGTCCACTGTACCTCTTGCGTCAGCGCACCATGACAATGCTGAAAAGATACGGGCTCAATGCTGAACCCTGATGAACTCCCTTGTAACGTGTATGGAGTTCGTCGTACCAACCGTGGTTCTTGCTGTAGATTTTGCATCCTGGTACATATAAATTATAAGATGAATGTACGTTCCAGGCATTGGCTTCCTGCGCAGGTTCTATCAGCTGGTGTTACATGGAACCCTGTCAAAGGCTTTTTCAATGACAAAAAATGCAATACATAGCGGATGGTACTTATTACAGTATTCATCAGCGATGATTTTAAGGGCAATTACAGGGTCAGTAGTGGAATAGCCAGATACAAAACCGTAAACCGTATTGGTTTTTTGATAGGGGACATTCTTGTCTAAATCTTTATTCGAACATCCTCTCTATTCGTCTACGACTCATAATTTTATGGCAATTTTAAAAACATTCTTGTATCATTTTTACGTGCAAGCGCTGAAATACATTTAGTCTCAAGAATCGTCAAGAAGCAATTTTTAAAAACTAAGATTTAATATTTCTAATTCATCTTTTTTCGTCGATTTATAAATCTAATGAGCGTCTTTTTGCTGCATATGAAAAAAAAATGAAAGACGTTTGTTTCTTTGTTTCTTCAACAAAAATATCTGCAGAATCTAAGCGTGGAATATAATGAACTGTTACTGTGAACGAGGTGTTCCTGCAGTCAGTCGCAACCATTTCTATTTCAGCAGTCAGCTAGGAAAAGTAAGTTAAGCAACTTCGCTGGTGTGTAATTGGTTTAACAGTCATGAGATTCCGTGTAACAGTCGGTACAGCATTGTCTGGCTGCGAGATTCGCTAAAACCTCCTCCGGTAGCAAAAAAAAGTGCATTCGAGAATAAAAGACTCATTTAATATAATGAAGTCGTTTCGCTGAGCGCTCACAAATTCACTGCCGTCCGACGACATGTAGGTACCGCGGCGGTGTCAAAAAATAATTGGCGAATAATTATCCTTCCTAATACATTTTTAACGAAGTTTTTGTCGCGCAGAATCTGCAGCATACGGCTAAAGAACTTATAGAGGTTAGCTCTGTATGAAATTTATTATAACAATTATAACAAAACAAAACATAAAGCAGTCGTGAATTGGTTTACCAAGTTGTTACTCCTCACTAACCCAAGGAGATATAGTGGGGAGTTATGATTTCGCAATTTTCAATGCTATTTTTTTATTGCAGATTATCAACTAGTATCATGCTGAGATTGTATTCTGAAAGTTTCATCACAATATATCTGTGTGTATGTGCTTGTGTGCTATGTACTATATACGGCGTGTTTATTTTACTTTATCGATTATAAAGTAAAGTATTCATTCGATTCTTTTCAAACATATCACCAAGGTGTCTTGACATTATCAAGGTTTAAATAAAACAAACCACACAAGACCAATCCAAAACTACTTTAAATATTTACAATATTGCCAAATTTGTGGGTGGAGTTACAATGATTTTACAGTGTTGTAAAATACGTGGGTGGGTCTAAGTTTGAAGGAGTGAGGATACATTGGGACCTTGATAAACCCGACTCACCTTGGCGACAACGCTTGGTCTTAATAAATTGAATCTGTGGAGAGTATTTCATTTGTTAATTTTCAGAAGAAGTTCTACTCTTTTAACACAAAAACTAGAGTTATTATTTTCTGAATAACTGATTGTAACAATTCTGAATTCAATCCACCCGAATAACACTTGGGGTACTTTTCAAGATTGTATTAAATAGTATAGCTGACTACACTACAAGGTGTAAATACTTTATTACTAACCCTCTCTGCTGTTTCGCGATATTTTCCTTCAATTTTTAAAATGCACCAAGATTTCTCACTTCTTCCCGCAGAACCTTTAGTGTCCATAAACGATTACCGTAAACGTTCTTAGCGTCACTTCACTCTCAACTTATTTTCAATACGGTTCATTTTAAAGCAAGTTTCAAATGTTATATTAAAACGTTTTCACGTTGGAATTTCTTGCACAAGGTAAAATAAATAAGTTCTTGGTTCTATATACATATTTCATTAGTGGGAACTTAAAAATATGTTTTATTTTATTTTATTTTATTTCATTTTATAGAGTACCTACAAACAGTCAAATTCATATAATATATACAAAAAATGAGTTACCAGCATATTGACCAGAGAAGACTCCAGACATTACCAAATATTAATCATTTTTATAACTAGGTAATAATTAATTAATCAATGAATAAATAAATAAATAACCCAAGAAATAAACCAACCAATAAATTAATGAACAAATACTCAATTAAACAAATAACATTAGAAATGAAATAAGTGAAGTCATAAATAAATCAACCATTAAATAAATTAATTAACAAATACTCAATTAAACAAATAACAATAGAAATGAAATAAGTGAAGTAATAAATAAATCAAGAAATAAATCAGCCAATAATTAAATTAATAAACAAATACTCA
Organism: Molanna angustata; assembly: GCA_963576475.1. Classification (NCBI taxonomy): domain Eukaryota; kingdom Metazoa; phylum Arthropoda; class Insecta; order Trichoptera; family Molannidae; genus Molanna; species Molanna angustata. Next base: position 10,832,332 of record OY754970.1, on the reverse strand, counting down.
ATTAAACAAATAACAATAGAAATGAAATTAAGTGAAGTAACAAATAAATCAAGAAATAATTCAACCAATAAATATAATAATAACAAATACTCAATTTAACAAATTAAAATAGAAATGAAATTAAGTGAAGTAATAAATAAATCAAGAAATAAATCAACCAATAAATAAATTAATGAACAAATGCTCAATTAAACAAATAACAATTTTTAATTGGCCATTGATATCGCTGGGAGTATCTAAAACCGACTTGCCTACAGAGAGTTGAATAGAATCGCTTAAGACCACGCGGAGTTGAGGAAGAGATCCATCGCTTTGCTGCCAACCAATCTCCAAGTAGAATTGATCATTGATATCTTCAATATAATATTTATAAACAATGGTGAAGGGTAAACTATGTGGTAATATATCTCGATGCCTTGGACATCGAGACTCCAGCGAGAAGACCAGGCAGACCACCAGCCACATGGCTGTCGAGCATCAAAAAGCATCTGCAAGAGAGGGAGCTGAATCCTGATCTGGCAGAGGACCAGCGGCGACTCTATGAAGTGCGTTCGCTCAATTGCACTACCAATTTTTAAATGGTATATTCTAAAAATTAATATAAAAAATATGTTTTTAATATATCGTTTCGCTTTAATTTATTACTGTTATTTTTCTAAACCAATTGATTATTATATAATATACCGTCGCAATCGACATCATATAATGAAATCTACCGCAATACAAATATTATTGATTATATTGATTATTAATTATGTAATATATGGCGTGCAATATACATATCGCACCAAAATTGATTTCTTTTTAATACAGCGTTAGTATGAAGAGAAAGAGATAGTCCCCTGGCAGATGAAATAGCGATACTTGTACTGAACTCATAAGGCAGACTCGTGCAGGCTCGTGCGCTGCACCAAGCTTATCATATCTTAGATGTAATTAGTATGTATACCTCTATCTCGCTCTCTAATTCATTAGCCATTCGTATTGAAAGAGATGAGTATCACGTATACATGACATACAGCCGATTCCGCGCCTAAAATACGAGTGTCACATATTGACACACAACTTTAGACCTAATTACTTCGTATATTAATACTTGATTAAGACGAAAATTGTATGAATAATACTCCCATACATTTGTCTTTACGACATCTGTTGATAAATCAGTAAAACAATATTGTAAAATAACAATATTACCTATAAAAGAGAACGTCACTAATTCAAATGTGTACATATCCTTGTTTGAACTTGATTTTTACCAATTGTCAATATCGGGCGCGGTTTTATTTTGAATTAAAAAATGATTTGAAAACAAATACTGTGACTTACATACATTTGTTTAAATATCCTATGTATATTGTATTTATGGTTTAAATACCTACCTATTAATTAAGGAAAAAATTGCACTACCAAAAATGATCAAAAATACCATAGACCAGTCGCCACTGCAGAGGACAGGCGAGTTTGGCGAAATAGAATAAGGAGAGCCGACCCCAAATAAATGTGACAAAGGTGAGGGCGAATACCAATCCATTAATATTTAAAAAAAATGTTGCAGGGTTTAAAAAATAAGGATAACCTGGACCAGATACTAAGTAATATGTGAATGTGTGTGTAATATGGCAAAGAAACATACTTAATATACTTCTCTACACTTATAATTGTCATTTTAATTTCAGGTGAATATATTCCTTACGTTTATCACACGTTACACATCAAATACAACTTCGTAATGAGAAAATGTCACCAAGTTTTCGTGAGCGACTTAACGTCGGATATAATATGTACGTTTGTAAATACATATATCGACCTTTACAGGAACGTGGAAGCTCGAGGCGACGAAGCACATTTTTTTCTCTCTCCCAGTAAACAAATATATAATATTATATGTTTGCAAGCGGGACGAGATTGAATCCAGGCGTGGAGTTGAGCTGACGGTGCGCCTCTAGCCCGAGGGAGTTCAAGACCGCTTTGTAACGTGGCTACAAATTCTATATATCTATTGATTGATTCAACTGTTGACTCGATGACTATGTACATCATTATTAGCTTTATCAGCACTAAGTTCTCAAAAACTGATCTTATAGCGCGCTGGGGTTAATAATTCATCTTCATTAACTCTTCACTAAGCAAAAATCCTTGTGCGTTAGGCGAACGAAATCGGATGGAGAAGCAAGGATGGGGTTCTGAACTCTCCATCACATGATTACTAAACTAATGCGTTGCCTGCTATACGCTTTGCTATCGACCCATCATGCTCTGTCATGAATTATTTTAATGCAAATATTTCTCAGCGATCTTACTTTAACTGCGTTAGTTCTTTCCACTTGGATGAATCTTCTTACATGTACTAGTTCCACATTCATTCAAAGTCGACACCAATATTACTATATTACAAGCCCCATAACTACGTAAATCTAGTGTAGAAGAAGAGGACGATTTTTTCTGGAACCCAATAAAAGCACGAGATTTCTCCCGACCTGTGGTAGGAAAAAAAGATGCACAACCACTGATGAAAAATGAATATATATTTATTTGATTGCTGTATAATCAAGTTTACCGAGGCGGGCTTACAATCACAAGGCAATCTCTATCAACCAACTCAAATAACGTTAAGCCAAGAGTAAGGTTTATACGATAAAGTAAAATCGCATTTCAAATTAACTAAGAGTTGAGTTTATTAAAAAGAATATGTCAGTGCTCAAACGATGACTGGATACATTTGAAAAGCGATAATTTATTTTTATATGAATTCTATATAGGCTAGTTCGATAGGGTATTATACATATAAATAACTCCGGTTGTTTTTAGCGTTCATCTTTATTTAGGTACACTTAAAAAATTCTTATTTTATCTTTCAGGTGTCAACGTTGATTTTTCAAATGGCAACACAATAAAGCGATACTTTTCAATTTGGATTTCACACGAGCTGGCTGTCATACGACCCGCTTTGTGCCATAATTGACATTTTTGCATAATTAAATATGCACGTGTAACACGGGAACCGAATTTCCTTATGTTGTTGAATTCAATCAGATGCTCGTACAGCGAAATGGAGTTGGTAGTTAAAAATATATATTTTATATACAAAACGACCCCCTCCCTACCCCCATTTTCCCATACTTCTTCTTCTTCTTCTTTCTCCCGTCCCTTTCCAACGATCCATTATTTTGACTTGTAAATTTTCTCTCGCCATCAAATCATCGGAGTTTTTCTACTGGCCCTACCAACTCGATTCAAATTGGAAAATCTTGTTTCCTTTGAAGTTATTTTGGACCCGAATTTGAATTTTCGATAATGCTCGTTTGCTTTTACGTTAGTAATAATTTATGAATATATTTGCTTAGTTTTTCTTTATACATATACAGTACATCGCGAATGAAAAAATGTTATTTGGAAAACTCGACTCCCTCGTTATATTTGTGTTTTCTTTTTTTTTTGCTCCGCTAACAATCAATTTTGCAAGGTTTTGTATTTTTGCACGGTGGTGTAGAGAAGCGGCTTTAAAGTTGCACGTGCTTTGGTAGATTTTCACAATTGTACACATAAATGAAATTATGAAGTAAATTGGCAGTCTAGTGGACTTGAGTTTGATCCTGCATCAAACAATTTCGTTGACGCTTAGCAAAAACTATATATTAATAAAGTTTCAGGACTTTTTATTAAAAAATATATAAACACCAGTTACATAAATACTAAGCATGACATCGATCAGGTATCACGAATTCATATGTTTCATTACAAAAAATTCCTACTTTAATTATTTTTTCAGCTTTATTTGTAAATTATACAATGGCAACAAGCCCGCATATATACGATAATTTTATATATTTAATACACCGAGACGATAATAGACGGTCGCCGAGGGACTGGAAGGAGACAGATGTCCTGGTTGCGTAATATCAGGGAATGATATTACGCAGAACTGTGAACTTCAGAACTGTGGAGCAGATATTACGGGCAGCGCAGGACAACGGCACACGGGGGGGATTCTGCACCTGACAGGGCACCAGAAGAAGAAGAATCCAAAAATATTTACAAATAAAAAATGGTGAGAGCGAAAAAGAAGAAGACTCGATTATTTCTACGTATTGTATTTACTGATAAAAATGGGTTTTCAATAATTTTCAAAAGATGGTTAATTTATCATTTGATGTTTCACTGTGTATTTTTATTATATCAAAAATTACAAAGAAAAAAACTGCAATCAAATGTTCAGTAATCCATCTCTTTTTTGTATTTGCTAGAATTATATCATCTAAATAAATAACATAGAAAAACATCGAATTACTTTACGTATTCACAGTCAATATTGAAGATCATCTGCAAAATTATCTTTGTTTTACTATACGTAGGAAAAAAAACAAAATTTAACGAGCGACTTTAAATTTCATAGGTTTTTATTCGCGATATTATATAATTTTGATTAAACTGTTTGATATACGATAATCCAAAAATGTAATTTAAAACATAATTTGTATTGAAGTATCCGATAGTACTTAAACATGACATAGACTCTAAATCTGTAAATAAGGAACATGTTGAAGCACACACTGAAATTCTAGGGCCAGACGACATACGTACATAATATAAGGAATTGCGAAAACTGCCACAAAATATGTACTCTCAGAGGCGCCTTGAGGTGATCATATGGCTTTGGGGATATTTATTCATGTATTAATAATTATAAGTATATATAAATAAAGAAAAAAAATCCATCAACTTTACTGTGTAATGTCAAGGTAAACATTCCATCGACTTTACTGTATAATGTCAAAGTAAACATTCCATCGACTTTACTGCATAATGTCAAGGTAAACATTACATCGATTTTACTGCATAATGTCAAGATAAACATTCCATCGACTTTACTGCATAATGTCAAGGTAAACATTCCATCAACTTTACTGTATAATGTCGAGGTAAACATTCCATCGACTTTACTGCAGAATGTCAAGGTAAACATTCCATCAACTTTACTGTATAATGTCAAGGTAAACATTCCATCGACTTTACTGCAGAATGTCAAGGTAAACATTCCATAGACTTTACTGCATAATGTCAAGGTAAACATTCCATCGATTTTACTGCATAATGTCAAGGTAAACATTCCATCAACTTTACTGTATAATGTCAAGGTAAAAATTCCATCGACTTTACTGCATAATGTCAAGGTAAACAATGCTTTGCTCACTTAATTGTCAATTTTCTATACATTTTTTCAACTTTGATTTCCTATATAAGTAAGCAAATACATTTCTTTTATATTATATTTTTTCTCATATTATTTAATCAAAAATTACTATGATACTTTATTTTAGTTAAATATCGTTGTATTTTTTTACTAAAAATGTATATTCTACTTCACATTTATTTTACTCTATAACGTTTTCAGATTTTTCAATCCATCTTCAGTAACAACTACAATGTGACATGTATAGTGTATAGTTCCTTATTTTCAGGTGCAATAGTATAGTTCCTTATTTTCATGTGAAATGTTACACACTATTCAAATATATAGAACTTTCAAAAATTACATTGATAAGGGAACTCAATAAAGGCATAATTGGTGAACGTTGCGCAAGCGCATAAAGTGATCACGTAAACCAGCCGATGACAGGTCGTAAGCCCTTTAGGTGTCTCGAGTTAATTGTTATTCTACAATATCCCAACTTCGTCTCTATTGAGATGTTAAAAAAATGTTTGTCAATAATAATTTGTGTATGCATATGACTAATATGTGAACCCAACATTGTCTTACCATGCTATAATATCACAAAAAGTAGTAGAAAAACCTCAGGTGATTGCAATTTTTATAATAGTTTGTAAGATTTATTATTTGTATTTAAGTACAATATTTATACAACATTTTATATCAATTTTATTGACATACCCTTGATGCAGGATTCTTCATATAAATCAATAGTAAGTATCGGCACATTGTAGACATTCATTCACTTACCTGAAACAAATTAAAAATATCTTAAAAAAATGTACATATTTATTTTAAATACCTCATTGAAGATAATAGATTTGAATTTATCATAAAACTAACTTATTCTGAGTGAGATTTATATTTTTTAACCAGATATCACCTTTTATAACCATTGATTAAGATGATTCTAGTACAAACTAATATGCTTAGTTTCTGGCTCTTCATTTTTTAAACTCTCTCCCTTTGTACTGGACATATCATTTCTTGTTTCATCCCAGCATAATGTAAAATATAAAATAACAATTTTTCTTTCAAAAAGCACGAATTTCGATGTAAACAAAATGCGATCAAGTGAATAATCAAATTATATTATTATGTTTGGTCTGATTCAATCGCCCTGTTCTGGTTGTCAAATGTTAGAAAATTAGATTGTGCGTAAGACATATATTTTAAGATGGAATTTGAAACTTTATTTGACCCTGTTTAGGAAAAATTTTATACCTTACATAAGAAAAAATAACTTTTTCAAATCGAGTTTGTTATGAGACATATGTATCCTAGGTACCCAAATAAATTTAACGAATTTCAATACGTTTAGGTACAAAAATGGTATATTTTAATATCAAATATACTAGACGAAAGATATTAGGTATATTGAAGGCACATATTTTAGCAACAATACAATATACACAGTTTATTTTTTGTTATTTTGAATAAGTAATAATCCAACTGTCGATTTGTTCAGGAGAACTTTGTTCTCTTAACATATCGACAATGTTTCAAGCCAGGATATGCGAGAATTGTATGCAGAGGTCTACTTTTTTCACGGCTTTTCCAACTTTGAAGTCAAAAAACACCAACTTAGAGGCTTCGCAGCATATATGTTCCATACACGGATTTACTCAGAATTCGGAGTAGAACATTTCGTGTGTCTGTGTGTGTGTGTCTGTGTGTGTGTGTGTGTGTGTGTGTCTGTGTATGTGTGTCCCCCCCCCCCTTATAACTTTTGATCCGCTCAATTTACAGAGCCTAAAATTTCAGAATATATAAACAGTTACAGGCCTACAAAACTTTTATACTCGGAATTTTGAATTTTTGTTTCAGTCAGGGGTTATCAACTTTTGAATTTTTATTTTATTTTTCCATATATCTCAGAAACCATATAAGCTAGAACGCTGAAAATTGGTACTAACATAGACAAATACAAAATCTCAAATTAGTTTTTTCAAAATAATTCCAGGGTTTCTCAAACATTTTTTATAATTATTTTTTTTATTTTTTTTTAAAAGTATTTTTTTTATGATAAATTTATGAGTTTAACTGCCTATTTTTCCAAAACTTTTACAATTATCGAAAAAAGCCGAAACACCCCAACTAGATAATTTAATTTTCTATAAAAAATATTAGCATTGTAGTAGAAAATCTCAATTTTTTTTAGCAATTTTTTTAAAAATTGAATTTAGTGACGACATTGCTTCATACATTTTGTATGGCAGTCGCCTATACACAATATGTAAGAAGACTTAATAGTTAGATACTTCTCCATCTCCAAACATACATACATACCATCATGCTATTTTCATATTCTGGGTAGGAAAAAAGGACCTTCCTCCATACTATCCTATCTTGAAATACATACCTACATATGTTGTATAGAAAACAAAATATCTGGCAATATTTAATCATTTGTATTTATGGGTTTATAGTTTGGTACATATTCTTCAACTATACATACTATCGCTATCGACAGTTGGATCTCATGTGTTACATGCAACTAGTAATAATAAAATTCAATACATTACTACAAGATCTAATCGTATTTTTTATTCACAATATTAGTCACTTTGAGAATGAATGATTGAATCAATACGAGCGATTTAGGAGCCAGTACTTATTTATATGAACGGATTATAGCTGTCGAAACCAAATAAATCACACGTGGTTTGAACAAAGCGATATAGTAAAAATACTCTAAAGATGCTCATCTAGAGCGAAACTAGTAGGCCAAATTAAAACAAATGGAAGAAAATAAAAAATATGTTTTATTTTTATATATTGCATATAATCATATAATTCACATGGCTCTTTATCAATGGTAGGAAAAACTACCTATGTATTCGAATATTTTTTTAGGTCGTAAGCCCTGTAGGTGCCTTGATTTCCCGGTTCTCCTACAATAAATATTCCAACTTTGTCTCTATTGAGATAATTAAAAATCTGTTAAAAAATACCTATGTATTATATTTAATTGTATTTTATTTTATGTGAATAGCAATAAAATATTGAATTTCCGTATTTATTTTGTCGTTTAATGAATTATTCACAGTGTTATTAAGATCATAATTATCAAAAAAAAATAAGAATTGCCAATTCAGTAGTTGTATGTCCATTACCAGAATAATCGAAATGCTGAAAATGCTGAAAAATTTCCATACAAAATTTGAATACCTTATACATATGTACATATGGATAAGTGACTTGGTAGATAGGTGTATAGCGTTGACCACAACGCACTATTTTAATTCAGGCGAAGTACCTATGGCCAACGAAGTACCTACATACCATTATGACGTCAAAATGAATATATGATAATATCAGTAGCGGAATTGGCTATAGAATCCGAAAATCTTGGCTTGCCTATGAATATTATGTTAAGATAGTCAAGAACTAATAGTAATTTATTTGTTTATAGCAACCATACTACAAGATTAAAAATTGAACCTATGCAGATACAGGGCCACAATTGTAAATATTATTTTGGCATGTCATTTAAAAAATATTTTTTATGGCTACTGGAATGAACAATAAACGGGCTTCGTGGCTCAGTTGGTCGGGTGTCTGACTGCTGATCCAAAGGTCCCGGGTTCGATTCCCGGTGGAGATACAGTTTTTAATTGTGTTTTCAGTCTGGATCTATGAGTAGATTAATATCGTTAGTCTCCAGAATGTGGCAACTTGTTATTGGGTGCGTTTTAAATTAATTTTTGACAAAGTACCTGTTAGTTGCCCGAGAAGCAATATTAAATAAATAAACAACGTAACAAACATAAATTTTTCGACTTTTTCCAATTTTCTTTCAGGGTTTGCCTATTTCAAAGGTTCAAGGCTCGCCCCTGGATAATATGTAGGTATATACGAATACTTACGGTCTTACTCATTAGATTTAGTTATTTAAAGCGCAACTAGTGTAATTTTTGGATAGCTGACATCGAAAAATGAAAAACAACACCGCGTTGTGTCGTATTGAGTCAATTTAAACACGATTGCGATGAAGAAAAACAAGGAAAAACGTTTTACGTATTAAATTTATCTGTAAATCTCAAATATGCGTCGGATCATATCATGTGAAGGATCCGCCATTTTGAAATATTTGGTATGACGCGCTTGTAAAGCGTTGAACAAACTCTCGACCCGTCCTAACTTGACGTCTACTAAATAAAGGTGTAATTAAGATAGTCGCGGTTTATAAGTAAGTTTTTTCGTTATTCACGCTCTATGACCAGGTACTATAGATAGCTTACGTTTATGAGAAAGACGGTTAATCTATGTTCCTAGTTACTAGCCTTGGTTGCATAAATTGACGAAAAATTGTCAGTCTTTTGCTCATCACTGCCTACTTATTTTTTATCTCATATTAATATTTTTTATTGCAAGTAAACACTGAACGCAAACATACAAATAGTATACATAAATTCTATCCAAGTGTTTTTATTCACTTTTGAAACACCTTTTTTACACTTCAAAAAGATTCCATAATTACCTTTTCTTTGTTCAGCATCAAAAGTTGGTGTTTTTTTTTTATTTGATTAACGCCTGAAAGAAATTCAGCGCTAACAAAGGTCCGACGCTACAAACTGGCCTGATTACAGAAAGGTCTCAACTGTATACACCAATTACAAGATACGACCAATGAAGTTAATCGAGACATTTTTCCGAGGACATCCTGTCTTCGGAGGTGTGAGCCTAATTCAAGGTTTTTCAGACTTCTGAGTGTGTTGGACAACTTTTGAAAGTTTGATTTGGGTCATAGGGCCCTTCAAACACAGGAAACCCAAAGCGCCCGTCCAGTGCAAAGTTTCAAGTATTGAAGCTTTTTGCAATATTGATTTTTCATTCTAATGAAAATTTCGGAGAAGAGGTTGTGGCGTCTTGTTTTCATATTCCTCAAATAAAACTATTTTCTCTCATTTCAAAGCAGCTAACCTGTTGTTTTGAAACTATATAGATTTTTTTTAATTCTTAATTTTATATATATGCAGAACCAAAAGTTTTTAGTATACTTACAATGGTTATATTACATATTGTATAGTATATTTCAGTATATTTACAGTGGTTTTATAACAAAGTCTATAGTAGGTTAAATAGTAAATTTTAAAAATCTTTTCCACAGAAACATTTAAATATACGTCATTGAATTAAAAATCAATGTAATTGAATTATTTTGGTGGAACTTTTTGTAATTTCAATTTGTAAAATACTTTTCTTTTGAAATTGGTTTTTATAAAACCCTATTTTATATTCTTATAGTAAACTAGTGGACCGGGCAGATGCAGTTCTACAACGCACCACCTTCAATGTAGACCGCATTTTATATTATAGAACTCTATGTATATATTTTACCTATTTTTTTCTATAATGTGGTATATTCTCTATATACATAATACAGAAATCAAATGATTTGTTCACACCGCCATCCATTGTAATCTTACACAACTTATATATTATGAATATCGATCCTTTTTTTCCTATAAAAATCTTGGGGGGGGGGGGGGTGTAGGGAAATCAAAATTTGTGTTTATATGTAAATTTTGAATAAGAAATCTAAAAATAAAATAAAAAATGAAAATATATGAATTATCTCTAGATATCAGATTTAAAACTATCCTGTCTTTCAATTCGGAACCAACCAAAAAAATATTGATATTTTCATTGAAATCGGTTGGGCGGATTAGCTTGTACGAACATCGTGAGACGAGATTTTTATATAATTAAAAAACTGCTAGCCTTATGAAGTAGATTTTTACTTTAATCGAAAGAAGGTATGTTAAATCTACTGCTGAGTTTTTCACTTTATTTAAATACTATTTTTTCTATTTAAGGGGGGGACTGCTGCCAACGTACCTATTTTTCAATTTGATATACCATCATTATTTCTTATCAAATCGTTTTGAAAAAAATAATTTAGATAGTTTGGATATAAATAAACAAAAATATACCTTAATTTTTTGATAATGTTCTGTATAAATTCTTGTAAAAAAATAATGGCTTACCCCGATTTTCATCGTTTATCATATATTTTTAATAAACTATAAGGCGTAAAGTATTATTTATTTTTTTTAATTAAAGAAGACAAAAATATCTAGAAAAATATGATGTGACGTTGCGTTAATGCTTCAGGTTTAGTAAATAAACCTAAAAAACATTTATTTTCCATTCAGCGCCATTGCGTAATAAAAGTTTTTATGGTTTATTTACTTAACCTGATGCGTTAATGCAACGTCATATCATATTTTTCCAGGTATTTTGTTCTTCTTTAATTTATAAAAAAAATATTGCTTTATACCTTATATTTTTTTAGAAATTCAAGATAAATGTCTAAAATCGGGGTATGTTTATTATTTTCCTACAAGAATATATACAGAACAAAATCAAAAAGTTAAGGTATATTTATCTTTATTAATATCCAAACTAACTAGGTTATATTCTAAGGTAGAGGCGTTTACATTGTGGAAATTCATTTTAATAAATTATTAACTAGGTTATATTTTTCAAACTGGTTCGTTTAGTAATAATGATGGTATATCAAATTGAAAAAATAGGTACGTTGGCAGCAGTCGCCCTCTTAAATAAAACCTCTTAATTTAACATTTTCTATACAAAAAAATATCGTACGTCACAGATTTGATGATGTACAATATTTTTTCGAGGTTCATACATTATTAAGATCATACATTATCATCATTAAAATTATATTAAAAAACCGATTTGACTATACAACTATTAATGTTTTTAAGAATTTAAAGTTTCAACTGTTAAATTTGTGTTCAATTCATAAACATATTCTTTCAAATTCAAACCAATAATTGTCATTTTCTATAAGCAGCAGAATAAATTCACAAGGATGTATTTATTACCATTCCTCTTTTACGTACAACTACAAGTACAAGTAAAGGTACAAGTGGTTTAATGAACTCACTTTGAGTCTCGAAAAGACTAAAAGAAAATATAATATATTTAGGAATAAAATTTAAAAAAAACAATGATTTTTTTTGTTTATTTCATTCTTGTTTTTGTGTAGCTTTTTATTTGTTTTGATAACTTTGTTATGCCTTTTTACATAATCCTTACATATGAATTTTTTATTTGTCTTCATATAAATGTTAACCTTAGTGATAAAATGTTTTATAAAGTACTTAGTATGTAGATTTGCAATGTTTGGTGAATGTAACAACACAAAATAGATACTCCACTTTTTTTACACGAGATTTTATCTGAATTAAAGAGGGTTACATATTATGAAATATATCTTGGTTATTATGAAATATACATTGTAATTGATTCGATAAATTAATTGAAAAAAAAACATATTAGTAAATAAGTGTACACATCTGTGTGCACCCCGTATGTCCAAGGTCATAGACGTGAACAAGGCCAAGTTATAAACCTTTTAATGTTTAAGAATTCAACATACAGTTCAGGGCTGAGATGATTCTTTCGATCGTAGAGTCTGTTATATTTAAATTCTCGTCACCTCTGCAAGAATACGTGTTTATGAATTATTCGTGTCATTTGTGTCGTTCCGGTCAAAATTATAATAAATTCGATATTTTTATAATACCATGAAACCGTGAGTAAACAATTCTAGGGGGCAAGTCTGGTCCGACCGGCGAAATCAAAAACTCTAATGCTTACCCATATCATGGATATAATTATCATATGGAGTTGTATGACATCTAAAGAAGAACTCCATATAATAATTATATCCATGATATGGGTAATCGTGAGGGTTTTGATTTCGCCGGTTGAACCAGACTTGCCCCCCTAGCCGGTTGTTAAACCACCCAGTTTGAGCCTTGACCGGTTATCGAAAAATATTTTAAGCTTGCATTTTACCTCAGAAAAACTTTCTAAATGTTTTTGTCTCCAACAACTTACATGAGAATTTCGTCGTGGAGGGGGTTGGTTTGCACGTACATATACCAACCGATTAAAAGTAAACATATTTCCGTTATGCGCAGCCACGTAATTTCCCTGTTATTTGCTGAGAACTATACCAATATAGTTATACAAAATATTTGCGGTTAGTGAAATTTGATTTCATTGAATACCTCTTGTGATTTTATTCAAGTACATAAATTTATAATTTATTTGCCATTACGTGGCAAACATTCATTTATTTTTATTATTTATTCATTTATATAATTATACACTTTTTTCCTTATTTCATTTAACAAAATATTACATAATATTAAATTTCAATTACATTATTTTCCTTTTATATACTATTGTCTAATGACTCCTTGGAGGTAGGCCTAGATTTAACATTAATTTGAAAATTAATAACAACACAGTTGAAGCCGTTGAAGATTACATTTACCTGGGGCACAAAATAAAACTTTGAAAGGAAAATCAATTAGCAGAGATACCCAGACGAATTGGACTAGGTTGGGCGGCCTTCGGTAAACTCGTCCACATCCTGAAAAACAAAGACATTCCGATGAATTTGAAAAGAAAGGTCTTTGAAACATGTATCTTCCCAGTTCTAACATATGGATTGGAAACAATGACACTAACTGCCAACACAATAATATACAAATTGAAATGTACGCAACGAGCTATGGAACGGCAAATGTTAGGAGTGAGCCTCCGGGATAAAATAATAAATGAAGAAATCTGACGCCAAACAAAAGTCGTTGACATAGCAGTCCGTGTTGCAAAGTTGAAATAGCAGCGGGCAGGGCATGTTGCAAGACAGGGTACCGAGAGGTGGACACCCAGAATACTAAAATGGAGACCGTGGGAAAATAAAAGACCGGTAGGACGATCACAAAAAAGATGGGTCGACGATATTATTCCGGTTGCGGGAAGGGGTTGGCTGGGGGAAGCACAGGACCGAGAGAGATGGAGTTCATTAGAGGAGGCCTACATCCAGCAGTGGAGAGATGGCTGACAAAGAAGAAGAAGAAGATACTATTGTCATAAACTGTCTCACTAGGTGCGAACCTGTTCTAAGACAGTATTTTATGTTACTTTATTTGCGAATATTAACAGTTTACATAGACAATAAGTACAAAAAATAAGGAAAGATAAAATTAGACCAATTAAAAATATTCCACTGATTAATCTAGAAACTATTGACAATTACAACATTGGTGAAGGGTGGTGAGAAGGGAAGACTGAGAGGAAATGAGGAGGAAGAATAAGGTGAAAATGAGGAGTTGAAAGGAGATTAAGTTATCTGTTGAGTGTGTGAAATGGTATTCAATACTTGTTTAATCGTTTGTACAGTAAAAAATATCAATCTGATTAAAGTTTGAGTTGAAGGAGTTTGTTAATCTAATGAAAGAGTGCTTTTTAGAGTTTGTATTGCATCGAGGAAGATAGAAGGTATATCAATATGTCTTCTTGGTTTGCATTTTTGATTGGTAGTTATATGAATATCAGGCGGTTCATTTATTTTTTATATTATTTCTTTCCTTTTGTTTAATCCTGATTTTGATGTCTCATTTCGGAGTTTGAGTTTGTCATTATCATGATTTAATTACCTTCATCAATATTTTTTCAAAAATATATTTTAAAGAAAAGGTATTTCATATTCACGAGATAGCTCATAATGATCACTTCTTTTATCTTTATGAAATCAAATTAGTAAAAATATTCTCTCTAAAAACTAACGGATAATTTAACGTTGAGTCGACAATATTCATTAAAAATTTCAAATTTAATTTCAATCACAAAGCAAAGACAAACTGTGTATTTATATTATGAACGAGTATGTATAAAAATAAATATTTCATTCGGCTTCAATACAATGATAAATTTTCTCATGTAGATTCAAAACAAAGAGAAATGCGGTGTTATTGCTGAGCCAAATAACCAATAAACTCATCTTCGCAAGAACTTCTAAATTAATTCACCCCAGTCTTCTCCGAAGAAGTCAGTTCCTCCGCAATGGTAAATAATATACCACCCAAAGGTCTATACATAATATTATTGTATTCGAATCAAACTGTGGCCAAAATTAACCGCAAAAATCTATAGTTTGCTAATATATATTATCAGACAAATTTTTAACATCTCAATAAAGACGAAGTTGAAATATTATAGGAGAACTAAGAACTCAAACATTATAATGAGATTTGCCAGTAAATTGTTTTTAAATTATTAAATCGAGTCCATTAAATACTTAGTTGATATTCATGTAACGTGTCACATAAATTTATTATTTTTAAATATCTTTTATATCAATGTTTTGGTAGCGTTAAATCTTCATTTATGAAGTGTAAATTTTAATGACAAATTTATATTTCAATAGAGATGAAGTTGGAATATGGAAATCAAGGCTCACCTACATATACAGGGCTTACAACCCGTCATCGGCTGGTTTACGTGATCACTGAAAGCGTTCGCGCAACTGTCACCAATTATGCCTTTTTATTGAGTTCCCCATCAATCCAATTTTTGATTATTCTATATATTTGAATCATAAAATTCATTGCATTTGAAAATCAGCTAAAGCACCATCACCATATAATATGATGTCACGAATAAACTTTTTGTTAAGCCATCTATTGAGAAAATGGTTTGTAAAATTCTCTATTCAGATGTTTAAAAATTGTTATTAAATATTATTGACTCCAATATTTGCGCGTATGCTAAGTACTATAAAAATATTCTATATAGTAAAATATACCTATGAAAATATCACCTCAAGGTTTTGAAAAATCCATGAATTTCCTTTTGTCTGTACAGTGAAGAAAATTACAAACCTGAATTTTATTTATTTTTTTTACAGTTTGTGATTTTTTTTCTCATAGTGTTGAGATTTGCGAAAAAAGTATGTAGGTATCTATCTACCTACGTTATGAAACCATTCTAGAAATTTTGTTTTTACATACATAGTAAAAAAAACCTCGATAAATACTAGCGCAAAAAAGTTGGTACGAATAAGAGTTTAAAAAAGTATCGAATCAAATTTTATCTTCCTCTGACTGACTTGCTCGATTACAATTAGACAATCTTCCTAAATTCAAATGGTCGATAAATGATTTAATATTTGTGTGAGTATTTTTCACCAGAAGACGAAAAATTAATATAGGTACAAGGGAACGCTTGTCTCTCAGATCAGCAAGTACCTACATACATAAAATTCACACACAAGTGACAGACAAACCCTACGATGAAACGGCCGAAAGAACTGGCGGTGTCATCAGCCTTTGTCAATTCATTCGTTTTTTATTGCCGCCAACCGAATCTGTCAAATTTCCAAATAGCGTTGGCTTTTTTCAATAAAATAATTTGCCTCTCCCCATCTCGCGTTTCCATCATCATCATCGACTGTGAGTGATTGATTAGATAATATTATATAGGACGAAGGATATGGAGGTAGGCGGAGATATGAAGAGCCCTTGGAATTATTGTAATAATACCACGATGTGAAAATGATAACACACATAGCGTTTATTTGAACGATACACTATTAGCCTCATATACAGGGTGTCTCAGAATAAGGTTTATATTTAGTGGATAGATTAAAAAAAGTAAACCATGTTTCGAAAAAATGCTTACTAATATTATTTAAGTACAAAATTTGGGAATTTATTTCTTGAAAATAATATTGTCCTAATGTAGACCGTCGCGTTCGCAGCACTCATTTAATCGAATAGTAAAATTACTTATCGGCAGGTGGACTCAGTGATGGCTATAAATTTCGCCAAACGTCTTGAACGAGCTTCCGGTTGCACAGAGCACAAATTTGTGTCTTTTTTTCGTTGGTTTACGTGCTAATCGCCCCCTTTTCGGCTAAAAGTTCAAGATATTTGGCGACAACTATACCATTTCGTGACGGATATTTTCTTTCAAATGCGCCAGGAAAGTCGGTTTATTGGCGTAAACTTTAGATTTAAGATAACTCCATATGAAAAAGTCCATAGAGGTTTAATCAGGACTGCGTGGAGGCCAATTTATGTCACCTCTCCTGGAGATCAATTTGCCTGGGAAAATTACAAGAACTCGTGGCAGAGATGTATTGGACGTGTGTGACGTTGCTCCGTCCTGCTGGAACCATGTTCTTTGGTTATAGCCAGGAAAGTTTTGCAGTTCAGGCACCAAGAAGTCGTCTAACATCTCCACGTAACACTCTGAATACAAATATAAACTTTCGTTTGAGACACCTTGAATAATGAATTTCATTTGCAGTATGGTTGTACAACAAATCAATTGGATGAGAAAACATATATTTTATAGCATATATCAGTAGTCATTGTAACTCTTCGCCTTGTATGTTCCACTGACAATTGTAGTTCAATAGTTTCGATACAATACAAAATATACATATTTCACGTTTATATATCGATCAACAAAAACTACGCGCCTTGCGCATATAAATACAGTGTGTTATACCAACATTATAGTGTTGTGATATAGATGTTAGAGAGGGTACCTTTCCTCAAGACCTTCGATACGAAGGAAGAAGTTCGCCACCAAGTAGATGCAATATTTCTTTCTCTCTATATACAAACAACATCCAATAAATGTTTATCAGATATTTCATTTCAGTTATTTTTGTATCGATAGAAACGTGCGTAATGTGTAACATACGAGAATCTTTTTGAAATTAATAAAAAATGCACAACTTTAGAATACGAAATAAATTTCTCCAAAAATGAAAATAATTGATTCATATATTTACAACCCATCACGTTCGTCTAGAAGAGAAAAAAAATAAAAATCCAATTCCTTTTATAGATTCAGAAATAAAGATTTTTTACTTAATACGGATAGTTGGTTTTTAATTTTTATTTCTGTCGTTGTTTTATACAATTAAAAAAAAACATTTTACTCACTCACACGTTCTTAATACGTAAATCAATATTAATGTTTCATACTTACGCGTATTGTAATATTGATCCGATGTCATCAGAGAGTAGGAAATGTAGAAAAAAAAAATTTCCCATTAATTTTAAAAGCATAAACAAAATAATTACCAAAACTGTTTTGGATCATTATATTATATTTTAACATTGTTCCAATAACATTTCTTTCGAAAATAACTTGGATGAGTTACATACAATAATTATTTTTAATTTTCATTGCAGCACTTAAACATCAGAAAACAAGTACATCGTATAGGCGTGGTAATTCATCACCAGAAAAATTATAACTACTTGGCTGCCAACGGACAACAGTTAATACTAGTGAGGAGATCTACATTATCTCACCCCTTAAAGTTGCTAATTGTAATACACTTGAACAACTACATAAACCACAAAGAAGTGTAAATGGTAATAAATTAAAAATAAAAAGGGTTTTATTTTGTTAATCTTTTCAATCCAGAACGTTTGTATTTTAAAAGCGTGGGATCTTAGTTGAAGTAACATAATTTATTGTCTAGACTTTAGACAGTGCGAACAAACACGACATTTAGCAAGCACTTTGGATGGAGCATTTCGTGCACAATTTGGGTCACTCTCCGCTTCTCAGTTCATAGTCCACAGGACTCCCGTCCTGGTACCCAGACAACGTGCAGTTTGGATTTCAGAACACGAGATTCCAACATTTCACAGAAAAACGCGAGATGGCCAACAAAGAGGGGGTAATATCGTTTCTCTGAGTACCAGCTTATTACGAGAAAAAGCTGCTTTTGTTATTTCTTGCAATATAGAAACTATTGTATATATCACCAGTACACGAAGATGCTATTGTATTATGTTTATCGATAAAATCTTTTCTTAACAGGAAACAGACGATCGTTTATTGTGTTTAATTAATTTAATTAATTTCAATCAAATGGATGTGTCTCCTATACGATTACATGAAAATTCTTCGAAACACAATTGTTCGAATGCGCAATTGTACGAATAACAATTTTTCGAAAATCAGTTATCAGAATTGTCCGAAAGCAAATTATTCGAACTAACATTTGTTGGAAAACCAATTGACCGAATTTAATATATTTTTGTGTCATTATGTTGCCTCCTTTGACATATTTGTTGCCAGTAAAATATATTCGATGAAGACTATTATTACTTGTTGTATTATTTTTGGGTAGGTACGTATGTTTGCACATTTTTAATAACTGATGTTTGACAGCGCGGGATAGCCTAGTTTGTACACCAGTTTATGTTTATCTAGTATTCACACCAATTTAGTTATTTTATTTTAATATTATAGTTACTTTTTTAAATATATAATGCAACTGGCTTACGCCAGTCGCAATTATAACTACAAACAAACCTAACCAACCTATTTTTACCAAATTTTTTTAGGTTTAGGTTTAAAAAATAGGTGTATATCCTAGGATATCTGACAGCGCGGTGCGTCGCCATGTTGTTTATTCCATAGATTTTTATTAAACATAATAATATACTATGTAGATTTAGTACTCCGTGCAAAAAGTGAGTCATTTGTTTTCGATTCCTACAAAATTTGCTAACTACGACATCTAGTATATTATAATATAATTCAACAATTTGGTCACCATATTACAATAATCAAGTTCAACTAATTGAAAAAGTACAACGCAAATTTCTTAGGTATATAAATTTTAAAATGAACATACCCAGAGAACTAATGGATTATAATCTCACTATGCATTGGACTAATTTAACAAAGTTATCTGACCGTAGAATAATTTTTGATTTAATTACATTACACAAAATGGTACATTCGAGTTTTGACAGCCCTGCTCTTATTGAACAAATTACATACCATGCGCCAAATCGTTCTAACAGGCAAACGGTACCTTTTTACTATTCTAACACACGTACACTGCAACAATATTACTCGCCAATAGCACGGCTTCATTATTTGGGTAATGCATACTCTGGTCTAGGCGATATTTATTACTTGTTATTGACAAAATATAGAAACTTATTGCATCAATATTTCTTGATGCAAAATGTCAATTTTATTTCCCTATAAGATGTTATTATTATTTTATCAATTACTCTTTTATTTTGAATTTATATTTAGTTTCATGGCTTATTTTTCAACTGTTTTTATGTTTCATTCTTTTTTAATGACACTTTTGAATTTACTTTATACCTAGGTATATAATTTATATATGCTATTTATTTTTGTTTCTTTTTGTTTTTGATATTTGTTTCTTAAAAAATGTTTAGATATAATATGCAAAAAATATTCTGGTAGATATTTCGTACATTTATACATCTCTTTTTGTTTTATTTTATAATATTATTGTATGTATGTATTAAACGTGTTTATACTATTTTATTTTGTATGTACCTACTTGTAAAAGGCTATTTAGCCGTTGATGAAAATAATAAATAAATAAATAAATAAAAATCTATGGTTTATTCCTCTCACAATACTACCAACATGACGTCATAAAAATTCGGACAATTGTAAATTCTGATCATTGTGTGTTCGGAAAATTGTTTTTCGAAAAAATGTGATTCGAATAATTGCCATTCGTAAAATTGATTTTCGTAAAATTGAGCATTCGAATAATTGTTTTTCGAATAATTTTCCTGTCACCCTCCTATACATAGCTAAATATCTATATTCACTGAAAACTTAGCGATGTGGAGTAAGAGTTTCATATCCTTGCTGAGTTTCCGGATAGCGTATTTACCTTTCCGTGCCTCGAATTAGACACTAGTTTGATGCGCTAATGCACTTAAAAACTCGTGTTGAATTCAAAGCACGTGTCCTCCAAATGTGCACGGTTTAACAACGCAAACCTTTCCTGTGAATACGTGTTCAATTCAAGGCACGCGTCTTTTCAATCGTACATAGGTTTATAAATTTTACCATCCGTATTGATTGAGCGTTACAGGGCTGTGTAAGATGCATTTTTTTGTGTATGATTGTTTTTATTTTAATATATTAATCTACACAAATCTACACAAATCTACATTAGGTATATCATAAAAATTCATTAAAACATTTTTTTTTGTATGAGATTGGTACTCATTAATTTTTCAATGAAATACTCACACTTTGCGTCGTAATTACCTTCACATCATCAAGTATGCTCTTTAACAGTTCCATATTACTTAAAGACTTTAGCAACATTACTGATTACTACGATAATATAATCTGTGAACACAAATACAAATGTGAGAAGAGTTACATTGATAGACGAAATGCGAGCGAGATGAAATAGCGCTCGAACTTCATGGCTATATATGTTCCATATTGAATAATTCTTCTTCAGCCCTCTGTCTTCCACTGCTGGATAAAGGCCTCTTCCATATTCTTCCACTTCCTTCTATCGGTTGTGCTTGCAGCCAATTTCTACCCCCCACAGCGGCTATGTCGTCAGACCATCTTTTTTTAGGTCTTCCGACGCCTCTCTTACTTACCCAAGGTCTCCATCTCAATATTTTAGGGGTCCATCTTGCGGGTTCCTGTCTAGCAATATGTCCCGCCCATTGCCATTTCAATGTAGCTACGCGATCCATGACGTCCGCTACTCTGGTCCTTTTCCTAATTTCCTCATTTCTTATTCTGTCTCTTAGGCTTATACCAAGCATGGATCTTTCCATGGATCGCTGTGTGCATTTGAGTTTTTCTACATTTCTTTTTGTAAGGGCCATGGTCTCCAATGCATATGTAGTCACTGGCAGTATACATTGAATAATTAATTTCCTTGAATTCAACACGAGTTTTTAAGTGCATTAGCGCAACAAACTAGTGCCTAATTCGAGGCATTTCTTGCCTCCTAATCAACACGGAAAAGTAAATACGCTACCGGATAGCATCTTGAAAAATCACATGGGCTGTGCAGAGTGGTAATTTGTGTTGATTGCTTGGTGGTAAAACCTTACCCTTCTCTGCCTAGAATAGTCAAGATATTTTCCGATACCTTGAGAAGAATTTGATGATTATTTGTTAATCCCAACTCGTTATGATTAAAACACGAATGACGCCAGAGGCCAATCAGTCGTCATCCGTCATGAGGACGAATTATTAGGAAATAGGAAATGTGTTATCCCACTTTTAAAATACATGATAATTTCAATAAAATAAATCTGAATTCTATATTAAGATAGTTTGTACCATGTCAACGAGTATCACGTTGCATGAGTTTCATCTTTAAGTAATTTTTTTATTTAGCGTTTTTTAATTTTTTTTTTGTTTATCTCCATTGAGATATTTTAAATTTAATTCTGTTTGTCAATCATGGATCAGTAAGTTATATTTATTTTTTTTATAAAAATTATATTTTGAATTTCTAGTCCTTCCGAGAAATGATTTTAAAATTATTTAAAATATTTATGATTTGTTTAATATTTGTACACGTATGAAGTTCAAAAAACATTACAAAAATATTCAACATGTACTTGTTTATTGTTAAGATTCAAATTATAGAAAATTAAATAAAACTTTAAGAAACACTGATGTTTTCATAAATAAATGATTTCCTCTCCTTGTCCATTCCCAATCCTTTTTTTTTGTTATGAAGTTTTTTTTTTCATTTTTATCTTCTTATTCTTATTAGTTTTTTTATTTTTTTTGCCATCCTTCTTTTAATGATGTACATAAATGATTTTAGAATACTTTATAATCTGGTTGGTTGGAAGAAATCGCTTTATTGAAATAGGCCTGCAAAATATTTGTTAATATTATGTACAAAAAGATTAATAAATAAATAAAATATTGATACTATTTTTTATTTTATAGATGTACAGAAGCAATTTTCTATACAATATACATTTTAACAATGATTTTATCATTATTAACATTTATGTTGTAAACCTTTTTCAGTTGTTTTATTAGGTAAAATTAACCATGTAATACTTTATTTTTTTTATTATTTTTGTATCTGTAACCTACTTCTCGGTAGCAGGTGCTTTGTCAAATATTTATTTATCATGCACCCAATTGCAAGTTTCCACATTATCACCAATTAAAACTAATATATCCACATGAAATGGTGACCACTGATAACCCGTTGTTATCGTTGCTCGTATCAAAATACGTTGACGCTTTAAAAAAGTGATAAAGTCACGTCGGAAAACGTCTGGGACACGGTCACGACAAAAAATAACACGGTAAAATATATTTCTTATTGAAAATATTCTACAGATTCCCCATTGAGAAAGGAGAGAGGGAGCTCTCCATGTTTGAATGTATTCTCGCACATGTTTGCCGCCCCCTCCTCAGGCCGCACCTGAAATCCAAGGACAAAAGGCGTCGAGATGTTTGTCATTACTGCTGATCCTTGCCGTCGGAGGGCGGTGATATTTTGTTGAACGTTTAGCTGTTCTAAATTACAGGGGTGACTTTTTGTAAGAAATGGTTGCAATTGTGGACAGGATGAGTTGTAAACAATGCACTGATGGAACAAAATGCACTGAGTCAACTATTTTTACTTTATTCGCCTTCTTCCTTCCTCTTAAGAATTTATCACTTAAATCACACGGCAATCTTAAAATATACCGCCATTTATCTCGCATTCCTAAAAATGAGTTGTGTTTCTCCCATAAAAGCATTATACACTATAACACTATATCTTTAGGTATAGTTAAAATATCAATGAATAAATGAATGAATGAAAGTATATGTAAATGTTCTTATAGTCTTCTGTAGTATACATGAAATAAAAATATATGTAATATTCTTAAATAAAAATATATGTAAATGTTCAAATGTTCTTATAGTCTTCTGTAGTAAACATAAAAAAATCATCCTGAGCACTTAACTGGCGTATTAAAAAACCATTGAATGGATGAATAAAAATATATATAAATGGTCAAAATAGTCTTCTGTAGTAAACATAAAAAAAAATCATTCTTAGCACATTATCTTCTTCTTCTTCTGCTTGTTCTAGTAATGGGTACTGTTTATTCTCGGATTCACTCCTGGGACGCGGATGTCCAGCTGTCCTTCCATCTCTTTGGCGGTCGTCCAGGGGGGTATGCTGGTTGACAGTATCTCGTATGCCGCTATTTTCACCACTCTCACTGAATCCGCTCTTTCGAGTCTCTCCAGTAACGTCTTCTGTTTCTACCCCATCGCACGACATCCTCGGCATCGCAGATCCTCCGAATTTCAAAGTTTCGTACTCTGTGTCGGATGGTTAAACCTGCGATGGGGCGGAGAGTTTTCATCTCGGTGGTTCGCAAAAGACTCTTTGTTCTCGTGGTGTCGGCTCTGGTTTCGATGCCATATGTCATTATTGGCCTTACGCAGGTCTTATATATCTTTATTTTGCTTTCTTTCAACATGTGTTGGTTTCTCCATACAATAGTTCGCAAGCACCCCGCTACAACGGCAGCCTTATTCGTTTGTTCCCTAACTTCTTCGTATAGGTCACTGCTGCTTTATACTTCAGCGCCCAGGTACTTGAATCGCATAACTTGTTCTATTGTCTTATTGTGGACTACGAGTTTGCAGCGTGCAGGCTGTTTTGAAGTTACCATGCTCTTTGTTTTTTCTATGGAGATTTTCATGTTGTATTGTTTCGCCGATATGTGGAATTTGTGCAGGAGTCTTTGGAGGTCATCTTCACAGTCAGCCATGAGGACCGCGTCGTCTGCATAGCATACAATATCGATTCTCTTATTTTCGAGAAAGTAACCCAATTCCAATGATTTGATGTCTTATATAATCTTGTCCATGATGATGTTGAATAAGAATGGGCTTAAACTGTCTCCTTGTCGTATGCCAACTGCAACTGGTATTTCTTTTGACAACACATTGTCCACCTTAGGTAATCCTCATTTTATTGTGTGTGTTCAGTTTGTGGATTGATTCTATAATTGGTTTTGGCACATCCTTTTGAGTCATGATATCTACAACGTCTTCTAAGCGCACTCTGTCGAATGCCTTAGTTAGGTCTACAAAACACATATAGGCAGGCTTATTATATTCAATTGATTTTTCCTTTATCTGTCAAAACACAAATGTAGAGTCGGTTGTTGATCGATTTCTTCTAAATCCTTCCTGTTCATCTCTGTTTGGCATGAATTCTTCTAGTCACTTTATCTGATATGTTAAAATATCAATTAATAGATGAATAAAAATGTTCTTATAGTCTTCTGTAGTAAACATAAAAAATCATTCTTAGCACAATCACTGATCTGTTTAAATACCAATTGATTGATGAATAAAAATATATGTAAATGTTCTTACATGTCTTCTGTAATAAACATAAAAAAACATGCTTTACACTATAAAGCTGACGTATTGAAATACCAATTTTCAACACGTCATATTATCCAATTGTTAATACTTGCTGTGGTATCCTTATACAAAAGAAAAACAGCCTTTATACTTTGACGTAAGTCTGGCAGTCGCTGCCTCTTGCTGTATTTCAATTGCTATAATCAATGTCAATCCCTTTTAATTTACCAATTTAATATTTATTCTATGCGACTGATTCCAAAACGCAATGGTATGAAAATGAAAAGAATCATGATGAATTTCTATTACTATATTAATTTCTATTACTATGTAAATGCGAAATATAAATTTTAAAATAGAACACTTACAACACGGTACCTAATAAACACTCCATATTTTACAACTTTAAAAAAATGTTACATTGATTGTCGTTGAAAACAAAAAAAACTTCTCTTTATCTCAAACATTCGTTTTTTTATAAAGCTATTAATATTAATTTATTCCTGTTATATTCTTTCATCTTTTCTTCCTTTGTGCTGTTCAAATACTGAAAAATGGAATTAATTTATATTCCAAAGTTTATTAAAAAAATATTTCAAAGTGATCCGAATCGTCGCATGAAATTCTTTGTTTAAATGAGACCATCTCTACCTTTACATTTGTTGTGCTTTTTTTAGAAAGACATTTAATCATTTTCATGTGCCATAATAATTCTTGGAAAAGACTTTGTACTTATTTCAAATTTATAAAGGGCCGTTTAAATACAAACATAAATTCTGATATGAACCTTACGGTTGTTTTAAAATGATCAACAGCTTTGAAAAAGCACAAGTTTGTTTTATATTTCGGAGTTTTTGATTCGATTCTAGATGAAGGATTTTAAAATGAAAACACAATTGTTGTTTTTGCAAATTTAAATCATCCAAGTTCAATGCTTTCGTACTTAAAACAAACAATCTTCGTCGGATTTTTTGTTGAAATAAGTCTCCAATAAAAAAATTATATCACAATAGCTTCACACATTAAAATATGCGGGTTGGGGCCAATACTTAACTCAGAATATGGAGTACATTAAACTTATTTTTTTTCCTCTAATGTTCACACTCCTGAAATGTATTCTTTGGATCCCTTTCATACGCCATTTTTGTCTTAATTTTGCATAAATTATCCTTATATTTAAGATACTTCAATAATAAAACATATTCAGGTCACTCAATTCAATGTATATCCCTTAATAAATCTTATATATTATAAAATGCTAAAAAGCATTTGACGTCATCACTATTTCTTGATTAATATATAATTTAATGCATAGTTACATGCTATGGCCATCTAACAAGTAATTCCTGTTTTATGATGGCCAATATTAATAATATTTTATGGCCAAGTTATTTTATATTCTGTATTTATTTTTTACTTCGTGCATTGTAAGATTCAACTTTAATAAAAATAAAATGAAAAATATTTATATACATACAATATTTATATCTTACATAAATACCTGACAGTAATATTTTTTTACAATCATAAAATAATATTTTGAAAAGAAAAAAAACAAAAATATAACAATAATAATATCACACAAAATAAAGAATAATCAACACAGAAAGATGAAGTTCAAATTAAAATGTGAGTGACTTTCCTTTGTGAAATTAAATTAAAAATCACAAATAAATAGAACTTACTACAATATAAAGTATTTTTTCTTAATTGACGTCAATGTAGTAATTTTGACAGGTTTCGGTTAAAGTATTATTTTTTCTGTCAACAATCAAAACGTTTGCTCAAACCAAATCACCCCCTCTGCAGAGCCTCATGAAAACGTTGCCTCACAAAATAAACAAGCGCCTTTTCTAATACAGGAAGGGGCCAATAATAAAATTAAATAATGCGATGGTATATTCGTACAAAAATTTTGGAGTCTGGAGCTCGTTCGGTAAATTCCAGTTTGTTTTTCTGACCGTATCAGCAGCGTAAAGTTCACGTTACCAATTAGGAAGTCAGGCCAACTGATCTTCCCCACATTAAGTAACCTTTCATGTTATTATTTCATACTTCCCGCAGTTTCTGCATCGAAATTAGCGAAGTCTAAATATCCATCATCAAGATGTGTTATGCGTACCAATCTCGAAAATACCAGTTGGGGTAAACTCAGTGTGAGTGGTGCATTTTTTTGAAAACGAATAGATCTTTTTAACAAAAACATACATATTCCCGTCGTTCAAGGCGAGAATCGAACCCAGCACTTATCCAGCGCGCAAGCCGAGCCATCAAAGCGGATTGGATTACCTCCAGCGGGCCTTCTCCGGTTCGTTTATCGCGGCAATATACACAAGTTTTTACGCTGCATGTGTTTCTTATAGCAGATCGGTATTTTGTTTTCCGCGGACACTAGCCCACTATACGTATGACATTCGACAAGTGAATCAATTCGCAATGTTTTATGCCGCATATCGAGGTGGTGTTAATTTTTGTGTAAAGACATAAAGTGGCGCGTACATACAATCGTTCGTTTCACAAATTATGTTATGAATGACAGCTCCTGATACTTAACTTTCACCTTAAATTCTATGATACATAGAGATTAGCGGAACTTATCGCAAAATATTACACGTGAATGGGAATAAGGCCACTGATGTCCATAGTGCACAAATTCAGAGCACTTTCATCAAAAAACTAATTACTATGCGTCTATGCTATGTAAATATATAAAAAAGATTGTACATATCAGGAAATGGTTTGGAAAAGAGGGGACAAGGATTTAATAAGGATAATTTTTAAGTCCAATATTGAGTTAAATTAGCGGACACGTGTAAACAGATCTAAATTTGGTTGTTCCGTAACATTCTTTCAAACTAATAAATAAATTGTTGAGTAAATAAAATTGCAAGAAGTCATCTGAGTTTGAATCATTCAATAAAATTATTTGTACTGCCAAAATGACAAAAAAACAATAATACATACATACATTTACAAATATTTGGTAACAAATATCAACATATTAATATTTCCTTTCCTAATTTAAGCTAGAAGCTTGTGTTTAGGAAAGCAGCAGCTCTTTGCTTACATTATATGAATACTTCACAAAAAATACATAATACCTCCTGAATGATAATAGCGACTCGCGTGAGCGAGTTGCTCTATAAATTGAATGGAAATTGATTCCAGGAATAATTTTATCAACACCATTGCCCTTTGAGGTTAGGAAAAAGTTTACTATGAATTCGCATTTGAACACATTTTTCAAATAAATTAGTTTTTCCAACATATTTTTTAAGTAATTGTATGATACTTACTATTTTTAATACTACCTACTTATTATTATTTGTGTTGAAGAATTTCGCGTTTAATATCAACTTTGACAGCTCACCCGACATTGGTAGGTTGACCCGTGCGTTTTCTAAGCTCTAGTTGATATATCCCAGCAGTGGGGTTGGGGTTAAGGTGGTATACAATGTGTGGGTGGAGCGGGTGGCGGCAAGGGTGGTGGCAAGGGGGTGATCATGTATCCCACTATGCACACCGTGTTTGACGTAACTCATAATGAAATCCGTCTAGTGTATGCTATTATTGTTGCGCAGTGCGCGCATCAAAGGCTAGTCTCGGAAAATCTGTGCAATAAACCTACGTCCTTTTTATATGCTGGAATTCTCCAACCCCCCCCCTCCTCCCCCCCAGTGCGCGCTCAGTGCTCAGCACATAATATGGTAGTTTTGGAAATTGTACTAAATGAGCGCACCGGTAATTCAAATTTGGAACGGAAACTACAACAATACAGTACCTATGCGCTACTGGGTGCATTATCTACCGGTAAAACACAAATAATATTTATTTTGACTTTAATTAAAGAAACTTTAATTTTTTTTAACATAAGAAATAATATACGCTTTATACACATCAAAGTTTAACAATACAATTTTTTTATATAAAAAATATACTTAAGGGGGGGACTGCTGCCAACGTACCTATTTTTAAATTTGATATACCATCATTATTTCTTATCAAATCGTTTTGAAAAAATAATTTATATAGTTTGGGTATTAATAAAGAAATGTATATATTTACTTTTTGATAATATTCTATATAAATTCTTATAGAAAAATAATGGCATACCCCGATTTTCAACGTTTATCTTATATTTTTAATAAAATATACGGCGTAGTTCAACATATTTTTTTTAAATTAAAGAAGCCAAAAATATCTAGAAAAATATGATGTGGCGTTGTATTAATGCTTAAGGTTTAGTAAATAAACCTAAATAACATTTATTTTCCATTCAGCGCCATTGCGAAATAAAAGTTTTTTTTTTGGTTTATTAACTTAACCTGATGCATTAATGCAACGTTACATCGAATTTTTCTAGATATTTTGATCTTCTTTAATTTATGAAAAAATATAATGTTCTATACCTTATAGTTTTTTAGAAATTTAAGATAAATGTCATTAATCGGGGTATGCTTATTATTTTCCTTCAAGAATATATACATAATATAATTAAAAAGTTAAGGTATATTTTTCTTTATTAATATCCAAACTAACTAGGTGATTTTTTTTCAAAATGATTCGTTTTGTAGTAATGATGCAAATTCAAATTGAAAAAATAGGTAAACTGCTTCACAAGGTTAAAAACCTGTTCTGAAGCGGCTTATAATTATAATTAGATAAGTATATGGTTTAGTGAGCGTGTGTGTCATTGCATGTTAACCTAAAATAGTTTAAACCCACCTGAAGAAGAGAACAGTAGTTCTTGAAACTAGTTGTGGAATCAAAATAAATAATTGGAAATATATATTGTTAATAATTTATTAAAATGAATTTCCACAATGTAAACGCCTCTACCTTAGACTATTAAAATAGTTTATTTATCGGTGTCTTGTTTGTTTTTACCCATTTTTTTAATCCCCATATAAAGCTATTTATATTTTTAGTTTTCATCAATTCAATTGGAAGCAAATTACTCCAAGGAAATGAAAAATTCTTTGTCCTTAAGTTGACTTGGTCCTCAGTACCTCATTATTTTAGAACCGCTACCTCACCATCACCCGCTCAGCATTTTATAGGGATTGTTATAGGCCGACTACATGTTTGTATTGAGAAAAATACTCGGTGAAAGTATTTATTATTATTATTAATTAATTATTTCCCATTTACATACCATCACGCCATGTCCCTCACGAGGTAGGCAGAGAGAACCGAACGCCACTTATTTCTATCCTGACATACATTCATCGCCTCGTCAACATTCATAAATCGTCTTATACATGTTCGACTGTTGTTCACGCTTCTAACATTTCCGTCTTTCAAAATACCGTTCACATGGACGTGCCATCCCTTCCTTGGGCGGACCCGACCTCTCATTCCATTCCTGTCCGCAATGTACCTATATTTTCTTCGTCAGGCGTTCCTCATTCATTCTGCCCATGTGGCCAAACCATCTCAATGTGCTCACTTTCATTATTTTAATAACATCTTTCTTTATCTTACATTCTTTCCTTATGTCCTCATTTCTGACCCTGTCATACATCGTTCTAAAACAAGAAGAAGTGTTAAAACAAGTGTTAAATATCTCATTTAAAAGGGTTTATGGTATGTCCAGTTACTGTAATTATTTTTCATCGAATCATAGCAACTGGGCGATGGGACCAGTTAATGTTTATATTATACATTTCAATAATATTTAATAATGGGATACTTTACCTGAAATAATGACTATTATTTTTAAATTCTTTCCAGTTTCAAACTCATATAATATACAATATACATAGACAACCAGTTTCTGAATTTAAATGGCCAGTTGCTGTATGTATGTATTACTTTGCACAGTAAATTGACTTAATAATTCCATACTTGTTTTATACACGGTATCATCATTATATATTTAAACCATTTGAATAATTACAGTCGTATTTTATACCATGTATTTATATATTTTTTGTCATGTCCAGTTAGGTACTGTATATTCAACTATAAATAGAAATATTTCCAATAAGCTTTTATGTATGCAATATTTCATAATTTACTTCAAAACTCATCACCTCCATTAAATTGGCTTCAAATAAAAATTATTATTGTTAAAATCAAACAAATACTAAGAGAAATATAGAGGTAACCATCACGAGGTTCCATTGAGTGGTCAGTCACTATATCGCTAACCCTACCTTTTTGTAAATTTTTAAAAACAAAAATTAAAATGAATAAAAACTTAAAAAAAACATAATATATTATGTGATTTACACTCGCGGACCCTCATTGACTTCATATCATTTTACATGTAGGTATGTACACCAGAGAAGTTACAAAGATCCAATGTAAAAAGCACCGTGTAAAGTATCTATGGCAGAATGCATTCATTCATACCATCACGGCATATACCTCGCAATGTCGCAAAACCAGCGACAGGTGATCGGGTAACCTTATTAAAGGAAGCGCGACACATGTATGCATCTCCACACACCAGTCTCGTCTACGATAAAAATACAGTACATTATGTATGGATCGTGACCTCATGCTGAACTATGATAGATGTTATTTTGCTTGTCCCTCTTTGTTTTTTTAAGGTATATCTCACTCCAAAAATATTTTAAGCGTTTTTTGCTGTGGTTTTCTTATTTTTAATTAATAAATATTCCATTTTTATAAGGTAAATGTATTTTACGGTAACTTGATATTGTATTGTATACATTTTCTTTGTTTTGAAATAAGTAATTGTTTTTTTTGCGAAGGAAAACAACACAAAAGGCTTCGTTTGCTACTAGATTAATCAAAGCCTTTATAATGTTAAGAAAAAAGTCAATTCAAACTCATACATGCCTACAAAACAAAATATTATTTTGTCGTAATGCAACTGTACCTACTACAGTGTTAATGTAGTTTCATATTCTCACATTTCATAAATGTTGAAAATCCCTTCAAATGATATAACTTTAAGCTGATTATATTTTCAAAGAAATTGTTCACTGTGATTTCATGTGACAAAAAAAAAGAAAATTCAGTTTTTGTTTTGTTTTGTTTTCAGTACGGTTTATCCTTTTTGTGTCCTCTCTACAGCCCAAAATAAGTCCAATCGACTTCATATTAACATCATATGTGTAAAGTTCATAGACCTAGAGCTGATTAGTTTTCCATAGATATCCATTAATTTCTTCTCTGTGATTTCATTTGTTCAAATTTTCAAAATGCTCTCATGGTCTGGAAAATCGAGGTACTTATTTTTATTGTGTTTGAAATTTTGATACCACAAAAATACACTCATTAAAAATTCATTCAAGGATTGTAAAAGTTTAAGAAAAAAATCTATGGTTTGCCATATCAATGTGAGATAAATTTCATATTTGTATGAAAAATGTAGGTATGTAAAAGAAGTAAAATTGTTTCTGTAAGGTAAAATTGAGTGATCAACTTCACATTGATATTGTATGTGTCTCTATAGACAAGTGTATTTTTTACTCTCCACTTTTATCTTCCTCAAGGGGTAGGCAGTGAGAACCGAACACAGCATTCTTCTACCTTGACACATACATCGCCTCATCAACATTGATACACTGTCTCATACATGCTCATCTTGCTAGTAATGCAATTTTCTTAAAAGTCCTCAACGGGTATCATGTAGAAAATATATACTATGAGTTTCGTGACAATGGTGTATTGTGAAAACTTTTGTCCTCTGGGAATCTTATATTTGTGAATCTAATAGAAATGTACTTCATATAAATGCATTTAGAGATTGTCAACCTATCAAGAAGAAAAGATGAACGGTGAGGAGAGTTTAGTGTTGACCCAAAAATACTCGTTTTACTGTATATCTTATGATTGTTTTTTTTATGTGTTAATTATATAAATAAAATAAATTAAAAAAAATACTCAGAACCTAATTTGTTATTCATGTCGTGAAACTGCATTATTCATTTTTAAAGCTCGTAGTACAAATGCAAAATATGTTTCATAACTTTAAATATTTTTAACACAAACAGTTTGATAGCGTATTAATTAATTCAGGCAAGTTAATTTATCAAAGGAATTCCTTTGACTTTTGGAGCAAAGAGAGATAAACAGAAATAAACAGAAATTTGTATAAATATTAAATATTGAGAAACATTTCCCATCCAATTAATTTGAATTGCTTTGTGATGTACAAACAACATGCATTACACAAATTCTGCAATGCATGAAATTTGTAAATAGAAAGCATCAAATTAATTAGAAGTGACATAGAACACTTATATCATGTTACCTTCAGTGTTTCGCTTTTCAAAAATCGGTTTGATTAATTTGATTATGTCAAAATTGATTTGTCATGATTCAGTTTTAAATGGCAATCAAAAGTACGATTGATCAATTCAACCATATCGAGAAAATTTGAGTCGAAATTCACAAGTGATTTAGTACTGTTATCATGTACGTAAAGTGCATACTATAATTTTTTTTATAAAAAATGAATATGTCCTATATTCCCTAAATAATGCATAAATGCTTGTGCTATAGGTGAACGAAATCGGTCGAGGCAGGATTCGAACTTGCGACCACTGGATTACTAGCCTGCCATGACCCATCTATGATGCACTGAAAAAAAATATGACAACTGAACTGGCTACCTGCGTTTTTTTAGCCAAACCTTTGTTATCAGTAATAAAAGTTTATTTATTTATGACTGTACTGTTTGGCTGTGTACACGAAACTTTTGGTTGCTCAAAACCAAATGTTTTGTAGTCACTATAGTTCGGTTAATTTTAGCATGAAATTTTGTTACTGTAAACAAAACAAAAAAATTCAGTGTGTTTTTGTATGTATGGCATGTTGTCTTATTACGTATGGCGTACTATGAAAAATTGTGTCTTCTGTACCAACAACCCAAACCATTATTATAATAAAAGCATTGCCGACCGCCATGGCACAGTTGGTAAGCCGTTTGACGTCTGTGCAGGCGTCCTGGGTTCGTCAGCAGGGGAGAATTTTATTGAAATTCATTTCTCACGCAAATATTGCTTCTTTGGGAGGAAATACTAGTCATTCGGAAGAAATTGCCATACGGCAATAAACATGAAACTAGCGCAGGGTGTAAGGAAGTATTTATAAATAAATAATTTAAGTAGGTAAAATATTAATTTTGACTTTATATTGACAGATTATGTGTAGAGTGAATCGGCTTTAAGATGTTGAGTTTCTTTTAAACATTCGTCCATATGTATGTATATTCTTTATTATGTAATCTGGCAAAATTTCCAAACAGATCTCCCGTTCTCAATAATTGAGTTGTTGATATATATTTTTGTTAATTATTTATACAATGAAAGTGAACTTATAACAAGAAGAAAAAAATGTACCTACATTTTTAATAAGTTTGTAGTGTTTATTTGTACAAAGTTTTTTACAATCCTCTGGCTTTAATTTATCCTCAGCACTGAGTAGGTTTAATGTCTCACATGAATAATTCAAGGACACAAATCTATTTCTTTTAAAAAATTAAATAAAAATGGCAAATAATTAAATATAACTTTATTGAAAAATTAATATCTCAATAGAGACGAAGTTGGAATATCATAGGAAAATCGGGAAATCAAGTCACCTACAGGACTTACGACCGTCGTCTGCTGGTTTACATGATCATTTTAAGAGCTTGCGCAGCGTTCACCAATTATGTATGCCTTTTTTATCGAGTTCCCTTATCAAACCAATTTTTTAAAGTTCCCTGTTGATTCCCTTCGTCTCTATTGAGATATTAATTTATCAAAAAAATCATTGACTTCCAACAGAGATAAAAATCCAATGTCTGCGTATACGAAATAATACAGTAATAAACTATTCAAATATGACTTTGAAAAACTGTTATTATTTTTTTATTGACAATAATATCTCAACAAAGACGAAGTTGGGATATCATAGAAGAACCAGGAACTCAGGCACCTACAGGGCTTACGACATGTCATCAGTTGGTTTACGTGATCACTTTATGCGCTTGCGCAACGTTCACCAATTATGCCCTTATTGAGTTCCCTTATCAATGTAATTTTTGAAAGTTTTAATATTTGAATAATGTGTAAACATTTTACCTGAATAATACTTACTATTTCCATCTATGAGGTAACGATGAAACCATTTTTTGTAACACCATCTATTGAGAAATTAGTTTATTTGTAGACAATGAAAGCAACAGTCCTTATAAATGAGGTGACGGTGTCTTGCACAGATGTCACCTCTGAACTGCGCCAGAAATATTATTTCATTTTTGGCTTGTTTACCTACTTGTACCAATGTGTATGTAAATCGAATATATTTTTTAATTACATATACGCAAACATTGGATTTTTTTCCCTGTCGGGAGTCGAATGATGTTTTGTAGGTGCCTAAGTTCCTAGTTCTTCTATGATATCCCAACTTCGTCTATATTGAGATGTTATTGTCAATAAAAATATAATTTGACTCCCAACGGGGAAAAAATTCCAATGTTTGCATATGCAATTAAAAAATATATTCGATGTTATTAATTTGATAAATGGATTGTTCTTGTTTATGTCTGTGATGATAGCACGTGGTTAAGATTCCGCTTGGTTAATATTTGTAGAAACATTTTGGTTTCATTATAAAGAGAGCTAAAGAATGCCTATTGTCCTCACAGCATCTGCAGTGTATCCCCTTAATACTGCTTCGTGGATAATACTTACCTAGATTCTGTCGGGCATTATAATATTTCAGATGTCTCTTGTGTTTGATTAATAGATACTCCTGGCTACATCTTCATAATGTTTCTTGAATATCTACATATGCTAGAACATTTACATTGTCACTGTTCGTAGTTCATATAGTAAAATATTTAATTACAGCGTACTATCAGTGGCCGTATTGTGAAAATATACCGAAATCCAAAAGGGATTAGTTTAAAATTTATTCATTCATGCCTAAAAATTAATTATATATTAGTATAGGGTATCGTAGCGTTCGTATGCTCGAATTATCATGGAACAAAAAAATCAATGAATTTTGATAATACGTATCCACTTTTCCATGTATAGGTACACTAAGAATCGCGATTAAAATGCCACCTCTTGTTTTCCCGCCCTCTACGGCTGAGCCTATACAGACAGAGTCTGATTCTTTAATTGTCTGATGAGGGAGTGAACACCTTAAAACCGTATGCTCAAGTTACAATTAATATGGTTCATACCAATGAAAAGGAGGATGCTAAACAATAGACTTTGAGAACGAAAACGCAAAGAATGGATCAGAGAAAGGACAAAAGTTACCGATGTTGCATACAATGTAGCTTCCTTAAAATGGAATTGGGCTGGTCATGTAGTAAGGACAGCAGATGATCGATGGACTAAACGCACCCTGGAGTGGCGACCGAAAACTGGAGACAGAAACCCGGGCAGAACGCAAACAAGATGGTCTGACGACATAAAACGAGTGACAGGAGGTCAATGGCACAGGGTGGCGAGGGATAGGGAAGCATGGAGGTTGAAAGGGGAGGCCTATGTCCAACACTGTAGGAATAATGGCTGATGATGATGATGATGAGGATAATGATGATACCAAGTTTAAAAAAAATGTTTTTATTGCAGAATACCCACAATGCTCAAAGCAAGAGCTCATTCACCAAAGGACTGAAAACAGCTTTGTTTCGTAGAGCGGCACATAACTAAACTATCAGCGCGCTTAAAATGTTATTGATTCATTAAACGGTGCTATATTTAAAACTCTATTTTTATTATTGTGTTACTCATACTAATTGAAGATGAGTGGTGGTAGAACGGTTAGCGCGCTGGGTTAGTAGTCCAGTGGTCGCGAGTTCGAATCCCCGATTCGTTCACATATACCACAAACAATTATGCTTAATTCTGTACGAAATATGTTGCCAATGGACTCCGCTGTATCCGAGGACTAACAACATACGATTATGAATATTTAATCAAAACGAGATATGGTAGGAAACGATTCAAATGAAATTGCTCTTTCTGT
Source organism: Molanna angustata (assembly GCA_963576475.1). NCBI lineage: Eukaryota > Metazoa > Arthropoda > Insecta > Trichoptera > Molannidae > Molanna > Molanna angustata. The sequence goes on along the minus strand of OY754970.1, from coordinate 10,795,131 downwards.
GTCACGCCGCCTTCTCTACAGCGATGATACATATTTTATGAAGATTGTCTGACTGTCATAAACAAACAATAGTTCACTCAATTAAAGTAAATAACTTCACAATGTTTTGACGGTCGGAAGAAAACGAACTTTGTGACACACGTCGTATCGAAATATCAATATCACACACTCTCGACGGTTCGTCTTCAACACTTGCGTCTACAATCTGCATTTACCATTCCGCTTTCGGTTTACGGTTGGCTCTCTGATTGGTTGAGATCTCATAGTATTAAGTCAAATGAGCTGTGAAATTTTATGTTAAATGCGAAAATTTAAGAAAAATAAATAATTTTAATTTATAATTCAATTTATAAAGCAACTCGCTCACGCGAGTAGCTATTATTATTATATACAAACTTAAACCTAACCTAAGAATGTAGAAAAGAAGAGCTGGGACTAGACGCTACTGTATTTAACTGGACGACTGACCTTGGACTTCCAGCTGACTAGCTGATGGACCAAGAAGGGAGGGGGATGAGAATCGAGACGCAGATTCGGACGTCAAAAAAATTAATATTATTCTATACATGTTGTTTTAAAACCTGCAACACTATTTTGTATCAGCATGATGAAACTGGGAAAATAAAGTAATAACTATCGACGGAGAGCGATTCGCCAATGACATTGTGTAAATTTCAGAGGATGTCGATGAAATGGTGGAAATAATCAATAAAACGAAAATAATGACAAACTTGGAAACAAGCAATTATCTATTGCCTTCCAGTAGAAGAGGTTGACCACTACATTTACATACCTTGGACATAAGATGACTCTAGGCAGAGACAATCAAACCAACGAAATTGAGAGAAGAATAAGTCTCGCATGGACGGCCTTTGGGAAACTTTATAACTCTTTTCGTAGCCCCATACCGAATACCCTGATGTCAAGGATGTTTGAGCAGTGCGTTCTGCCAGTATTCACTTATTGCATGGAAACAACGACCTTAACCAAAATGTCTGCCAACAAGCTGAGTGTAGCACAAAGAAAATTGGAAAGGGTAATGTTGGCCAAAAAAAGATAGGAAGAGGAATGACTGGATACACAGTCAGACCAAACTGTACGATGTGGTTGAGAGAATAGCCGTGCATAAGTGGAGATGGACAGGACACATATCAAGAATGACCGACAATAGATGGACGAAAAGACTCGTGGAGTGGAGACCGAGAGGCGACAAGGGACCCCAAGGGCGACTACCTAACAGATGGCTGGACGACATTAAATGATTTGTTGGACCACAGTGGATGGGAGTCGCACAGGAACGGGAGGAGTGGAGAAGGAGAGGGGAGGCCTATGTCCTGTAGTGGGCAATACAGGCTGATGATGATGAGGGAACTATATTGGCAAATAGTCAACGTTTATTATTTTTTAACAGATTTTTAATTATCTCAATAGAGACGAAGTTGGAATATATTTATTGTAGGAGAACCGGGAAATCAAGGCACCTACAGGGCTTACGACCTGTCATCGGCTGGTTTACGTGATCACTTTATGCGCTTGCGCAACGTTCACCAATTATGCCTTTTTTAATGAGATCCCTATCAATTCATTTCTTATTATAGTTTGCAAATTGCTCCATGTTTCCCCTTAAATTATTGAATAAACATACAAATAAATTCAAACCCATGCATACTTTTTGAATGATGAGAAATGCTCATAACAATTTCAGCTCGATATTTCATACGAAAAGACATTAAATAATCCAGCACCTACCTCAACAGATCCATGAGGTAGTTTAGAATCCCATGTTATTGATTGTCTACCATAAAAAAGAAATAAACACATTGATATCGTTGGGTAATATGTATGTACATCCATTACGGGCCCGTTCACAATACTCAACACAGCCAACGATCAAATATTTACATATAATGGGCACTCAAAGCTAAAATATCACAAACGTTTATTTTTTCAGAAAATTAAATGTCAATTGGAAATAAAATGATTGATGTTTTGAGTTAGAATTGAGTGCCATCGTCACAGCATCATTACAGATTTAATCTTTTTTGACTTGCACCCTGCATAAATTGCAAGTCTATCGCCATTTCTCCGACTAACCAATATTTACAGCTCAAAACTAGTAGTATCGTGCTCTCCGTATAAATCTTTTGTGTTAATTAAGATGTTTGAATTATATGCTTTCATACAATAAAGACGCGAAGTCAAAAAACCCTTATTCTATTTTTACGAACTACTTACACTTTTTTGTTTATAGCGATGAGATGTTGTTAATTATATTTTATAGATTTTGTTAATAACACCAGAAAAGCGTTGACTATCTGAGTCACTCGTAAAATAAGAAAACGCTTTAACGACATTTCCTCGAAAATCAAGCTGCTAAAGCAACGACTTCGAGAACAAAATATGATACAATGTCAGAATTCATTTCGTTAGCTTGTTGATGTGTCGTTATAAACATTGTTCTAATGTAACAGCGTCTTATTTCAACTTTCTTTAAAAGCTCGTTTCAATGTCGATTAATATTTATTTATTTATTATTTCCATCAACGGCCAATTAGCGTTTTACAAGTAGGTACATACAAAATAAAATAGTACAAACACGTTTAAAACATACAATAATATTATAAAATGAAAACAAAAAGAGATGTATATATGTACGAAATACCTATCTGGGGGACAAGTCTGGTTCAATCGGCGAAATCAAAACCCTTACGATTACCCATATCATGGATATAATTATTATATGGAGTTCTATTATATCTTTACATGTCATAGAACTCCATATGATAATTATATCAATAATATGGGTAATCACTAGGGTTTTGATTTCGCCGAACGAACCAGACATGCCCCCCAGAATATGTTTTGCATATTATATCTAAACGTTTTTAAAGAAATAATACAAAAACAATAAGAAACAAAATAAATAGCATAAATAAATTATGTACCTTGGTATAAAGTAAATTATAAAAAAATGAAACATAAAAAACAGTTGAAAAATAAGCCATGAAACAAAATATAAATAAAGAGATGCCTAAAAATATGTATATATCCATACAATATGCAATACACAAACTATATAGATGCAGAAACAAAATTATATAAATAATTAAAAAAAGAATATAAATAACCAGTTAACAACAAAGTAACGTAAAACTAGATTACAAGAGAGATAGAAAAAGAGTACCTATACAAGTCAAAAGAGATAATCCATATAATTTAGTGAAATCTTTTGAGTTAAGTATCTCTTCTTTATGTGTGTATATTTTATAGCTTGTTGTACCATATTCATTCATAATAAAACAGCATTTTAATGATTTTACTTTTCGCATCATAAAAACCTTTCATGCTGAGCATTTAGGTACAAAACGTTTAAATCTTATAAACTAAGCAAAAAAGTATGATTGAAAATATCTCAAAGCAATTTTTATGCTTAATATTGTATTTTTTTTTTGCAAAAGGTGCAAGCTATGAAAAAATCATCATTAATTCTCTGCAACCGGGGAAAGAGTTAACATTTTCTTGCGATTAATCAGAATTTCCTATCCTGTAACATGTTTTATAGTCGAAATCTTATTTTAAATCGATAAAACCTTAGAATCTTACATGAGGTGTGTATGCAATTTATTTGGCATCTTATTTCGAGTTTTTCCAGACACTAAAACTATAATTCCGAAGCAGACTGAAAAATATCAGTAGCACACAACAATATAACCACTAATAATATAACAGCACTTTACCTCAGACAAAATACCCCAGTCTTGTTTCTGGAGAAAGATACCATTTCGTTACAGAATTCATGAACATGAATACATGGTCCATTTTCTCTGGCCATAAGAAAATACGAATGTTACCCACGAGTTGTGGTTCCTTTGGTGATGAGTTTTACAACAACAGCTGCAATGTTTGTATTTTAAATAATAAATAAATTTTTAAATTGTTTAAAATCTACCAGTAAACTTTCGGTTAACATTGAGTATTAAAAAGAAACATTAAAACATTGATTATTCTGAAATTTCGATGAATGATTTTTTAACGTTTTGTATTATGTTAATCGTGTTAATTAGGAGATATCGTCGAACAACAATCAGCATAATAATTAAAATTTAAAATGGAAAAATAATTTACAGAGTGGGTATTTATCGATAAATGATGAATTATTAGTTAATATATTTTTTTTCAATTTATCAGAAATTGCAACCAATTAATTTGTACATAATAAAAATAGATAAAATATGTAATTTAATAAACCTTTTTTTCAATAAATATATTATTTTCGATTTTCAGCAAGTTGACAATGAGAAAAACAAAAGAGAAATATTTGTACATTGTTGAAAAAAATGGACTGTATAACGAAATGTCTTGAACTTTTCAAGTATTATATCCTAATTCAAAAGTACGACAAGGAGGTAAGAATGTAAGTAGGTACCAATATACAGATAGACCTGTCAGCCATTCCTGCTTGTCTCAAAATACGACAGGTGCTTTGAAACTGTCCACTGAATAAAATATGTGTATAACGCTCCTTTAGTAAATTCTTCAGCGTAATGGAAAAACGACATTTTTTTATAGAAAAAGTAAAGGTATCTAAAGATATATTTACAAGAAAAAAAATAATCTAAAGAATATGTCTTCGATATGATACATTCACATTATGAATACATGTTTAAATTATTTATTTATTTTGTATATTTTGACAAACTTGCTATCGCAATAGAGACAAATATGAAACCTATATTCATAGGAGAACCTATAATCTTTTTTCCATTACGTTCTGTTCTTGAAGACCCTTTTACAGCTTCTCGTACAGATCCTATAGATAATACCGACAAAGACGTCATCATCATCCTCAGCATCACAACCCTTGATGGATACTAGCTGCCTCCAACAATCTTCTCCATACTGCTCTATCGCTGGCTGCCACCTTCCAGTTCTGCTGCTCACCGTCAACGCCGTCCAACCATCGTGGTTTAGGTCTCCCTACGCTTCTTCTACCGGTTGGGTTATTAGGCAACACCCTTTTTGGGAGCTCCAGATCATCCATACGGTGTTAATGTCAGAACCAGCGTAGTCTGAAAATCCTAATTAACTTGACTATGCTGATGTCCTGGTAAAGATTATAGAGCTCGGTGTTATATCTTTTACGCCATGTTTGACCGTTGTTAATAGGTCCAATAAAAATAGCAGAAGAAAATAAAAAAACATAGAAGATAGCATATAAAAACAATTCATAGTAATGATTGAAAAACTTAAGGATAAGGAAAATAAGAGGAGAGGAAGATGTAATCAGGTGTTATCAGATAAATATTTTTGCTTTAGCCTTTTTTGAAGATGTTTAGTGAGATAGACGACGTAATATCAGGACTTAGACTATTCAATTGTCCAATGAGAACAAAGTAGCTCCGGTTAGCTGCAAGAATCCTTTTCCCAATCTCGATGCTCATATCATTCTCCTTGTTAACGATGGAACCAAGATATGTAAATTGTTCCACTGCTTCAAATGTGTAGTTATTGATACGACAAGGACGCCCCCCCCTGGAATTCGTCCCCCTGTTATTCACGTTGTAAACAAAGTAAATCAAATTAAATTATTTCATTTTTCACTTATTCATCCCCAAAATTAATGCAAATTCGTTTTAAGGAAGCGATCGAAAAAGATCCGTTTAGTGTACCTATAATTATGAAGCCATCTTGTAAATGATTGCCTCTTACCAACCGCATCTCACCGCCTCAAATTAATCCCTTCGCAAGGGGGCTGATGTCGGTGAAAAATATGACACCATTAATATAATCTTGTTTAGTTTTTATTAATATTGGAACTCTTCAATTTGACGGCAAGGAATCCGGAGGGTGGTGTCTAAGTAATGACACTCATTTGTCAATAAACCTTAGGCAAATAAAATAGTGTCGACCTTCAGCCATCCCTATAATAAGGATCAAGTTAGGTATACATGTATTATTTATTTATGGGAAAATAAATTATCGCACCGTTCTCGTGATGGAAGACACTTTGCGAATTTTGTTAATGACCAAACATTTTGTTGCATAAACAACGGCCATGACACACGACTAGAGATGGGCGAAAACAAACATGGTCTATAAAAAAAGGTCTTGATACTGCACATTGCACATACACATACAGTTATCTATTCACGAGTTGCATGTAGTACAAAAGATCCAACTGTCGATGGCTAAAGTATGTATAGTTAAAGATTACGTACCAAACTATAAACACTTAAACACAAATTTATAAACATTTTAAGATATTTTGTTTTCTATATAAAACATGTAGGTATGTATGTCAATATGATTGTATGGAGGGCAGTCCATTTTTCCTAACGAGAATATGAAAACAGCATGATTGTATGTACGTATTGTGGAGATAAAGTATCAAAGTATTGAGTCCCCGTAGATATTGTGTAGTGCCTTATAAATTGTATGAAACGATGTCGTCACTAAATCCAATTTTTATAAAAATTGTTAAATAAAGTTTGAGATGTACTACTAGAATGTTCATATTTTTATAGAAAATTAAATTATCTAGTTGGGATGTTTCGGCTTTTTTCAAAAACTTGGAAATACAGGCAGATAAAAACACACAAATTTATCAAAAAAAATATTATTCCTAGTAAAAATTTTTGGTATACTCCAAAACTTTTAAAAAAAAAATGAAATTTTGTGTTTGTCTATATTCATACCAATAATTTTCAGTATTATAGCTTTTATAGTTTTTTTTTATATTTATTGGCATATCTACAGACCATATACCTACAAACTTTTATTACAAATATGGCAAAAACATTAGTCCATTTACGAAGAAGTAAACAAAAACAGAAAGTATGCACACACAAGGTAGAAAAGAAAGTGTGCGGTTTCGAAAAAACAACAGGAAAAAGTAGTAAATTAAATTAAACTGAGGCTGAGATTGAAAGCTTTGAAAATCTATAACATGTAAGATATAATAAAATGATAGAATAAAATGTAATAATATATGTAGTTTTTGAGATATATGGAAAAATAAATTATAATGTCATAAATTGATTATCCGTGAATCCTGAGCATAAATGTTTTGTAGGACTATAACAATCGATCAATTAAAACTACGCTCCGTGCGCAAATAATACCCAAACCGTTTTTGGAAGTGGTGTGTGATATCAACAATATATTGTTGTGAAATAGAGGTTAGAGTGGGTGCCTTCCCTGAAGACCTGCCGATACGAAGGAAGAAGTTCGCCACCCTGTAGGTCCAACATTCCTTTCTCACTATATCATACAGTACCTACCATTTTTTGTATTTTACCGATGGTTGAATAAATTAGCATCATAGCAATAAAATCACATTTGTGCGCTTGTTTGTACATAAAATAAATACCTAAATTTAATGTAAAGTCGGATTTTTTTTAAAGTGCCAATTCTATACATAAACAAAAAAAATGCATAGTATTTACGCATGTAAATGTATTAGTAGAATCGTGGTTGTTGATTAGTTTACACCATTTGGTGTCCTTAACAACAAACATCAACAAACCCGACAGTACGTATCTACATATCTCTCGAAGTGCGCGCACGTTTGATTTTTTATGGTGACCATGTGTTCTAAATTAGGCATTGTTTTCATTGATGATTTTTTATTTCTAACTTATGTATTTTATTTTTATTTTAATATCGATATATAATTATTATTATAAACATGTGTTATCACCGTCTTAGTATAGAATAAGTGTCCATTATTTATTTGTATTAGTTACATAGTTCATTTTTGCCTCAATGAACTATTATGTAAATATTTTGTATAATATAATTTATTATTTTGTAAAATAATATGTAACTGTTCATTATTATAAGAATTAATTACTTCATAATGTATTATTTTTATATTCCTAATAAAAAGTATCAAATAAATATTTAGTTTAAACATTAACATTTGCAGAAAATACGTATTAATGTAGACCCATTAAAGCCGCATGGTACCGGGGGTAAGTATAGATATGAGTAGATTTGAAGGTTTTGAAGATATGTATATGCATGTGCAAGTTACAACCGTTTTATATCATGAAATTATAAAAAAAATCCCATAATATTTTTTTTCTTTTATACCATGGTCACCCTATGAGCTTTGGCACTTTTAAAAAAATCAGACTTTACCTATACTATATTGTTTGTATAAAAATAAATTTACCACTTGTAATTAAAAACAAAGTAAAATAGATTTACATATATTTGTTTCTAGGTAAAAACCCACTACATTCTGACAGTCCCTATCTGTCAGTCTATCTAAAGGCAAATAAATAATATAAAATATTTGAAATGACATGGTATTTAATACTGGTCATGACATTAAATTCACCCATCACTACACACGAGAGTTCATGGACCACTCGTGTATGCTTTTAACAATTTCACCATTTACGTTTTGAGTATAATAAAATGGTACACTTTGCCACTCAAGCACATGTAACTTTTTATTGTTGGCTCGACTAGAAGTGTAATGTACACGAAGACACGTGTCCATACTTGTTTGAACACAATACATGCTTGTACGAACACAACTGAAATGTCGATATTGCCCGTTGACAAATCTATTCGTCGAATTGCTTCGTATTTTTACAATGTATGAGAATACAAATGTATCGTAGTATGACAATATGCAAATACTTTTCAATTGGAAAAATGCATAGATAGGTACAAGATAGATGTTTATAAAAAAATCTAATTTCTTAGGTTCTATACACTAAAAATCGTTTTGTCGTCCATCTTGGCAGTATTTAGAAGGATAGTCAAAAAAATAGAGCAAAATGTTTCTACTGTTGCTTTGAATATGTAGGTACATCTGTTTTACTAACAAGATTTTTTTTATAATTCTGTATATTAGACTGTTAGTTGCAAAAAAAATGAAAATCAATAAATTCAATACCTATTTGTATGAGCTGCAGGTGATTCTTTGCCCTTTAATTTCTTCATTCAGATAAGTTATTTGTATTATAGACGAACAATGTGATCAGTTGATCTCTATTCCAGCATCTCAATTGTATTTTAATGATATGGTCATTTTCGAAAATGTGTGCGTCAATTTACCTGCTTTTTTTAGAAAAAAATAAATAATTCGACTCAAATGACTTACATTATTCCGCACTCCCTAATGGACGCACCTTATAGTCAAACGGGGAGTTTTTTTGCTGTCCCTTTTTACCTAAGAAGAGAAGGGATAAGATGCCAGATTTCGATTTTTTATTTACTCAAACCTTTTCCAAATTGAAATCTTTATTCCGGGGATAGATGTTTTACCCTCAAGACAAAACATGCAGCAAATTTGCATGGTCATGCGGAAAGCTGAGAAACTGAAAGGGGAATAAAAAGACTAGGTACCGCACAACCTATGTAACTCGACGAAAAAGAAATTGTCTCCTATGTAGCAGTTCCCAATACGTAACTGGGTCAAGTGAAACACAGGGTCGGGCTGTCGCGAGATGAAGACAAAGCTTATGTATGTACAAAAAAATTAGGTCATTTTTGATACTGCCATAAGTTTCTTAACTATTTGACCTTCGACAATGTTAATTTGCTGAAATGTTATTTGCTTCAATTCAAAACTTATCAGATTTTTGTTATGAATTAATTAATTACGAAATTAATAAATTATCAACAACTTTTCAAAGAGTACTTGAATATTCCTTCTTTATCCTTCCGTACCCTCCTTCTATTCTTCGTTGCTATGATCAGTTTTTTTTCTCTCATTAAATACATACTACAGTATCAATTTAACTTTCGTTGTTCGGTTGGTTGGAAGAAATTGCTTTATGGGAATAAACTCGCCTTTGCGACTTGTAGTAGGTACATGAAGATTATTAAGTAAATAAGGCCTAAATAGTAAAAAAACACAACAATAAACAGAATGATCACATCTTAAGGTAAAAGTTGGCCTTCGTGGCTCAGTTGGTTAGGTATCTGACTACTGATCCAAAGGTCCCAGGTTCGATTCCCGGTGGAGACACAGTTTTTAATTGTGTTTTCAGTCTGGATCTGTGAGACGATTAATAACGTAAGTCTCCAGAATGTGGCAACTTGTAATTGGGTGCGTGTTAAATAATTATTTGACATAGTACCTGTTAGTTGCCAGAGAAGCTACATAAATAAATAAATAAAAGAAGGAAGGAATCGAAGTACGTAGAAACTTATATACCTGTATTAAAAATATATTTTGATAAATTATTAGGTTTTTAGGTTTACTATTTTAATAAGCAATAATAGGGTTCACCGCCATTTCTTTATTTGGCTTTTTTTGTGAGATGATGCTGGTTGATGGGTATACACGCATGTATTGTGCTTCCTTTTCTAAGGTAATAAACACCTGCACATCAGTCGCTGTTTACCTCACATTGTGATATACCGTAATGGTACGAATAAAAAAGTGGGTATCCACCTAATGATATGCTTCTTTGAAGTTTTTACATACGCAACCACATTATCGATAATCGTAAACTGTTTTCCTGGCGGTTTGCAATTATCCGGGTCACTTTTGGGATCAGCCCCTTTATACGCGTGATTCTGACATAACGACCATCGGATACTATCATCACAGAATCCTCATCTGGTAATAAATTACGTTTACCTATCGGAATTATCAGATATTTAAATAATAGGACGCACAGGAGGCCTCAACATACATGGCTATGATAATACTAAAGCGATGACTCCATTTCTTTACTCCGCGCCAACTACCAAATCTTTATTAAATGATAAAATATCGATTTCTCAAAATAATAAATTCAAAATGTATTTTCCTATACAATTGTAATTTGTAATATCATCCCTTATTAATTTATCGATAATTCTTTTTTGTCTATTTTTAACTGAATCTATATTTATATCTGTTTCTATATTATTAATTGTGTCTATATTCTTATCCTTTTCTATATTTTTATCTTTAAAATGAATTATTTTTAGTATTGTAACAAGTAAATAGCTTATTTGTATTTTATTTTATTTTATTTATGCCGTATATTGTGAAAATAAATAGAACATTGTGTTCATTATGGCAAAATTCACTTTTCTTATGGAGTATATAGGATACTAAAATTCAGATAAATAAATAGTATGTAGAAATATAGATACGCATATATAAAAAAAATATATCTTATGTATTTAATTATATGTAACAATACTAGCATTTCTAGCTCCAATAGGCATGGATTGCTTTAGATTTTTTTTTCTTGATTTCTCCTCTGTTATGACTTGTGACCACGACGCCCGCACTGGAATCAAACAACTTGACGTTTTACTACGATGGTCTAAATAAATAGTGCGGAACAAAAATATTTCATCTAATATTTAAACTGACAAAATCTAATCAATTTTTCAATAGATGGCGTTACAAAAAAGTATCTTCGTCTCTTCATAAATGGTGAGGGTGTTTTCAGCTCATTTTCAACTAACAAATTTTCATGATTAAAATATATACAACTTTCAAAAAATGGATTAATCTGGATCTCAATAAGAAGGCATTAGTGGTGAACGTTGCAAAACCGCATAAAGTGATCACGTAAACCAGTCGATGACAGGTCTTAATACTTGTAGGTGCCTTGAGTTTCTGGTTCTCCTATAACATTCCAACTTCGTCTCTATTTGAGATGTCAAAAAATGTTTGTTTTTGATTTATTGGAACTGCACTCTCCTACATTTTTGATGCGAGTAAAAAAATGGATTGGTCCAAATATTGGTGTGGGGCATTTTGGAAAAAGGGGTTGAATGTTCATTGCCCTCCACCCGGTTGGTAATGATCCCTCTTTGCATTCTCTCCTCGTGATCCGTGGCCCAGCGCCCCACAGAATACTGATTCACCTGTAAATCAGACCTACACTTATGCCTTAAGGGAAATTCGTGGCTGGAAAAAATAAACCATCCAACATCTATGTATGTCTTTCCACTCCAAATATTAATATTTGTAACACCATACCTCATGAGACATCAAGACAACTTCAATTCTATCTGAAACATCTATAGACCTCAATCTCCGATTTCGATGAATTACAGTTATGTTGATCACCAGTTGCATTCTAGTGCTAGGCATTTCCACATGTGCGAAATAGCCTAGCTTTGAACTGTGAGTCAAACTATTTATTTTTATTACATTAGAAAATTAAAATAATAAAACTTTGAGGTCACTTTATCATTTAATATATATCTGGATTTTACGAAAAACATAATTTCTATCAAGACGTAGAATTTGTCTATTTTATTGAGTGTCGTAAAATTCTTTTAGTACAAAATTGAGATATATACTAATAAATGAAATGATCTGTTTGATAAGTTTATTATTTGTGTTTTAATTTTTAATAAAATTAATTTAATTTTCTCTACTGTATTTTATAAAACAGATTGTATTTTTGAACCGCTCTATTTACTCGTGTTGTATAACTAATCGCACAAAATTTTGAGAAACTTCCTCAAATGTATATTTCCGATGCAATTACATAGCAAAAAGTAATTAGCTTCGTTGATAAATAGTGTGGCGTTTAAAATAGGCATATATATAACATCATAAATATTAGCATATGTAGTTCGGGGTGTTGTCTGGGAACAGTGTAATCCAGACCTGTCTAAATATATGTATATCTTCTCCTCTGATACAAACCATGCATAGAGATATCTTAACTAGTAGTCGGCAACGTGTGCCCAAACTGAATATCCTCGTGGGGTATCTAATAATTTCCTTTTCTAATCACATCACGTCCGTCTTCTACTTAGCTACGCTATGAAAGAGAATAAGCTCAGATTATTTAATAAGCACCAACAAACTCACTATTTTAACAGCGAAGCTTTTCAAACAGAAAACATATTCCATCGAAATTTTACGCACAACATATTACTTTTGAAACGGGATAAAATCAAAATTATGTTTGTCTACTTCCGGGCGACCTAAAATGGGTTAAGTGTACCTCAAACTTTGTAAAATTGCACGGAACGGATCCGCGTTTGGGATCTGATATGTAACATTATTTTATAAATTATTTGCTGACTATAGTGGTATTAACTGCGATATCTGCATTAGGGATTGGACAACAACAGTTCTTATTATTGTTTGTCGGCCTTCGTGGCTCAGTTGGTTAGGTATCTGACTGCTGATCTAAGGGTCCCGGGTTTGATTCCCGGTGGAGACACAGTTTTTAATTGTGTTTTCAGTCTGGATCTGTGAGACGATCAATATCGTAAGTCTCCAGAATGTGGCAACTTGTTATTGGGTGCATGTTAAAATAATATTTGACATAGTACCTGTTAGTTGCCCGAGAAGTAAAAAATAAATAAAATAAATAAATTATTGTACAATCCCTTATTCGGATTAGTTATATTGCCTCAGTTGTCAGTTCAGAACATTATTGTATTACTAATGAACTCATGAATGGGGTGATAAAACAAATCCGCATTAGGGATGTGACAACAGTTCTTATTATTGCGTAATCCCTTATTCGGATTAGTTATATTGCCTCAGTTGTCATTTCAGAACATTATTGTATTACTAATGAACTCATGAATGGGGTGATAAAACAAATCCGCATTAGGGATGGGACAACAGTTCTTATTATTGCGTAATCCCTTATTCGGATTAGTTATATTGCCTCAGTTGTCAGTTCATAACATTATTGTATAACTTATTTGCATCAATATGAACTGACGAATGTGGTGATTAATCAAATCCGCATTGGGGATGGGACAACGGTCTTTATTATTGTATAATCCCTTGTTCGGATTAGTTATATTGCCTCAGTTGTCAGTTCGTAACATTATTTTATAAATTATTTGCGTCAGTATGAACTTATTACTGGTGTGATTAAATAAATCCTCATTAGGGATGGGACAACCGTTCTTAATATTATGCAATCCCTTATTCGACTTAGTTATATTGCTCCGTTGTCAATTCAGAATATTATTGTATAACTTATTTGCATCAGTATGAACTGACGACTGGGGTGATTAAATAAATCCGCTTTAGGGATGGGACAACCGTTCTTATTATTGTACATAAATAACTAACGCTTCTAATAGTCAAATCTTAATGTTGCTAAGCGTTTGGCTCGAGAAATCTTTGAATTGTATTGTCATCAATCGATCGTCCAGATATAATAAATGACCTTTAAACTTTACCTTTTGGAATGAGCAACTCACACAACCTTAAACAGACAAACCAAATACATTTATTTTATAAATATAAAATATGAATAAGCAAACCATAACAGTGAAATATTATGTATTTGCATTAAAATTATGCTTAGAAACATTTTATAGAAAATCCTAAAAAAACAGCATTTAATTAGGTAAAAAAAACAGTCATATATTATTGCACGTGTCGAACCGAAACAAAATTTATTCCCAACTTATCGTTAAAACTTTCCTAACTCTTCTTTTCTGGACAGAAATGTTCCTGATTTAATTTTCCCGAAATATCCGTATGTTCGATTATTCTCGCAAAGTTATGCATCGAAAACGGCTCCTTTTAGGATTCATGCAAATTATTTTACAACCAAGGATCAAAATGGAAATCTTCATTTCGAGGAATTTCGTTGAAATAAAAAGAAATGTCACCTTTTCCTGCATTGACGTATAAGAGGATAAAAAAAGAAATCACTTGGCATTGTCTCGTCGATTCTCAAAGTATTACTAACTCTGTCTTTTGAAAAATCTCGTTTTCTTCTTCCTGTTTTAATTATAAGAAAATTAATCAGTTAATTTTACGATTTTTTTTTTCATTTCTACATTATTTTCACAATACAATTCTAAATATTAAGTTTTAAATTTAACAGGCGATTATACATAGATAGACGTACTTCTTCTATATATAAAAATGGTATATGTATATATTTAAATTCCTATTTCATTCAAAGCTGATTGTTGTATAATCTATAATATAATTACTGTACGCCATATTTTTTCGTCCTTCAATGGATTGCAAGTGAAATAATTTTTCCTTAAAATCAATTTTCGCGTTGGAAATTTTTCTTTAAAATAAAAAATAAATTTATGCTAAAAAGTACAAAAATATCGTTTGAAATGTATTTTCTGCATAAATTGACAATATTATTGTTAAAAAAGAAATTTCAAACATTCAGAATAAATTTTAAGTGTAATAATCTGCGGAATATCCATTTTGAATACTAACAATATTGCTTTCGGCATGTCATAATAATATGTCAGAATGTCGGTAAAAGATAAGATAATATTTTCATTTAATGGCGTTATTTAGTCATTATTATTGAATTATTACTAGTAATTATGAATCTCCCTTGACGATGGATAGAGCCAAATATCCGAAACGCAAGAAAATACGTTTCTTCGAGGAGCTAAAATACAAGTTCATCCTTATAACCAACTCTTTTTATGTTCCAATAGAAGAGATTTAGAAAAAGTATGTTTGCCATACGTTATGCTACATCTAACCAATATGAAGTTTTATGCTGAGTTCATCAGAAATTTGATTTTCGCGTAAGAGGAACCTCGGTAAAATTGGAGTTAAATGTTTGAAGCGATATAAGTTTTAGAAACGGTGGTGTTTGTAACGTGCGTAGGTCTGTATGAAAACCAATCGAGCGATTCTTTATCCCATCGTACATATTTTCGCGCTTCGTACAAGTATCATTATTCGATATGAAAAAGGAACTTTTCTATACATCTGTTATGTAAATACCACTCACATTTCCGAGTATTTTAAATAAACGCATTATCAAGGAGGCGCGAAAATTTCACGTCAAAATGGATAGACACAATATTAAATTAAATATCTCTTGATAAAAGATATCGCTTAGTAGATACGTTATTGTACATATAACATAATATATTATACTTTCTGGCCTTGGACTTAACAATGGAAGCAAAAATATTTGTCCGAAATATGTGACTATGTACATTAAATGTTTTTTTTACGATGTTGCGGAGACCGATTTCGACGACAATATTATAATTATAAGCGCTTTTTGTTTCTTGGAAATAAAATATTTTCCCTCACATTATGGACATTTATGAAAAATTACAGTAAACGATATAAAATTGTTTTTCTGGTAAATTACACACACATATGAATATAATAATCTAATTTTGAAATCTCATCTCAAATGTGTGAAACTGTATATTATTATGAGTGAGTCTATGATTATTTTTTTTATTAATTCGAAAAACAAACAAAAGGATACAATGTTATAAGTTCAAAATAAATTATGATAATATAAAAAGGATGAGTTCATTGTATCCCAATAGTATGTTTTCACATAAGAGTATCAAATATAAATTTCACATAAAAATGAGTAAAAATGACGAATATAATTCTACATATGTACATGCATCATAATGTTATTTAAGTGTATGTTTTTAATGGTATTATTTAGATATATGTGTTGTAGGTATTGTATGTATGTATACGAAATAGATTATGCATGAATGTGATTGATCATCAAATTGTTGTGATATGTATGTTTTGAAATCTGCTTGCGATTTATGTATTATATCGAAATGTTTAAAGTTAGAATATTGTAGTTGGAGCAACTTCGTTTAATGTAATTGTTTTGTGAGTAGTTTACGTAACATCGGTCGGCATAGAACAAAAACTGATATCTGAAATTGCGCGATGGGCAGTAAAAGGTAAACTTAGAAAGTAAGTGAGTATACACGGTTGTGAATAATTTTGTGAAAGTGCATATTGTCCATGATTGTTCGTCTGTTTTTGAGATACCAAATATTATGGTGTTTAGAAGATTTATGTAAAAACATAAGTATGTAGAACTCAATTATCTCTACTTACCCCAAAACATATGTGTGTAGAACTCAATTATCTCTGCCTACCCCAAAACATAAGTCTGTAGAACTCAATTATCTCTGCCCTCCCCCAAACATAAGTGTGTACAACTCAATTATCTCTACTTACCCCAAAACATATGTGTGTAGAACTCAATTATCTCTGCCTACCCCAAAACATAAGTCTGTAGAACTCAATTATCTCTGCCCTCCCCCAAACATAAGTGTGTACAACTCAATTATCTCTGCCTACCCCAAAACATAAGTGTGTACAACTCAATTATCTCTGCCTACCCCAAAACAAAAGTGTGTAGAACTTTACCTCTGGAGAAGATCTGTATGAAAAGAGCTAAGAGCCTATTTATTCAATGCACTTAAATTTTGTACTAGATGTTATGTTTTATCATAATAATATTATATTATTTTATTTATTTAATCTTCTTGTACATATAATTAGTACACTGGCGGGCTTATTGCCTAATGGCAATTTCTTCCAACCAACCAGAGTAAATGTTAAATATACAAAACAATGTGTACCATGGCAATAAGTTAATCACATTACAAAATAAATAAAGATAGGAGAAGAAAAGTAATAAAAAAAACACAAAAACAAAGAAGATAGCATATAAGAACAAATCATTGCAATGATAGGATGACCAAGGGATAAGGAAAGGAAGAGGAGAGGAAGATGTAATCAGGTGTTGTCAGATAAATATTTTTGCTTTAGCCTTTTCTTGAAGATGTTTAGTGAGATAGACGACGTAATATCAGGACTTAAGCTATTCCATAGTCTAGCTGAATCAACTTCAAATAAAGAGCTAAAAAATTCAGAACTATAAATAAGGATTATAATTATAATTATTACAACAAATAATAATAATAATGTACCCTGCTTTAAGCGCTGTGGACAGATATAATTTATTTATATGCATCTACATTTTTTTTAAAAAAGATGAAGATGCAGAATTAAGTAGTGATTTTTATCATTAAGAAATAAGTCCATGTCTCCTAAATTGAATCAATTTAATCGTAAATAATTGTCGTGTTCCATTAACGCTGTACATTGTATGCGTGTTTTAAAATCCAGATTAATGATTAGATGCGGATTAATTATTTAATCTGAAGCAGTTGGTACGTTAGGAGAAGACAAGTCGAAGAGGTGGAGGTTTATTTACAGATAAGATGATGTGCTGAGAATACAAAATCAGCATAGTCCCTACATACATACACACACAATACATACATATACAGCTATGCCTTATGTAAACATAATATTATTCAAATTGATAGCCTTGACTTGTCTGCCCTCTGTTTGCACCTATGAATGTCACCATTTCAGTTTGAAAATTTAAATATGAACAAAATGGGTGTGATGTAGCAAAAAAATATATTTTTCCAGATATTATGATGAAGGAGGGCTTATAATTACATAATACATACATAACATTATGCCGTGTCCCTTACTGTGTAAGCAGGGAGAACCGAGTGCCATACTCCTCAATTTTCGCACACATTCCTAGCTTCCTTCAACATCCATGCATCGTCTCATACATGCTCCACGATTATTCAAGCTTATGTTTCGTTTTTTCAAAATATCATTCACACGATCATGCCATCCATTTTTGGAGAGACCCCTGCTTTTCAATCTATCTCTTACACCAATGTATGTATATTTTTTGGTTAGTCGTTCATCGTTCATTATTTCAATATATCCAAACCTTCTCAAGGATTTACTTTGACTTAACTTATAATATCCTTCCTCTTCTTGCATTATTTCCTCATGATTTTTATATAAAATCGTTCTATTACATACTTTTCTTAGTGATCCCATTTCTACAATACTTGTTAATGAAAATTATTATGGGGCAATGAAAATATGATGATGATGAGATGTTATGTGTGGTCTGTGTTGCTATATGGCTGTGAGACATGGACATTGAAGGTTAACACCATGAACAGGCTGGAAGCTTTTGAGATGTGGTTGCATCGCAGAATGCTCAAAACCCCTTGGACAGATCTCGTTACGAACTCAGAAGTCTTAAGTCGAGCAAGAACAACCAGGAAACTCTTGTCCACAGTAAAGGTCCACAAGATCACATATCTGGGTCACATAATGAGGGGGGAGAAGTATCACTTGCTCCAACTAATACTGAAGGGCAAGATAGAAGGTCGCCGAGGTACTGGAAGGAGACAGATGTCCTGGCTGCGCAACATTAGGGAATGGACCGGCTTCAGGACCGTGGAACAGATATTCCTGGCAGCACAGGACAGAGAGGGATTTGCCAGAGTGATAGCCGACGTTGGGGGTTCCTGACATGGCACCGGAAGAAGAATGAAAATATGTTTATGTAAGTGTGATTTTTTCAATATTAAATGCTGTTTGGAGGAAATTATCTTACACCAATAATCTCGCCGGTTTATATTTATGTCTTTATTTTATATGCATAAATATAAATTAGAAAAAGGAATAAAAATAAAGAATTTTCTGATATAATAATTTTAATTGTGCAATTGAAAGTATTCGTCAAATAAAATTTTGACAAAATTTCGATTGATGAAACGAAGAAGATTAATTTGTTTATTTGATAACATGATCATATTTTTATAATTAATATTTTTTCATTCTAAATGTTAAGAATACGCTATAAAATGAATTCAATGAAGGCAAATCTATACTCGTACATAACATATTAATATGTATATTTGATAGCATGTAATATAACTGTAAGGTCACCTCGTCTAATATATTATAGTCAGGATATTCCGATAACAGCCACTAGCCATTCTTTTTATGTGCCACTCCTTAGAATTACGTGAAAAATGCATTTGAAGATAAAGAGCCTCTGTCATGGCTTAATCCTTAAAGGATTCATTGCCATTGGAATATAAGATTAATGATTCTTTACTCGACTATTGGGAGTATTATGCATAAAGTATACATGAGTTATTATATCTTTTGTTTTGTTATCGTAGGAAAATTGTATGAACGAGTTTCTAAAGTAATATTTCAACGCCAAGGAGAGTTTAGTCTTTAAAAATGACAGCAGCTCAGGGAATTTTGTAACCATAGTTTTATTATATTTTTTTAGAATATGCACATCAGCACACAAGTCTCTTTTGATAAAAAAAAAACACTTTAATTTTTAAGATTTTTTTACGAAAACTTTGTAAGCAAGTTGATTTTTAATTTATTTAATTATGAATAAACATATGCATTAAATTTCTTTGAATTATTTTTATACAAAATTCAAGACCATAACCTTCACCGCTCCAATACTTTGATTCTTTTAGAGTGACTGAATATTTGTTTAGCATGAAATTAGTAAAAACTTTTTTTACAATAGAAATAGATATTTCATAGATTGCCGTTCGGTTCCGGCTTAGAATAGAACACTTTTGTCAACAACAACATCTCATATGGTTTTTCAATGAGGTTCGCTTCGCTTTCTGAATGTGGTAGGTACCTATTTAGATGAGACGAGACTTGTGTGGGGATACACGCACGCGTTGTGCTTCTTTTTATAAGGTTGTGCACGCCTTCATATAAATCGCTGATTACCCCACATTGGAGGGTAACAGTGTGGGATATGAATGAACATTTCGTAACTCTTCATAACGAAACTTTTCATGATGAAATACGTGGAAGGTAGAGGATCCAGAGGTCGCTCACCGACACGATGAAGCCATTTGTCAAGTCCACTCCTAGGGATGCAATCCGAAAAACCTGATCCCGTAATCCGGCGGATCTGGCATTAGGTATTAGGCGGACTTTCCGGAACGAATTGGCCGATTCCGATTATCGGATCCGGTATATTCAAAAAACATACCCTGAAACCGATTTATACAGACAGGGTCATCCAACGCAAGGAAGAACCAATCGAAAAGTTGAAGCACGAATAGCGGAGCACAGAGTCGACATGAGAAACAAAAAACTTACATCCTCACTTGTACAACACTCGCTCACAGAAGGACATACAATAGATTTTGACCATTCAAAAATAATAGCAAGTTTAAACAGTGAACCTCTCAGAATTTACAGGGAAGCTATAGAAATATATAAGAGAAGGGATATCGGGACGACGGAGCTCGTTTGCCTAGTACCTGGAAGAACATTTTATATGACAAACAATACAATAATAATATTAATAATACCATAGCGAAAATAACCCCAAAACACAACAATAATAATATTAATGTCACAACTAAAATTAACAATAAATCACAACACAAAAATAATGATAAAATATTATTACCAACGAACACGACAGCAGGTGGGCGTGTCACAAGGAGCCAATCACGTCGCGCTAACAATATTTGACATAAGCGGCCATCTTGTACGCTACGAGTCACTTGACGGTGAGCTTTCAGTGTGAGTAGACATGTGTCGCGCGCGTGCTTTTCGTTAAGTCCTTGAAAATGCCTGGTGATATTCAGGCGAAACGTCGGAAGACAAATGGTCTTAGTCAAGACCTACTGACACGGGAAAACCGAGATAAAAATATTATAACATATTTCACCCGTGAAAACATCAAATATAACATAAATAACCTCTACGGTGAGGAAGTGTATCGTTCAACAAAACGATTTGAAAAGTTAAATACGAAAAGAGCAAAACTTCTATGTGATTTAACTTTCTTACGCCGATGTCGTGATACAGAAACAATACCAGTGTCTTTTACTTTAAAAACAAATAGAAAATCAGTAAAAACATCCAAAATATTAAAAAATACCGGTTTGACTCTAATTCGTGAAGAAATTAAATACATACGGTACAAACTAGATCAAGTGAGTTCTCAACTACGTGTACTTCATTTAAACCTCGCAAACACATTACATCCAGTGATATGGGATCAACTAAATAATATTGTGCAATATCGTGTTGACACCAATACAACATACACCACGGAACGCCAAATAAAGAAATTTACCAACCTACAGAAAAATAAATATTGTCACCAAGCCGCTCTGAATACAAACAAAGTCATTCACAATTTATCAAATTTTCAACTGAATAATAATGCTATTTCCGTCCTCTCAAAAGGTTTTAACTATGGTGTATCATATAAAACTATTCCTAAAGAAGAAATAATTACAGCGGTTGAATCAGCCATTCACAAATGCACCAATAATACTGCCGAAACAATTAGACAAGAAACATGCTCGATTTTAAGAAAAAATACACCACCAAAATGCAATTTATCAAAACTAGAAATAATAGCCCTCAAAGAATTACGCAGCAACAAAGATTTGATAATCCTTCCAGCTGATAAAGGCAATGCCACAGAAGTGATGAACAGTGAAGATTATAAATCGAAAATGACCGATATCCTTGAAGACCCAGCATACAAAATACATGCAAGCAACCCAATCACGTATCTTGAGAAAACCACAAAAACTAAAATAATGGAAACAAAACTTAGCGATGATATCAAGAAGTCACTTATTCCACGAGAGAAGTGGTCACGCTTTCCAAAATTATATGGTCTTCCAAAAATTCATAAGAAAGATATTCCTCTCAGACCAATTGTTAGTTCCATTGGTTCGCCGTTACAAATGCTTTCTAAATTCCTCGCGAATATGTTGCAGCCCTATGTAGAATCCGCAGAATCTTATGTCAAAAACTCAGAACATTTCATATCACTCATCACTGACTTAGAACTGGAAAGTACAGATATTCTTGTGAGTTTTGACGTTGTTTCTTTATTTACAAATATTCCAATTAACGAGACACTAGACATAATCAAAGAAACACTCAATACCACAGACGATATTTTAAATTTATTTTATCACTGTTTAAATAACACATTTTTTTATTACAATAATAAGACATACAAACAAATAAAAGGAGCACCTATGGGTTTGTCATTGTCACCAGCAGTCGCCAACTTATTTATGACGAGGTTTGAAGAAGAAGTCTTAAAGAAAGTAATACTCAAACCAAAGAAATGGCTAAGATATGTGGATGACACATTCGTAGTATGGTCTCACGGAGAAGAAGAATTAAATAATTTTTTGAACACTATTAACAGCATTCATAAAGATATAAAGTTTACAATGGAGAAGGAAAATAACAGACAAATACCTTTCTTAGACGTTTTAGTGTTAAAAAAAGCAAACGGTAAACTGGGGCACACAGTATATAGAAAGCCCACACACACCGATAGATACCTACACGCAACGTCCAATCATCACCCCGCACAAATATGCTCAGTCGCAAAAACACTAATAACAAGATCAAAAAGAATTGCAGACCACGAGCATAAAAAACAAGAATTAGAATACACGAAAAATGCTCTACGTTGTAATGGTTTCTCAGACTATATAATAAACAAAGCATTAAAGAGTCCAAAAACAGTGAAAGAAAAATCCAATGAAACACCATTATCAACAGCCCGACTACCATATATCAAAGGCGTCACCGATAAAATCAGCCGTCTATTAAACAAAAATAACATACGTACCGTTTTCAGCACAACAAATAAAATATCAACCTTTCTAAGAAACCCGAAAGACATCATTCCACTTGAAGCTCATGGAGTATATGAAATACCGTGCGGATCGTGCAATAAGACTTATGTAGGAAGAACCAATCGAAAAGTTGAAGCACGAATAGCGGAGCACAGAGTCGACATGAGAAACAAAAAACTTACATCCTCACTTGTACAACACTCGCTCACAGAAGGACATACAATAGATTTTGACCATTCAAAAATAATAGCAAGTTTAAACAGTGAACCTCTCAGAATTTACAGGGAAGCTATAGAAATATATAAGAGAAGGGATATAATGAACAATCGGGACGACGGAGTTCGTTTGCCTAGTACCTGGAAGAACATTTTATATGACAAACAATACAATAATAATATTAATAATACCATAGCGAAAATAACCCCAAAACACAACAATAATAATATTAATGTCACAACTAAAATTAACAATAAATCACAACACAAAAATAATGATAAAATATTATTACCAACGAACACGACAGCAGGTGGGCGTGTCACAAGGAGCCAATCACGTCGCGCTAACAATATTTGACATAAGCGGCCATCTTGTACGCTACGAGTCACTTGACGGTGAGCTTTCAGTGTGAGTAGACGTGTGTCGCGCGCGTGCTTTTCGTTAAGTCCTTGAAAATGCCTGGTGATATTCAGGCGAAACGTCGGAAGACAAATGGTCTTAGTCAAGACCTACTGACACGGGAAAACCGAGATATATATATATATATATATATATATATATATATATATATATATATATATATATATATATATATATATATATATATATATATATATATATATATATATATATATATATATATATATATATATATATATATATATATATATATATGTGTGTAAATAATGGAAATAGTTTCCACGAAATCTTACAATATCAACAAGAAAGAGCACACACGGCAGAATACATACAATAAGAGGCTATAGTAGGCTATACATTATATTTTGAAAATAATTTCCCTAATACCCTCAAAAGATACGTCTTTGAAATAAGAAACAGTTTGTATGTACATCTTTAATCTATTGCATGATTTTTTTGAATTTGTTTAATACTTTTCTTGTAAAATTAGTTTTAGTAAAACCCTTTTTTATTTTTTTACTGTAAGTAACTAAAAAACTACAAGGCCTATGAAGTATATTTTTACTTTATTCGATAGAGAATATGAAAATCTACCGGCTGAATTTTTTATTATTATAATATTACAATAACTCTTCTTGCTATTTAAAAAAAACCTCTAAATTTCACCATTTTTGCACGGTAAAATGTTGTATATCACATATCAGGTGATATACAATATTTTCTCGTGTTTCATACATTAGAAGCTAATTTAGTGTGCATTTTTGCGTACATCCGTATATCCAGGGTATACTAGGGCCTTAAGTGAGAAAGAGATAATACCTACAGTAATAAACACACACTACAGACATGTTTTCGCTTTTACTCAAGTGCAATCACATTACAATTTTCTCTCACACTGAATAATGACTGAGAAAGAGACGAACTTATACTTAGTTATATCTGTGTGAAAAAGCGAATACAACAGAATACCTCTGCATACTAATAAGGGAATATGACTTGAGTACTCTCCTATTTACTCGAAATAAAAATAACTATCGACAAATCCATTAAAATATTAAGTATAGAATAAATATGCAGCATGAAATGATATATCTGGTCAATCCTTTACATTTCTGGTGAAATTTTTACATGTTTTCATTACACAAGCGGGCATTTTGACTAATACATATTTATGATGTCCGTACACTACAACATCTTGCGTACAACTCAAGTGCAGTAAGAATTAAGTGAGGTATGCGCTTTACATTATGTACTTTTTATTTACCGAATTTAAAGACTTGTAACATATCTATTATTTTTATATATCTTTGGACATACCTCGATATGTAAAGCATCTGACAAACGTTTCGTTATTATTTCATACAAAATGTGTTACATTCATTTCATTTTGCCATATTTTTTGTGTTGTATTGTGTCTGCCACATCTCATACTTTAGTGCCTCATCTCACGTACGTCTGTTATATATCATAACACGCACCACACTTTGTCATATATCATTCACATCACAAACAGCAGTAGTTGTATGTAGCATCTCTGTAAGGTCTGAAACGCCCCCTTACCGTGATGGTTCATAGCTAGGGTTACGATTACTTTCAAAAATCAATACGGAACGACTCGATGACCGAAATGCCTTCAATTATAATCATGATTAAAGACATACCACGAATTTATTTATAGCTACCGTCTGTGGGTACTTCCACCACAATAGCCATTAAAAGTATCAAATTAATTTTGAAAAAAAATGAGGGTGTATCTAAGTTTTTTAAAACAAGTAGTCGAATAAGAACAGTTCTTTTCTTAAGCCTTCATCCATTCTTTCTTACACATATCCCCACATTGTCTTCTTACACATATCCCCACATTGTCTTCTTACACATATCCCCACATCGCCTTCTTACACATGCAAACACACCCTTAGTGCATTTCACAGGACCCGGTTGTCTGGTAGCCGGCGCCGGGTAAGCGCCGGGTAACTGGCAGCGAAGTGGGCACGCATGGTAGCTTTCACACGCACCGGCATGCATGCCCATACAATTACCCGGCGCTTACCCGGCACCGGCTACCAGACAACCGGGTCGTGTGAAAAGGCACTTACCCTCACGAATACACTTGTTTTATGTATGAGTTTAGTCCTTGATACTTTTTATATTTTTATACTTTTACACCTTATTGAGAATTTATGTAGCAAATTGTTATGCGTATTTTTTATAAGTTTTACCTCAGAACAAACTTCGCCTAGTGATTCAATTATATATTTTTTTATTTTTACATTACTTCTCGGGCAACCAACAGGTACTATGTTAAATATTTATTTAACACGCTCCCAATAACAAGTTGCCACATTCTGGAGACATACGACATTAATCGTCTCACAGATCCAGACTGGAAACACAATTTAAAACTGTGTCTCCACCGGGAATCGAACCCGGGACCTTTGGATCAGTAGTCAGATACCTAACTATCTGAGCCACGAAGGCCGACGATAATATTTAAGTTTAATAATATTGTATAAATTTGATGTATTATGGAAATAAATACATTAAAAAATTAACAAATTTGTACTTATATTTAGGTAGGTACCTTCTTTAGTTCAGTTTTTCACCAAGCCATATTTTGAGAGACTTTACTTTTGCAATCTCTGCAGTCTGTGGTAAAGGTGTAGAATATTATACGTGTCAAAAGACTGTATCGTAATAAAATTGTTGATTGTTAAATTGATATTTTTAAGGTGTTGAGACCACTTCGAGAAATTTCTTCCGCGCGAGCGCTTAGTGACAGCGTGAATATTTGTTTATCGCTAGGCCGAGTGCATCGCCCTCGGTGTCGAGCGTGCGACAGTAAACCGCGACAGCGGTATGTTTCTACAGCGAAAGGTCCGAGAAATTTCGCGGACGTTGAACCCACCAACTCTTAACGCCAGCAGTATTTAAGGGAGTGTACGTCTGTACACAGCATCGAGATCGTCACTATTCGGCTCACTACGTTTCGGTAACCTGCCCGCTCGCTAACTCGTACCTACATACTGTAATACCGTATTGACTTAGCTTAAATACCTACTCATCGTGAGAAAGGTTCTCTGTTCGTGTTATATTGATTGTAAAATTTATCTGTGTAAAAACTGTTAATTATTTCGTGTTCATTATATTCATTGTAAGTTGAAAATCATTCTTTCTTTTCATACTTCCTCACTACCACTGTTTTCTGTATTTCTTATTCTCGAGTATCTGGTTAATCACCTTCCGTAATAACTAAACTTCTAAACGTGATCTGCTAAGAAGGATAATTTGTTGGTGACCCTAAAAATAATCATTTCTCTTGGCACGTCCGTCACGTCGAGTAGGTTCTCTAAATATAGTTCAGAGCTACATCTCTGGAGTCAGCTCAGAGTATTGTATATTGGTCTAAACGGAGTCCAACTAACAGACCAGTACATATACACCAGCACAGCAATTGGTAATCACTGGTTTACCAACACGTTTTAAAGGACTTATTTTTTAATGTAACAGTTTCGTTCGTCGAAATTGTGTCAAAAAACAAGACAAATAGTCAAATACGGTGACAGTCCCTTATAAATGGGACGTATGGCAACCCTGTACAGCACCCGATAAGACCGCCAAAGAAAAATCAGAGACATCTATAATTTGTTATCATCTGGCGACATCTCGCGTTTGTTTGTCATACATCATGCGCGATATACGACCAGGAATATACATATTATAGGTATCTATTGTAGGTGGCTGCTTTGTGTACGACAAATTGCATTCTCGTTGGATTTGTGCCTCGTCCTATAACTGTGTTTCCTCTACCCAAGGGGGATGATTCTACTATAATCTATGTACATTCACACATTTATCTTTGGTGAAAACGAATTTTACATTTTTGACGGTTCATTTTTTTTTAATCCTCACGTTGATGTAGTTATTTTCATTCGTTTTTTTAAACATTTTAATACAATTTAACGAAAAATATCCTTAGAGTGCTATTTAGTATTTATTGATTGGGTAAACCAGTTATGAATGACCGCAACATATCAAAGGATGCTAAAGTTGCCTTTCATAATGCTATCTTAGTGCTAACCTTGACGTATGCAAGTGAAACCTGGACATGGCAGAAGTCGCACGAAAGTAGAATAAACGCAGAGATCGCTAAGAAGAATCTGTAATAGAATTGTATGACAGGGTCAGAAATGAGGACACAAGGAAAGAATGTATGATAAAGAAAGATGTTATTAATAGAATGAAAGTGAACACATTGAGATGGTTTGGTTTAATTCTATACATATTTATGTTAAAAAAAAGCGTGGAAGTCTAAACAAAATTAAGTTTATCTTCGTGTTTTTATTTATAAGACAGTAATAACATAAATTATATTTAAATTTTTATGTTATTTTTTCATTTATTTCAACACTTATTTTATAAAAAAAAGAAATTTTGATTTATCTGAGCTATTAAATAAATTAAATTGTATTGTTTTTAAACTATTCTAATAGCTGTTGTATTTCTTAATAATTTAAAAAGATTATTTATAATTTCTTCGGTAAGCATATTATATATCGTTTTTTAACAGATTTTTAATTATCTCAATAGAGACGAAGTTGGAATATTTATTGTAAGAGAACCGGGAAATCAAGGCACCTACAGGGCTTACGACCTGTCATCGGCTGGTTTACGTGATCACTTTATGCGCTTGCGCAACGTTCACCAATTATGCCTTTTTAATGAGATCCCTATCAATTCAATTTTGAAAGTTCTATATATATTGCAATACTGAAATTCTTTTCGCTTGAAAATAAGGATATTTTACTACAGCCATCTATGGGTGAAATTATGAACAACAATCTTATTATTATTTTTTTTTTCACCCATAGATGGCTGTAGTAAAATATCCTTATTTTCAAGCGAAAAGAATTTCAGTATTACAATATATAGAACTTTCAAAATTGAATTGATAGGGATCTCATTAAAAAGGCATAATTGGTGAACGTTGCGCAAGCGCATAAAGTGATCACGTAAACCAGCCGATGACAGGTCGTAAGCCCTGTAGGTGCCTTGATTTCCCGGTTCTCTTACAATAAATATTCCAACTTCGTCTCTATTGAGATAATTAAAAATCTGTTAAAAAATATCTTTGACTCCCGACAGGGAAAAAAATCCAATGTTTGCGCATATGCAATAATAAAAATATTCCATTATATATCGTTGATGAGAATTCATTTCAGTATTTTATTGAGATTAAGACAACGATTAGGTTGTGATCAACGCTATACTACTCACTACAAAGTCGCTCCACAAAGTATTCATGTTTGTATGGAAAATTTTCGGCATTTTCATGAAATGAGTTTGTTAAATTATTTTATCGTGAATACTTCCTTAATTTCATTTTATGAAAGTTATGTACCATTTTAGCAATTCGAAAGTAACAATATCAAATTTTAAATGTCCTTATCTTGCGGTCACTTTGAAATAGTTTACAGAAATGAGAAGCACTGATCACTTCAAAGTCTAACGGAGTTTAGGCGAGTATTATATAAATACAAGTTTGCAAAATTGTAAAAAATTGAATGAGCCCTGTATCTATAATTGATAAAGTAGAATGAATACGCCGTATATAAAACAAAGTACATACACAGGACACACACAGATACATTGTGATGAAACTTTCAGAATACAATCTCAGCATGATACAAGTTGATAATCTGTAATAAAAAAATAACCTTTAAAATTGCGAATTCATAACTACCCACTATATCGCCTTGGGGTAGTAATAATAAGTGAAAATCTCGTTTTCACTATCTCCTTGTGTATTTTAATATAAACTAGTTGTTTATAAAAATATAAAAAGGCAACTGCTTTAAGAAGATTGGTGAACAATAGGGGGGCAAGTCTGGTCCAACCGGCGGAATCAAAACTCTCGTGATTACCCATAATATCATGGATATAATTATCATATGGAGTTCTGTAACATCAAAAGATATTATAGAAATCCAAATAATAATTATATCCAGGATATGGATAGTCATGAGGGTTTTCATTTCACCGGTTGGAGCAGACTTGCCCCCCAAATCCAACCGGCGAAATCAAAACCCTTGTGATTACCGATATCATGGATATAATTATCATATGGAGTTCTGTGATATGTAAATATATTATATAACTCCATATTTATTTATTTATTACTAGCTTTTATGTCCCGCCGTTGGCCATGAATGTAATATTGTGAAGGAAAAAGCAATCGTTTTTATAATATTGTCACCCAATTATTTTGCAAAATCGGACTATGAAAAGTGGTTTGAAATATGATTGAATTTGATTGTAAAATGTTCAAGTGATGGCTACAACCCATTATTTTTTATAAAGTGTGAATGAAGTATAATATACAAAATTTCTGCACGAATGGACTATGCGAAATGGTTTTAAATATGACTGTTTATCAACGTTGTAAAGAGATTGGTTTGGCCACAACCCCCATTTTGAAATATTATCATCGAAATAAATTTTAATATGTACCTATTGAAAATTTAGTAATTTTGGATGTTGGGATGTGGTTGAAATTTGATTAAACAAATGTACTGAAAAGATCTAGTGTTGGTCACATCATAATATTCGTTTTTATATTTTTGCATCGAGTGTGCATTATATTTTTGCACAATAAGACTAATAGACTTAAAATTGACACAAAAGTCTACATTAACGAAGAAGAAGAAGACTTAAACTATGGTAAGTAGTTTTTAATTTGAATATAAACGTTGTGAAGAGTTCAGTAATGGCCACAACCCCCATTCTTTAAATATTGTCAACTAAATCAAATGCGTAGGTGTTGAAAATTATTCAAAATAGGATGATATAAATGGTTTAAATTTGATTAAACAAAAGTATTGAAAAGATTCTAGTGCAGGTTACATCGTCACATCCCACAATCCATTCGTTTTTACATATGTATTTTCATCAAGTATGCATATCGTTAAATGTTTCTGCACAATAGACTATTAGACTTAAAACTAACCCAAAAGTCTAAATAAAAAAAAAGGATAAGTATACGACTATACGAAATAGTTTGTATAAAAAACTATCCCAATGGTCTACGTAAAATAAGTTAAAATCCATAAAAAAGAAGAATAAGACTATTGGAAATAGATTGTATGAAAACAAACAAAAGGTCTTCATAAAAGAAGAAGAAGATTAATCTATAGGAAATAGTTTATATAAAATTCACCCAAGTTCTACATAAAATAAGAAAACGAAGAAAAAGACTAAAGGAAATAGTTTGTGTAAAAACTGACTACGTAAGTAAGATCTACATAAAAAAAGATGAATTAGACAATAGGAGTATGTATAAAAGCTCACCCAAAGGTCTACAAAAAAGAAGAAGAAGAATTAGACTATTGGAAATTGTTTTTATAAAAACTGATCAAAGGTCTACATAAAAGATGATGAATAAGACTATAGGAAATAGTTAATATAAAAACTGATTCAAAGGTCTATATAAAAGAATAATAATTAAACTATAGAAAAAGTTTGTATAAAAACTCACCTTTGGTCTACATAAAAGAAAAAGAAATTAATAAGACTATTGGGAATAGTTTGTATTAAAACTCTCCCAAAAGTCTACGTAAATGAAGAAGAAAAATAATTAGACTATAGGAAATAATTTTTATAAAAACTGACCCAAATGTATACATAAAAGAAGAAGAAGATGAATTAGACTATAGGAAATAGTTTGTATAAAAACTGTCCTAAAGGTCTACATAAAATTAAGAAAAAGAAAAAGACCCGTCGCTTCAGACCCTTCAGTACCTCCCGTCGCTTCAGACCCTTCAGTACCTCCCGTCGCTTCAGACCCTTCAGTACCTCCCGTCCCTTCAATTCCTTATTACGTCCCTTCTCTTCATTAATTACATCCCGTCTCTTCAGTCGGTTAAGAAAAGTTTAAATCCAGAAACCATCCTGGAAGAACCGCGAAGAGATGAAAAGACCTTCTTTTCCCAGGATACTCCACCTTCATAGGTAAAATGACTAAATACACGAAGAAGAAGAAGAAAAAAGTTCAAATCCAGATACCTGCGAAGATATGGAAGGAAAATTGGACCTTCTTCTCCCAGGATAGTCCACCTTCATAGGTAAAATGACCAAATGCACGATGAAGAAGAAGAAGAAAAAAGTTTATATCCAGAAACCGTCTTGGAAGACCTGCTAAGAGATGGAAGGACAGTTGGACCTTCTTCTCCCAGGATTCTCCAACTTCATAGGTAAAGTGACCAAAAATACACGATGAAGAAGAAGAAGAAGAAGAAAAAAGTTTAAATCCAGAAACCAGTGAAGAGATGGAAGGAAAATTGGACCTTCTTTTCCCAGGTTAGTGCACCTTCATAGGTAAAATGACTAAATAGACGATGAAGAAGAAGAAGAAAATAGT
Organism: Molanna angustata; assembly: GCA_963576475.1. NCBI lineage: Eukaryota > Metazoa > Arthropoda > Insecta > Trichoptera > Molannidae > Molanna > Molanna angustata. Next base: position 10,762,841 of record OY754970.1, on the reverse strand, counting down.
TTAAATCCAGAAACCTGCGAAGAGATGGAAGGAAAATTGGACCTTCATCTCCCAGGATAGTTCATCTTCATAGGTAAGATGACCAAATACACGATGAAGAAAAAAAAGAAAAAAGTTTAAACCCAGAAACCTGTGAAGAGATGGTCGGAAAATGGGACCTTCTTCTCCCAGGATAGTCCACCTTCATAGGTAAAATAACCAAATACACGATGAAGAAGAAGAAGAAAAAAGTTAAAATCCACAAACCGTCCTGGAAGACCTGCGAAGAGATGGAGGGACAGTCGGACCTTCTTTTCCCAGGATACTCCCCCTTCATAGGTTAAATGACCAAATACACGAAGAAGAAGAAGAATAAGAAAAAAGTTTAAATCCAAAAACCATCCCGGGCACACGCTTGACAATTCACCAAAGTTTCATTGTAATCGGACAAACGGTTTAGGAGTACATCGCATACAATTTTCCGATAGGAAATCAGTATATTGTTGATTTGTAAGTAAATAGTAATAGGTAGGTACCTACCAAAAACAATATTCTAAAGAAATTCTATTCATAACAAATTTTATTTGCATATCAGAATCTTTCCGTTACCATAGTAGCCATTCCAACACGTTAAAAATATCAAATGGTTTGAGACTTTTTTGAATATGTAGGTACCTACATTGGTTTGTTCGATGCCATAAAAATGAAAATTGTCAGAAAAAGCAAATATTATTTACAAATTATGCAATTTTATTATGCCTATATCTTTACTTATAATAAGCACATTTTTACAATATATGTCTCAAAACTTGCTGTAATGTCTTGTATTTCATTTTATTATTTCATAATTACATTTATTTCAAAGGTTTATTATTTTCAAGAACATATTCATTCGGTAGGAAAAGGAAATATTGTATGAAAAGATATTAAAATGGCGGCGTTTATGTACAAAACGCTTACTTTAAAAATAAGTTATACATTATAATTATATAAAATATTCACCATGTTTTTCACTTAAACGCTAAGTTATACTTGAAAATATATTTTTTTCGTGTAAATACGCACTTCTAACTTTTAAACTAACAGATATTTGCGTGCAAAATGTACACTTTTTTGACAGATACGACTTGGAAAATTTTGTATGAAAAAAATAATTATTGAAATATTTTTAAAATTCAGCATTTTTATCGCATTATTTTTATCGTGACACTGCATCAGGTATACAGGTACACGTTCGCACATAAATAAGATTTTTAGATGCTCTTGGTTTTTCAGAAGGCGTGAGACAAACACACACACACACACACACACAGACACTAACATTTTGATTGCTTTATTACTTTAGACTAGCTTTTATGTCCCGCCGTTGGCCAAGAATGTAAAATTATGAAAGAAAAAGCAATCGTTTTTATAATATTGTCACCCAATTATTTTGCAATATCAGACTATGAAAAGTGGTTTGAAATTTGATTGAGTTTAAGTATTGTAAAATGTTCAAGTGATGGCCACAACCCATTCTTTTTTATATATTGCTATAAAGTGTGAATGAAGTATAATATTTATACAATTTCTGCTCGCATGGACTATGCGTAATGGTTTTAAATATGACTGTTTATCAACGTTGTAAAGAGATTGGTTTGGCCACAACCCCCATTTTTAAATATTATCATCGAAAACAAATTGTAATGTGTACCTATTGAAAATTTAGTAATTTTGGATGTTGGGATGTGGTTAAAATTTGATTAAACAAACGTAGGTACTGAAAAGATCTAGTATTGGTCACATCCCATTCGTTTTTATATTTTTTCATCAAGTGTGCATTATATTTTTACTCAATTTGACTGAAAGTCTTCATTAACGAAGAAGAAGAAGACTTGAACTATAGTAAATAGTTTTTAATTTGAATATAAATGTTGTGAAGAGTTCAGTAATGGCCACAACCCCCATTCTTTAAATATTAGGTGTTGAAAATTATTCACAATAGGATGATATAAATGGTTTAAATTTAATTAAACAAAAGTATTGAAAAGATTCTAGTGCAGGTTATATCGTCACATCCCATATCCCATTCATTTCATATGTATTTTCATCAAGTGTGCATATCGTTATTAATATTTCTGCACAATAGACTATTAGACTTAAAACTAACCCAAAAGACTAAATAAAAAAGAGAAAAATAAGTATAAGACTATAAGAAATAGTTTGTATAAAAAACTATTCCAATGGTCTACATAAAATAAGTAAAAATACATATACCTAATAGAAGAATTAGACTATTGGAAATAGATTGTATAAAAGCTCACCCAAAGGTCTACAAAAAAGAAGAAGAAGAATATTTAGACTATTGGAAATAGTTTGTATAAATACTGACCAAAAGGTCTACATAAAAGAAACTGAATAAGACTATTGGAAATAGTTTGTATTAAAACTCTCCCAAAAGTCTACGTACTTAAATGAAGAAGAATAATAATTAGACTAAAGGAAATAATTTTTATAAAAAAATGACCCAAATGTATACATAAAAGAAATAGTTTGTATAAAAACTGCCCTAAAGGTCTACATAAAATTAAGAAGAAAAAGAATTAGACTCCAGGACCCGCCGCTTCAGGCCCTTCAGTACCTCCCGTCCCTTTAATCCCTCATTACGTCCCTTCCCATCAGGCCCTTCAGTACCTTCCGTCCCTTCAGGCAGTTTTATACCTCCCGTCCCTTCAGGCCCTTTAGTGCCTCCCTTCCCTTCATTACATCCCGTCCCATCAGTCGGTTAAGAAAAGTTTAAATCCAGAAACCATCCTGGAAGAACCGCGAAGAGATGAAAGAACCTTCTTTTCCCAGGATGCTCTACTTAATAGGTAAAATGACTAAATACACGAAGAAGAAGAAAAAAGTTTAAACCCAGATACCTGCGAAGAGATGGAAGGACAGTTGGACCTTCTTCTCCCAGGATTCTCCAACTTCATAGGTAAAATGAGCAAAAATACACGATGAAGAAGAAGAAGAAGAAATAAGTTAAAATCCAGATACCTGCGAAGAGATGGAAGGAAAATTGGACATTCTTCTCCCAGGTTAGTCCACCTTCAAAGGTAAAATGACCAAATAGACGATGAAGAAGAAGAAGAAAAAAGTTTAAATCCAGAAACCTGCGAAGAGATGGAAGGAAAATTGGACCTTCATCTCCCAGGATAGTTCATCTTCATAGGTAAGATGACCAAGTACACGTTGAAGAAAAAGAAGAAAAAAGTTTATATGCAGAACCCGTCCTGGAAGACCTGTGAAGAGATGGAGGGACAGTCGGACCTTCTTTTCCCAGGATACTCCCCCTTCATAGGTAAAACGACCAAATACACGAAGAAGAAGAAGAATAAGAAAAAAGCTTAAATCCAAAAACCATCCTGGGCATACGCTCGACAATTCACCAAAGTTTCATTATAATCGGACAAACGGTTGATAAATAAATAAATAAAATAATTTTCCTATAGGAAATCAGTATAGGTATATTATTGTTGATTTGTAAGTAAATAGTATTAGGTAGGTACCTACCTACAACAAACTTCTAAATAAATTCGATTCCTAACAAATTTTATTTGAATATCACATTCTTTCTGTAGCCATGGAAACGATTCGAACACATAAGTAATATCGAATGGTTCGGATACATTTTTTGAATATGTAGGTACCTACATTGGTTTGTTCGATGCCATAAAAATGAAAATTGTCAGAAAAATCAAATATTATTTACAAATTATGCAATTTTATTATGCCTATATCTTTACTAATAAATAACACATTTTTACAATATATGTCTTAAAACTTGCCGTAATGTCTTGTGTTTCATTTTATTATTTCATAATTACATTTATTTCAAAGGTTTATTATTTTCAAGAACATATTCATTCGGTGGGAAAATGAAATATTGTATGAAAAGATATTAAAATGGCGGCGTTTATGTACAAAAGGCTTACTTTAAAAATAAGTTAAACATTATAATTATACCAAATATTCACCATGTTTTTCACTTAAACGCTAAGTTATACTTCAAAATATATTTTTTTTGTGTAAATACCTACTTCTAACTTTTAAACTAACAGATATTTGCGTGCAAAATGTACACTTTTTTGACAGATATGACTTGGAAAATTTTGTATGAAAAAAATAATTATTTAAATATTTTTAAAATTCAGCATTTTTATCGCATTCTTTTTAGCGTGACACTGCATCAGGTATACTGGTACATGTTCACACTTAAATTAGATTTTTAGATGCTCTTGGTTTTTCAGAAGGCGTGAGACAAACACACACACACACACATACACACACACATACACTAACATTTTGATTGCTTTATTACTTTAGATTTCTATCAACAGCTAAATAGCCTTTTACAAGTACATACAAAATAAAATAGTACAAACACGTTTAATACATACAATAATATTATAAAATGAAAACAAAAAGAGATGTATATATGTATGAAATACATATCAGAATATTTTTTGCATATTATATCTAAACTTTTTTAAAGAAATAATACAAAAACAAAAAGAAACACAATAAATAGCATAAATAAATTATATACCTAGGTTTAAAGTAAATTCAAAAGTGTCGGTAAAAAATAATGAAACATAAAAAAACAGTTGGAAAATAAGCCATTAAACAAAATATAAAAAATTAATTATACCTATAATAATTATATCCATGATAAGGGTTTTGATTTCGCCGGTTCTACCAGCCTCCCTGATTTGTAGTTGTATCTTATATTTTGATGATCAATTAGTGAAATGATCACGTACAGATAATGATTTTCGTAATCAAATCAAAATCATCAATGAGATCGGACGTTATGATTTCATGGTGGAGATAGGCCAAGACGCTGCATCTCGCTCACATATCACTCTAACGTCACGAATCCAATTGACCCTCCCCCAGGCAAATGGCACGGGTCAGATACATCATCATGTCACCTTGTCCGTCCCATACCCCTTCCCAACCCTGCTACCCTCAAACTACCCTCCTCGGCCATACACAGATGCTGTGTCGGCCCAAATAAATAATAGTCAACCTTCGGGCCATGTAGGTAATCGTGGCAAATTCATATATGAAACATTTCTGTAAACTATTTGAATTTTTCCACTGCTATGATTTAGTAGAGAAATGTGATTTTGCAAACTATATGCATATTTTTAGCGTACTTGTTACTTAAGTTGTCCTTTGTTACATAAATAAAATAAGTAATATGATGTATCCCGTATTACACACATATGCATAGATTCAAAACGCGTGGGTTGTAGCCAATACCAAACTCTCCACTCCGTTCATAGTAAGTGTACATTTTTCCTTCTTGAAAGGTGACAATCTCTTAATGCATTTTAATGAAGTACATTTCTATTAGATTCTTAAACAAAGATACGATTCCCAGAGGAGAAAAGTTTAACAATACACCATACACACAAAAACATTGTTACGAAACTCATATTATGCACTTTTTGCATGATTCCTGTTGAGAAATTTACGTAAAAAAAATGTATGACTAGCAAGATGAGCATGAATGAGACGGTGTAACAATGTTGATGAGGCGATGTATATTTGTTAAAATAGAAGAATGCGGTGTTCGGTTCTTACTGCTTACCCCTTGAGGAAGATAGAAGTGGAGAGAAAAAAATACACTTGTCTACAGAGACCAATGCAATATTAATATGAAGTAGATCACTCAATTTTCCCATATAGAAGCTATTTTACTTCTGTCATATATGAACATTATAGTCGTTATTCTCTATAAAAAAATGTTTTCCGCCCACCTTGTTGTCAAAAGTCCTCACTTCGTTTCATACAACATTTGCTAACTGCGACATACATACATACATACATACATACCATCACGCCATGTCCCTCACGGGGTAGGCAGAGAGAACCGAACTCCAAATTTTCCATTGCCAAACATTCATACATCGTCTTATACATGTTCGTCTGTTGTTCACGCTTCTTACATTCGACATATCGTATAATATATGAAAATCTATATTTTCTTCTTTAATATTTTTATTTTGAGATTTCATTATATTGATGTTATTATCATTTCCATTGAAATAGGAACATTTATCTATGTTCCTTAACTTTTCGCTGCAACTTTGTTATCTTACAGACGAGGTTTTTTTTCGAAATACCACCAACACATTTCTCGCTTCTCAGACTGGAAACAAAGAATTCAATTCAATGAATATCTCTACACTTTCAGGGAAAATATTAATAATGTGTATGAATGCATACGGTACACTCTTCACTGAATAATTCTTTGATGCTGCGATTTATAAACGGTACTTTGTGAATTTCGGTACGTACTTCAATCATAAAAGAAAACATGACTGTGATAACTTAATGGGCATTCGAAAGCAAAAATGGACTCTAGATAGTAAAACTAGACACCATTATATAAAAGAAAAATGATCTATGTTAAAAACGCTTGTCAATTTTGGTGAATTTTGACACAATCCAATTTTTTGAGATATTTAAAAAATAGTTACACACGATATTTTTCCAAAAATAAAATCACGCAGTTTTGGTGTTTTCTAGAGACATTTTTCATGAATATTCACAAACAGGACACTCCAATAATAATTTTCCATTAACATTCCATGTTACAAAGTAAAGTAGTAAAAAAATCATTTTCAGCTCAAAAACAAAATATAATTACATTTCGGCCGATAATAATTTGTGTAGGTTTTTAACAACCGCTAATCGTAATTAAAATACACTTTATTACGTATAAAATACTGTATAATGGCTACGAAAAATGTTCTTCCCACAGCGGAATCAGTTTTTCTTAATTATTTTTCTAATTAACGACCAAACACAGCAGGTCTGTACCTATTCACGCATTTTTTGTTATGTTGATACCTGTACCGTGTTCATTCAAATATTCAAGTAATTTTTCAAACACTATATAAATCATGCTTTGTTTATTTAAAATGTATCTTCTTAATAAGAGCGAATAGTAAATTAACATACAGAATACACTTTATTGTCACTTGCCACTAGGAAGGAATGTCTTGTCTTCCTGGTGGCAATTCTTAAATGTCATGCAGTATCTTAAAGACCAACCAATGATTTAGCAGATCAGGGGGCCTAGCCAAGATGACAAGTTAAAAGTTAACGTTTGGAGAAACATTCATGAGTTGGTCCGGCGTGACATAATCAAACGTCAAATCCAAAGACCTTATAATAATGTACTTTGGTATATAAGGTCTTTGGTCAAATCCTATACAAAAAGAGTGGGTTATGGCCAACGCTAAACTCCTCACTTACAAGTCATTTTATAAAGTATTCAAATTTTGTAGGAATGGAAAATTTTCAGCATTTTCATGAAATGAGTTTGTTAAATTATTTTTTATTTAAATATTTTATTATGAAAACTCTTCAATTCCATTTTATGTAAATGGTGTGCCTTTTTCCTGAGTTTGGGGTCACTTTAAAATATTTGACAGTTAAAAAAATTGAGAAGCACTATTCATATATCGTTTAAAATCTAATGGGGTCTAAGTGAGTATTAGATATATATATTTGCAAAATTTGATTAGAATCGAATGAGTGCTTTAGGTTATAATGGATAAAGTAAAAATGAACACGCCGTACATAGCACACTGCAAATAGCACATAGCACACTGCACATAGCACACACACACACAGATACATTGTGATGAAACTTTCAGAATACAATCTCAGCATGATACTAGTTGATAATCTGCAATAAACAAAATACCCTTAAAAATTGCGAAATCATAACTCCCCACTATATGCCCTTGGGTTAGTGAGGAGTAAAAATAACGCACGAACCAACCAACCAACCAACGTTTCTCCAAACGTTAACTTTTACCCCAGTGCTCCACCGTTCTGCAATAGACCCTTTGGTCTTTCAGCTTTGCACATTTGTAGGTTAATTGTATATAACCATTATGATGTATTTTATTTAATGATACATTCACTCTAATTTTATTCGATTATTTACCCGAAGTAGGTACATAAAAAAGTACAATGTCTTCATAAAATAATCAACTATCTTCCACGTGAATATGCAATAAAAAAATGCTGAAAAATTTTATCTCAAATGAATATTTATGAACTTCGAAAAGTTAATCAATTAAAAATAATAAAAATTTCAAATGCGATAATATGTTATAAATCTGAGTTTCTCATCTGGAGTATTTCCAAAAGGTTTAAAGCGTTCTATAATATTACCAATTCATAAAAATGGGAACTCGACCGATATAAATAATTTCCGACCAATCTCTATACTGTGTGTTATCTCGAAAGTCATTGAAAAAATTGTTAAACGAAGGCTTAATGGGTTCTTGGATAAACATGAAATTATATCTAAGTATCAATTTGGTTTTCGAGAAGGATACTCTACTGATTCGGCTGTACTAGAATTGACAAAAAATATCACAACGGCGTTAGATAGAGGTAATAAATGTTTAGCAATATTTTTAGATCTGTCTAAAGCATTCGACACTGTGTCACACCAAATTTTGATTGCTAAACTGTTTAAAATAGGAATAAGACACCGCTCTCTTGACTGGTTTACCTCGTATTTGTCTAATAGAACACAATCAGTGTCACTACTGGGTCATAACTCATCGGATAGAACTGTGAAATTTGGAGTTCCACAGGGAAGTGTATTGGGTCCCATTTTATTTTTGATTTATATAAATGATTTGTGCGCGTTATGTGAAGGTATTACGACGATAGCATTTGCTGATGATACAACCCTGTTTATTGAGGGAAAGACTTGGCATGATACTTTTGTAAAAGCGGAACGCTCAATTAATACTGTAAGGAATTGGCTTGATGCAAACTTGCTAACTTTAAACTCGAATAAAACGAAATTTATTCCATTTAGTTTAAATAACTCGACGCAACCTCCTATAAATCTTATTATCCACATAAATAATAACTCAAAACAGGATGCAATTGGTAGAGTTACATCTATCAAATATTTGGGTGTTTATATTGACAGAAATCTGCGTTGGGATGCACATGTGGATAATTTGTCTATTCGTGTTAGAAAACTAGTACATGTATTTAGATGTATTAGAAATATATTGTCATCAAGTGTATTAAAACAGGTTTATTTTGCGTTGTGTCAGTCTATTTTGTCATATGCAATAATTGTGTGGGGTGGATGTGCCAATGCTATTATGGATCCTTTACAGAGGGCGCACAAAAGTATAATAAAAGTGATCAACAAATGGCCTAGAGACTATCCATCAATAACACTATTTAAAAATTACAAAGTACTCGATATAAAACAAATTTATATAAGATCGGCAACAACTCACTTCTTTTACAATGATCGCTCTAAATTTAGATCACAACAAAGCCGTAACACCCGTCAATCAGTAAATATTAATTTTTGTATACCTTATTGTAGAACAACAATGGCACAGCATCAGTTTGCTTTTAGAGCACCGACTGCATTTAATCGGCTTCCGGTGGAACTTAAAGCTTTAGAAAATAAAAATAGGTTTAAGACAGATATTGCTGCACGATTACTGGATAAGATCATAGATACATTCTATTTACTTACTTGAGTTTTTGCAAGCTGACGTGTGGTACACTGAGATTGAGATTTAGATTTAAATTCACTAAGGAAATAATTGTTTGCATGTTTTTGGGATTTAGTTAGTTCATTTTTAAATATTTTGATATAATTTTATTGTGTAAATATGTGTATGTTTATGTATGTATATGTAAACATACACATATATTTTATGTGTATGTTTATATTATATTCATAATTTTAGGCGATGGAATTTATATTGTATTTATATTGTAAGGCGATTTATATTGTATTCATTTGGAAATAGCCATCATGTTTTTATCATTCTTTCCATCATCTTTTCTTTTTAATAATTTTATATTATTGTAGCCATTATATTTTATACTATTTTAACAATCATTTTAGTTATCTTTTTAATATTATATATAATTTTATTGTGTTAATATGTGTATTGTATTCATAATTTTATACGAAAGAAATAGCCATCATGTTTTTATCATTTTTTCAATACATTTTTTTTTTTTTTTGAAGATTTTTTTAAATTTTTTTTAAATATGTTTATATGATTGTTAAAAAGCCATTATATTTTATAGTATTTTAGTATTTTTTTTCTTAAATATTTTTATACAATTGTATTGTGTTAATATGTGTATGCTTATACTGTATTCATAATTTTATGCGAAAGAAATAGCCATCAAGACACAGGCTTTGCCTAGTTTGATGGTGATTAAAACACCTTAATGACACTGCTTTCTGCATCACTGTATAATATATGTATATTTTAATAATAATACGAATTATAAGTGTATCAATATTTGTCAGACATGAATAAATAAATAAATAAAAGAAATCAGTATAAAACAAGAGAATGTAGGTATATAGATGAAAATAGCATTGAATCTCAAAAGAACCATGTCCAGCTATGTTTCCGGAAGACAAGCCTCGAACAGCTGATTTTCATCATGACCCCTTTATAATTATTTTATATGCGTCTAAAATTTAAATTATAAATGTTTTCTTTTCGTTGGATTTCGTCAAAGATAAATAATGAATTAGTTTATTTTATAATATAAAATGAAAATAATATAATAAAGTGCTGTAGAAATGAGATCACTAAGAAGAGTATGTAATAGAACTATGTATGACAGAATAAAAATGAGGACAAAAGGAGAGAACGCGAGATAAAGAAGAATATAAGTCAAATGATAGTAAATCCTTGAGGTGGTTTGCACATATTTAAAGAATGAATGATGAACTACTGACCAAAAAAATATACATGAAGAAATGGAGTGAATATTAGGGGCCGCCCCAGAAAGAGATGACATGACCATGTGAATGATATTTTGAAAGAAAGAAACTTATGAAACTTGAAAAATCGACGAGTATTAATTTATGAGTCGATGCATGGATGTAAAGGAAGCCAGTAATGTGTGCAAAAATAAAAGAGTATGGCACTTGGTTCTCTCTGCTTACCCCGCAAGGGACATGTTGTGATGTTATGTATGTATTTTCATAATTAAATTACACAAAACTAGGTAAAAGAGCATACTTATGGTGTAATAATATTGATATTATATTCTCAAACTCCAAATTAACTTTTAAAAAACACATAATATCCCAGTTCGCAACCTCTTAATTCTTTTGTATAAATTTATGTATAACTCTAATGTTATGTATAACTCTAATGTTATGTATAACTCTAATGTTATGTATAACTCTAATGACACTGTAGCTTCCGTACACTGCATATTATGTAGTATAGTTTAGGTAGGAAACTTGTATACCTACATACAATACACCTATGTATGACTATTATGCGCAGAACTATTTGGGCATTCATGCCTATGTCTGCGCTTAATAAAATAAAATAAAAAATAAAATTAAGTAAGTTTAAAATATTATCGATAAAACTATCCCTACCTAGTGTAAATTACATGTGAAAATCAAAATTATTACAAGTAATACTTACACTCAAAAATGTTGATTCTTATCTACATATGTATAACATATCCTCAAATTTTGAAAAATAAAATGGAACAAATCGCTTTTACTTCATGGAGGGCTAAAACTGAGATCATGTCCAATATAATATGACATCATTGGCCGACACGATGGCAGATATCATAAAACCCGTTAAGAAAGGACGCTCATAGCGGAAGAGAAAAAAAAATATAGAACATGTAATATTAAGCTATAAAAAATTCCAAGTCTGTAGAAGCAATAAGAGAATAACAAGCCATACATAATTCATGGCATCGCTTTATGGAACGCATCAGAGTAGTTTTTTACCCCGGTCGTCATTGAAAAACATTGGTTGGCAAAATGTCAATGAATGTCAAATATAGCGCGCGCGGATATCCTATGCCAGACCTGTTCAACGATAAGACCGCGTCCCATCGTCGCGCGTCGGTCTGTTGTAAAAGTTAATCGATCGAACTAATCACAAATCATTTTGTCAATGAATTCAATACTCAAAGTAGGTATTTTATAAGGATGGGTGTGATAAAAATAATAAACGATTCCTTGCAACCTGCGCAAATGGCGATTTTATTGCCACGTGGCATTTTCTTCTAAAAAAACCCGTGTTTTCAGCCCAGTGAAGCAATATTTACTCGAGAAACAAATTTTAATAAACTTGAGGATGTCAAAGTGGTGAGGATGGATATCCTAAGCAACGGAAACATCATTCTGAAAAACATCGCCCAAGCTGTATCCATGCGGCACCTTAGATCTTTGTCAGGATCTAAATCATCAGTGAGAAGTCTTCCAGATATTTAAAGTCTTTCTATGGCTTTTTCTTCAAGTGTCAAAGTCAAGTAATCATGAATAAACTTGGTCTTTGATATATTCATGTTTTGTTTATATTAGCAATCACCAAAATCTTTTTAATTTCAAAGTAAAATAAAACTACGACTAATTATGTAGGAGGAGCTTACAGGTTCTTGTGATTGGTCATTTAAAACTATTGATATTATGAAAAACAATACAAATTAATTGATGTATTTGCTTTGTCCTGATTGGTTGAGACAAATTTATTTATTGACCAATACCTATTTAGCTAATTAGGGAAACTGAATATAATTATTAAATGAATTGATTTATGGTGATGGCTGTTTTTTTTTCAGTGTAACAATACATGGTTTTTTGCCCTAATAGACAATGAAATGCATCAAGTGCTTACAATATTATTATTTGTTAAACTATTGCTAATATTTTAGGTAGGTATTCGTGGTGGAGTTGTATGGTGGGTATTTTTGAAACAATTAAAAAAGTTTACGGCAGAATCAAATCAAAGAATATATGGAATATTTTTTATACATCACGTCATTATATCACTCTTTATTTCCCCTCATATCCTACTTTGTTTTAAGCTATTTTTGAAAAAATTGAAATTGTTTGTTATTTTTTAAAATGAACATAAATATAAATAAAAATAATTGTGTGAAATCACGAACTAATTACTTCAATTTATACAGTCAGTAATTGCGAATTACTGATCCGCTAGAAAGGACCAAATTTTATATATGAGATATCGGCAAAGAACAGAATGGACAAGACGGAAAATGAAAGGAGTGGACTTACTGTGCCAGCTGTTTTCTTCATTTCCTCTGTCGCGTTGTTCTTCCTTCTCGTGACTGATTCAACAAATTATATTCACAATTATTGTCTGCAATATACGTGCGAAAGCCGCGAACGTATTTAAAATGTTTCTATATGTATTGCGCACGGCGCTTGTTTAACACGAGTGGTGCAAGGAGACGCGTATTCTCGAGACTAAAGAACGTGGCTGGCTCGCGCGCGAACAGAGGCGGGATGTTGTTGCCACGTTCAGGTATGGATGTAGGTATGATGAGTTTCAGGTATGTCAGGAAGATGAGGATAGGTACAAATATGAAGTATCTGTCATCTGTGCCAACATGTTCTTTTTTTTATTTTGTATTCATGTGTTTACTTTGTAGTACTTACTATTCTATTATGTATATGAAACAATGTTATTGGGTGTACAGATTGTTGTAAGTATACTTCTTTTATATTTATCATCAACTTTTCTTACTGTACTCCTGTTTTGTTTCCTAATCAATATAAATCAAAATATTTTTGTATATGGAATAATATCTATGAGTAGTGACCAGTGGCGACTGGTCTATGGTATTTTTGATCATTTTTGGTAGTGCATTTTTTTCCTAAACTAGGTAATAGGTATTTGAACCATAAATACAATATAGGATATTTAAACAAATGTATTAAAGTCACAGTATTTGTTTTCAAATCATTTTATAATTCAAAATAAAAACCGCGCCCGATATTGACGATTGGTAAAAATCAAGTTCAAACAAGGATATATTATGTACACATTTGAATTAGTGACGTTCTCTTTTATAGGTAATATTGTTATTTTACAATATTGTTTTACTGATTTATCAACAGATGTCGTAAAGACAAATGTATGGGAGTATTATTCATACAATTTTCGTCTCAATCAAGTATTAATATACGAAGTAATTAGGTCTAAAGTTGTGTGTCAATATATGACACTCGTATTTAAGGCGCGGAATCGGCTGTATGTCATGTATACGTGATACTCATCTCTTTCAATACGAATGGCTAATGAATTAGAGAGCGAGATAGAGGTATACATACTAATTACATCTAAGATATGATAAGCTCAGTGCAGCGCACGAGCCTACACGAGTCTGCCTTATGAGTTCAGTACAAGTATCGCTATTTCATCTGCCAGGGGACTATCTCTTTCTCTTCATACATACGCTGTATTAAAAAGAAATCAATTTTGGTGCGATATGTATATTGCACGCCATACATTACATAATGATAATATTTGTATTGCGGTAGATTTCATTATATGATGTCGATTGTGAGGGTATATTATATAATAATCAATTGGTTTAGAAAAATAACAGTAATAAATTAAAGCGTAATGATATATTAAAAACATATTTCAATATTAATTTTTAGAGTATACCATTTAATAATTGGTAGTGCAATTGATCCAACGCACTTCATATAGAGTCGCCGCTGGTAGTGACAAAACACAGATCACCGCTCATAATCAGGACAAAGAAAATTAATCAATATATTTGTATTGCTTTTCATTATATCAATAGTTTTGAATGACCAATCACAAGAACCTGTAAGCTCCTCCTATATAATCAGTCGCAGTTTTAATATACATATGTATAAATATAAGTAAAAATTGTCAAAATAGTCATAAGCTCGTAAATGCCCTAACAAGGCGAAATAGGCCTATCGCATAAATTAAATTGATGTAGAATTAAAAAAGTGTTTTATTTTTTATGTAAGTCCCAGAAATATCAGTTAGCATAATAAATGTAACAAATACGCTCCGCAAACAAATTGAGTTGGCATTGTCTGCTTTATTTATATTTGTACGTAGTTTAGGTAGTGCAGCCTTGAGTGAACGCTAAATATAGACACCGCATCACCCCAAGGCTCGCGGTGGCCCTCCCCGACCCAGCTACGGGTTAAGGTTGCAACGGGAATAGCCGGGGCCCGCTATTGCGTCCTATCTGTGGACGTACATACTATGCAGTAAGTTGTATCATCGTGGTTTGATTCAGATATAGCTTTAAACTCGTTAGTAATCTGTCAAGGTAGAAATGAACAGGGAATTAATATATAATTTTATAATTGCATGTTTTACCAACAAACATAATATCGCGAACAAAGTTTGATTTGAATTGGGTGAAGGTATGATATTTTTTTAAAAGACTTCATAGGAAGAAAGAAAAGACGATAAAATAGAAAGGACATATATTATAAATGAAAATGGAAGAAAGTCCTCCTTCCTCTCCTGATTGCTATGATCAGTAGGGTTTTTTTTTGTTTTTGCATTTGTTTTTCTTAGGCAATAAATACCATTGTACCGAATCAACTATTAAATTCTGAAAGATGGAAATATAAGAAGCCTGCACAACCGACGAACATGCATGAGACGAAGCATGAATGTCGACGAGGCGATGGATGTGTGTCAAGATAGAAATATGTGGTGTTCTATTCTCTCTTCCTACCCCGTGAGGGACATGGCGTGATGGTATATAATTATGTAACTTTTGAGACTTTTGACGTGGTTAGAATAGATTGCTTTATGACAGTAATTAATGCCTACATAAATAAATAAAAACCAAAATAAAAATGGTACAATCGCGAAAATGAGATGTTGAGATAAACAGGAAGTCTTGATAAATCGTTTGACTTGTGTACCGGTGTTTTGGGTTCGATTTCCCAGCAGAGGGAAAAATTATTTGTAACTTTTTTTTAAAGATTGAATAGGTCCTTTTAACAAGAAAAAAATATGAAGGGTACAGGCAGAGAATGAGGATAGTTCTTCTGACCTCATTTAAAGAAAAGATCAATTCAAAGGAAACCAGACTGCTATGGTACGGACACATTATCAGACATAATGAAGATCAAGTGGTTAAATTCGCACTGGACATACCCACTCAGTTGGAACTGGAGATCGTCCACAGGTCACCTGGTGGATAAATATTGAAAGGAACCTGAAGGAGTATCAACTTACCAGAGAAATGACGCAAGGTCGAAAGGTCTGGCGATTGCCTACCAGGAGGGCCAACCCCAGATGAACTGGGATCAGGCATGGAACAAGATGAAGAAGCAATTTAAGCAGAGTTGTAGTGAATATACCTTGATAATGCTGAGTAGTAGCAGTGAAAACCGAACGTCTCTTCAATTTTTTTTAATGAGTTTTTTACTGCACTATATTCATATTAAAATTTTCGAAATTCTCATCCTTCTGATTGAGTATACAAAACATAAGCTATTTAGAAGTTTAAAAAATCAGTGTGTTTTTCAATTAAGTATATAATTTATTTTTGTCAGCAGTATTTCAAAAAACCCATTCCTACAAATTAATATTATTTACGTGGGTATAATATAAATGTTGCTATGCTTATGTTCCTATTTTGGAGTTGGTTATAATTATTTTTGCTTGTTTGTAATCTCCTTGGAACGGAAGTCTAAATAAAGATTTTGACTAAAACCCTGTTTCTGTTGAAGTTCATGTTATTATAATATATTATAAATGTAGTAATCATAATCTCGTTGAAGAAATATATAATAACAAACATACTAGAATATATTCTGCCTCTGTACTTCAAGGAATCGCTAAGTAGGCAGGAACTACAGTATGAGATATGAATGGGTAATGAACATAACAAACATCAAAGCGTAATTCTTGATAAATAATTTTATCTAATACTTAATTACATCATAATATTATTACGACGGTTGAAGAAAATGTTGCAAATAGTCCTAGTGCCACACATTTCTAATATGGCATACATTGGTCGCTATATAATACAATGTATTTGTTCATCATACATAATATTATGTCATTTACACAGAAAAAAATATTATGACAAGTGAACTGGCTACCTATTTTTTAGCCAAACCTTTGTTATCTGTAATAAAAGTTTACACGTCAGACTAGACAAGCAAATATACAGATACCGAGAACCAAATCGACTTATGGACAAAGAAATTTTCATTTCCTTGAAGTAAAAATTTTCAATTTGCTTCCAATTGAATTGAAGAAAACTACAAATATAAACAGCTTTAAATGTGGATTAAAGAAGTGGGTAAAAAAAACAGTCAAGACAGTGATAACTAAACAACTCTACGTTAACATACAATGACACACACGCACACCTAAACAATATACCTGTTCTTCCCCCCACCACCACCCGTTCTGCTTATGGGGACTAATAACGGCCCCTTGCAAAACTCTGAAAGAACACATAAAGAACATACGAAGAGTCCGGAGAACTCTAAAACCTTGCAGACACTGCACTTAATGTGCCAAAGAGAGCTAATCATGTTGAAACAACTGGCTCACTGCTCAGTGATAGTGAAGATAATAGTGCACCGAATTTAAGACAGAAAGTCTTGAAAGCCCTAAAGTTGCTCTTCGTGGCTACAAGGTCCGCATGTCCAATGGGTCCAAAGAAATTCCCTCGGACATCGTCGTAGAGTTCTCGTCGGAATGTTGACACGGAGAAGTTAGTGCATTCCCATAGGATATGCTCAGAAGTCTGTTCAGGGTTATCACAAAGCTGACATGAGGACGAATCGGATAAGTGAAAACGAAAGAGATAACTTTTGAAACTGCCGTGTCCAGTAAGGAATTGCGTGGTCCAATAATCGGGAACAATCCACGAGGAAAAAATTCGAGTCCTCACATCAGGAAGAAATAAAAATGTCAGTCTGCCCACGGAAGAAGAAGACCAGCGACGTTGCCAAGCATCTAAAAGAGAACTCCGGGCCATGTTCTCAATCTCTCCACGAACTGTGGGTAAATTTACAGGTGGGAGAGAAACACCACCCAAAATTGAGCTTCGACCTCTATACAGGTTGTGAATTGAAGCTCGTCGCTGTGTTTCCAGATCAAGGGGAGCCATACCTGTGAGAATAGAAAGTGTGTCGGTAGCGCAGGTTCTGTAAGCCTTTGCTAAAGCTATTAGAGCGAAGCGCTGTCCAGAAAGCAGCAGACGTCTAATGTATTGGGTTTCACAACGATGAGCCCAACAAGGAGCGGCATAACACATAATACTCAGAAAGGTAGCGTTGTAAAACAGTCTTGCTACTGGAAATTTAAGGCCCCAACTAGCTCGAGCAAGACGTGAAATCTTTTGGAAGGCTATTTTTGCACTATCGGATACAGCACGAACATGGTATTGGAAAGTTAGGCCTCTATCTAGTGTAACACCCAAAACTTTGACCCTATCCTTAAATATTACACGCGTATTGATAAATTTGATGGAGGGAGGACTTTTCATTATGCCTTTTAACACTAACCCATACGTCTTCTTAGGTGCGAAATTGAGTCTATGACTTATACCCCAATCTGCAACAGAAGAAAGTAACTGAGTAGCTGCGCGCTCAATAAGTGCTCGGGTGTTACCTTGAATAAGGATTGTAGCATCATCGGCATATGCCTATATAATTATAAGCTGCTTCAGAACAGGTTTTTAACCTAGTGAAGCAGTTTACATTCCGCATCTAGTTCTTAAGGATCTTTTTTTTTGTAAAAATATTGTATTGTTAAACTTTGATGTGTACCTTGTATATTATTTCTTATGTTACAAATAAAAAAAAAAAAAAGTTTATATATTTATGACAGTACGGTTTGGCTGCGTGCACAAAATATTTAGTTGCACAAAATCAAATGTTTTGTAGTCACTATAGTTCAGTTAATTTTTACATGTAATTTTGTTACTACCTATTAACAAAAAAAAATCAATGTATAGGTTCCTGCATTAAATATACCAACCCTTTTTTTTTATTTTATATCTTTTTAAAAATTAATTTTAAAAGTTATACCTGAATCTAATAATTATACTTATCATACATACTATCACTGCATATCCCGCAATGTGGGGCAACCAGCGACAGGTTTTCGGCTGTGCAATATCTTATAAAAGGAAGCACGACACGTTCGTGTATGCCCGCACGCTAGTTCCGTTCACGCCTAAAATGGCAACATTCAGTAAAGATGGTGATCCTCATTTTTTTGTCTGTTGTATCATCGTTTAACCGGCTCTCACAGGACACCTGAAAACGATGATAATAGAAAAAAGTGGAAGCACTATTCTCTGTCGGCACTACTTTACATATATTTTTTTTTATTTCAAAAATCCAACCAAATCGAGGGTGATTTGTGACAATTTAGTGTCTATGAAAAACACAAATTATTATTTATAGTTGAGTAATTAATTTTATTGCAGGTTGAACATACAGTGTTATTTATAAAAATAAATTTGGTTCAATTGAACCCAGTTCAAAGTCTTATTCTAAAATTCAAATATTTTCATATAAGAATAAATAATTCTTATATAAGAATATTTGAATTTCAGAATAAGACTTTGAACCGGGTTCAATTGAACCAAATTTATTTTTGTAAATAACACTTTAACAGATAAATAAAATTAAAACTACAAATTACTTCGTTTACACCACTAATGAGTATTTATAGTTTAATAGTTGCGGAGCTGACCCACTCCCACATCAGAACAAACTATACTAAAACTTAAAACTATGTAAAGAACGTGTGTGGTGTTATTGCAGTTGGGGGGAGGAGTTATAATTGATTTTAGAACATAAATTAATAGTAAGGCTATTTCTCGAACACAGATTAAAGTAAAAGTATAGTTAAAATACTGTGATTTCATAAAATTATTCAAAAGTTTTGGTTGTTTCATTGAAATCTAATGCCGTCAAACGACGCATTTTTAAGTATTTTAACTATACTATTACCGTTACGTTTGTTGAAACAACCCAGCCTTAGAGATAGCAACGTCATATTTCAATTTTTAATGGTTGTTTTTTGATATTTCTTTACTTTTTGAATATAGGTATGAAAAATGTAAGTCTGGAACTTGGGAGTGGTTGCGTTTACCAGTGCGCATCCCCTTTCGATG
This sequence comes from Molanna angustata, assembly GCA_963576475.1. Classification (NCBI taxonomy): domain Eukaryota; kingdom Metazoa; phylum Arthropoda; class Insecta; order Trichoptera; family Molannidae; genus Molanna; species Molanna angustata. Next base: position 10,742,840 of record OY754970.1, on the reverse strand, counting down.
GATGGAAATTGCAGATTTTAGTATCATCTGTATTTTTGTAAGTCCTTATAGTGTTCTTATACCACTCTTCTGATTACAATGTAACTTGGTGATTTATTCAAAGCACACCCAAGAAAATTTCTGAAAATCTTCTTTTTAATTTTCACATATTTCATTAACAGTAAATACATATTTCTCAAACTGATGGATTGTATAGGTACAAAAAACATACATTTTATCGACAAATTTTTCAACATCTAAATAGAGACGAAATTGGAATATAATAGAAGAACCAGGAACTCGAGGCACCAACAGGGCTTAACCTGTCATCAGCTGGATTACGTGATCACTTTATGCCCTTGCGCAACGTTCACCTTATCGATGTAATTTTTGAAAGCTCTATATATTTGAATAATGTGTAACAATTCTCCTGAAAATAAGACATTATTACTATTGCCATATACCTATGAAGTAACGAAGAAACCTTTTTGTAACGTTATCTATTGAGAAATATGTTTATTTGTAAACAATGAAAGCAACAATCCTTATTAATGAGGTGACGGTGTTCTCGCACAGATGTCACCCCTGAACTGCGACAGAAATATTATTTCATTTTTGGGTTTTATACCTACTTGTACCAATATTTATGTATTTTTTTTTTCTTTTCTTCTATTATATTCGAACTTATATTCGAAAGTTTGTCAATAAAAATATCATTTGACCCCCGACAGGGAAAAATATCTAATGTTTGGGTATATGCAATTTAAAAAAATATTCGATTTACAATAATTGTATTGAAATAATCTTAAAATCTGCAAGTTTCATATCGAAGTATTGTTGCACCTATTCCACTGTCACTATAATCAAGACGTAAATGCCAAGATATACAATTTCTTTACAACATATTTAACAATATTATTGAATGCCCGGAACTTTTATCGAGTATTGACTTTAACGTACCATTGAGACGCTCCAGATATATAACTCTCTTCCGACCTAAATTATACAAAAATAATGCCGCGAAAAACTCAACTATAAACAGAATTATAAGTCCCTTGACATAGACCTATTCAGTGACACAAAACATAAACTCGCTCAAAAATTAAAAACAGGAATTTCATAAGATTATCACTAACGCACAACACGCATGCACATACACATATACACTTACACACACACCTTCACACATACACACCCTCACACACACACACATATGATTTTGTATCTTGAATATATGTCTTGAATATATTTTTGTCGGCCTTCGTGGCTCAGTTGGTTAGATATCTGACTGCTGAGCCAAAAGTCCCGGGTTCGATTCCCGGTGGCGACACAGTTTTTAATTGTGTTTTCAGTCTGGATCTATGAGACGATTAATATCGTAAGTATCCAGAATGTGGCAACTTGTTATTGGGTGAATGGTAAATTAATATTTGACATAGTACCTGTTAGTTGCCCGAGAAGCAATATTAAATAAATAAATAAATATGACTGTATTTTGAAATAAATTATGATAGTATTGTAAGCTAATAATTGATGTATGGAGATGATAATTGTTATATTTGATATTTTTATACATATATACTATTCTTTGTACATTGTACGCTTCAATTTGAAAAAATAAAAAATTAAAATAAAAAATAAAATAAAAGTTTCACCTGTATAAAGAGGATGCACACTGGTAAACTCAACCACCCCCAGATGCCAGACTTACCTTTTTCATACCTATGTCCTATATTCAATAAGAAATGAAATATAAAAAAACAGATACTTAAAAAAATAATTCATCCGAAACGTTTCTATCTCTCGAATTATTATAAATTTGGCAATAAACGTCCGAGTATAATATTGTTTAAATACAAAGTTAACATGGTTAGACAGATATCACACAAACATAGGTACAAAATTGTATCAAGAATTTGTTGGGTCCAACATACAACAAACAAAATACAACTGGCCACAAATCTTGACATTTTTTATAAAGATTACTTTCCACAGATCAACACATGACGTTTTATAAAAAAAATATTATTTTCATGAATCATAATCAAAGGAACGAGATTGCTAAGATTTTTCTAAGAAATATTTTTCAAAATACCAGACCCCTATTTCATTATAAATATTTATGTCCGGTTCGAATCAACCTACAATGTATTCAATGTTTCAAACAACTCGGCTTTGTAGTAGGTACATTTGAAAATAATTCTTGAATCTTTATTTTTTTAACTGAAATAAAGCAATAGGTAGATCTTTTCATTCAAAATTCCCAAAACATTGATTTGACCCCGTTCCAAAAGACCCTTCCATTTCAGATTTTATTTCGAGTTACGTGTTTACGCTCTCTTTCCGAAGCCATTAATTCTTGTTTGCGCCGATGATTATAAATTTATTAAAAAAAACGTCACATTGACATCGAGGACTAAGGGATTCAGGATATATAGGCGATAAATAACATTAAAAGGAATAAAATTATATCATTTTATTGTAAACGTATGACAATAAAACGCTTATGGACGTAGATATAATAAAATTGGGTCAAATTCTGTCAAGTGTGCGATATTTTCCTTTGATTGCATATAAATTATTTACGGTCCCTATATGTCAGGTATTTAAAAGCGAGGTTCGCGCCGGATAATTCGGATATATCCGAAAAAACGCGGGCGTAGGAGACAAATATTGATTTAAAACGAAGCATTCATTTCATTATTTGTGTTTACCATAGTAAAAATAAAAAAAAATCTTAAGTTAAATGACAGACTTTGTTGGTAATATTTTTATCTGACTCTTGAGGGTTCCCGCTGAAGTCTGGATTCTGAGACATTAAAAAACAAAGGTCTCCAGAATGCGACAACTTGTTATTGAGTGCGTGTTAAATAAATATTGAATTATGATAAACGAAGTTTTTGTTTTGTTGAATTCCATTATAAGTTATATCTATATCTAAAAGTAAACCACTTTTTGATTCTACATGAATTTTATTATGTGCGATATGCGATAATAAAATTTATGTAGAATCAAAAAGTGGTTTACTTTTAATTATAGATATAAATATTGAATAATTGTCCAGTTTTAATTTTTAAATATGTTGCCGGGGAAGTAACATATTTAAAAATTCAAAAAACAAGACTTTGGTCGGTTCCAGAAATTCGTTTTTTGTGTTTTACTTTTGCGTATTTTCGGTGTACCTAAATCATGTTATTTTTTACATAAATTTATTAAACTCTTAGAAATGTTTTTGAAAGCAACAATTAAGGTCGTTGCATACGTAACGTGTTTAAACCCGAACGGAACGGGACGACATTTTTTGGTAACATCGTTTCATAGAAAATGTACACGAAAGAGAATACGTCACAGGTGCACGGACGGGACGGCGACGTGGCACCCGAGTGGTTTGTATGAAACGACGTATCCTGTCCCGTTCCGTCCGGGTTAAAACACGTTACGTAATATGGATACTGCGACCATTTGTCGTTGCCATATATTTTTTTTTTTTATTATTGAAACCAAACAAAATATAACAATATAGTTACAAACAATAAAAATATTACAAAAAAGTACAATTTAAATAAGTTATATGAAACATTTTTTATAGGATTATTTGGTATATACCACCTCACTAGGCTGAGCCTGTACCGAGGTTAATTTATATATACTTATAATAAATTAACAGTCATTTGTATCTCTTATTCCTAATCGATTTTCTTTCATGATTCTATCATTTTATTTTCATTGCTCTGATTTTTTTATCATACATTATTATATCGTATGATGTAAATATTATAACTGACCAAACTCTGAAACGATTACCCAGTACAATACTCTTTAGCCTGCAGTAAATGAGACTGCTTTATGTTGACTAATTTGGTCAACATTTTGCTACGAGCATTCAGTAATCATTTGGCCGTTCTCTAAATAGGGAAATTTTTAACTGCTTGCAAAATGATTTACGGAATAGTTAGCTAAATAGCTAAATTACTTTCTAAATTATAGCAGAGTCATACATATATTGACACGAGCCGGCCAATAAAACGGCTTCACTTTTTCAGCGAGGTATTGTATAGGAATGAGTATTCTATAGTTTTATTATTATTCTATGCCCAGTACCTAAAACTGTCAATTAGGAACTAAAAAAAATATTTCTCGTTTGTCACGCCATAGTTTTCCTGCGTAGTGTACACTGCGTTGTTTTAATTGATATGCTTTTAACGCAGTCAAGCAATTTGGGTTTATCAATATGAAGTATCAATGATAAATTGAAACACAAAAACATTGGAAACAGCTGCTCTATGCGTAAAGGGAAAAGCGAAAAAAAAACTACGGCGAACGTAACTGAAATAAAAACACTCGTTCAATCATTCCCATTGAACCTTGAACATTGGCAAAAATACGTTATTTGAAACAAACTCTTTTACGTTCACGTTTACAGATAGTCCTTACGACTTGGTGTTTACGTGATGTATCCTAAAAAAGGGATGCGAGAAGGATGGAGTTAGTCTGACGTGAAGGAGAAAAAATAGTAAAATCGGGTGAGTGTTTAAAAATTGATGTTGATTGATATCCGAGTTCCATAAACCAACGGTGAAGAGCGGTTTCCTATGATGTGTTTTGAAAGATAACTCTTATGACGGGTTTAAAAGATTTGAACTTAAGATATGTAGTCTTGAAAGTAGGCAAATGTGACTTTTTTATTGATATAAATGTTGGAGCTGAGTTTGTTCATGATGTAAATAAATTTATATGTATTGCATCTCTCAAATATAAATAAATCAAGTTAAAATCTGCATAATAATCTGTATACTAGTGATCGCGCAGCAGTCAAAATTCGACCGTAATTCATCTATTATTATAAACATCAAATGTAAATATGTCGAATTAAAACTATTTATATTTAATTTTACGTTCTACTTAAATTTTTTCGCAAACGCGACTCCCATTCACCGGTATCGCTCTATAATGAGCATCGTCAGAATGGAATAGTTTTAATTAATTATGGATTTCTACCACGAAGTGAGTGTCCAATATTGAAAAAAAAAAAAAAAAAAAAAAAAAAAAAGTAAATATGTCGTATTTTCAGGTGATAAGTTACTCATTATTCAAATATATGGTTCTGAGATATATAATATAAAGTCACTAAGTGCAATGAAAAATTAACTATCTTCTTGGATTCTCAACAAAGGTACAATGAATATTGAAAATATATTTTTTATAATCATGAAATGATATAAAACCACGCTTTTATAGCTGTATATTATAATTTGTATGTTTGATTTTATGATATGTTATAATTATGTGTTAGACATAATGGGTTACATAAGTATGAACAGTGTCAGTTAAAATGAATAGAAAGCTATTCCGACACCAAGCACTGCTTAGTGGGATAGTTCTTATCCACTGGATGTTGGTACTGGATATTGTATTCATTTTGTCAGTGCCAACATATACTAAATTGTCTATTTTTCATATTTTTTGTTATACATTATTTCACTATTGTATTGTTGTAATTTTTTGTATGGTTATTGTTGATTTTGAATAAATAAATAAAAAAAAATAAAAAATATAGAACTTTCAAAAATTTGCATTGATAAGGGAACTCAATAAAAACTCATAATTGGTGAACGTTTCGCAAGCTCATAAAGTGACCAGGTAAACCAGCCGATGACAGGGCGTAAACCCTGTAGGTGCCTTGAGTTCCTGGTTCTTCTATTATATTCCAACTTTGTCTCTATTGAGATGTTAAAAAAATTGTCAAAAAAATACAAATGATACTTTTTCGTACCTTATTAAACAAGGAAGGAAATATAAAAATAACACCCATCTAAAAATGAATTCATTTTGACGTTACTAGCTCTTATACATAGTGTTGATTATTGTTCTTTTGTTCAACTTTGCCTGTAGTCAAATTAATTAACAAAATGATAAAAGTTAACCCGCGCATTGTTTTATTTGTTGCTTGTTTCAATCTTCCCTTTACCCAGATTCTTTTAAGCGAATGTTTCAAACCAACTACAATATAGTTAATTCCACGGGCGTGGTCTAATTGATAACCCTGTTCAAAAGAAAAACAAATTAGCTATATTGAAACAAATATTAGAACACACTTCTGACTACGCAAACATGAATCATGGCCGCAGAAGAACTCACTATTAACTAGACCGTAAAATCTAACTACACGGTGTACGTAGGGAGCTTCTTTTGAAGATGTTTCTGAATAAATCCCATGGTTTAGATCGCACTTTGAAAAGGTTTACCGAGAGATCGCGATGAAACACATTTATATAATTCATGGAAATTTCTACCTCAAAAATAAACTTTGCCGCTTTCAAAATTTTACATATGCCAAACACAGAAAACCATAATTCTTCAAAAGTCAAATATTATTCCTAGACAACCACCAACACATATTTATGCGCCCAATTTTAACAGACTGTTCTTTCTGGAATTTATTACCTTTTTTTCGACTTTTTTTCAGCTTTTGATTAAAAACAAGATCAGAAAAAACAAAATGAGAATAACTCAGAGGCATAAAATTAAATAATATTTTGAGTAGATTTATACATCAAACTCACAAATTAAAGAATAAAACTAGTTGCATGTAACACGTGAGATCCAACTGTCGATGGCGATAGTATTTATTTAAATCCAAATTATCGGATATTTTAAGATGTTTTTTTTTCTATACAAAACATATATCTCAAGATAAGATAGTATGGAGGTCAATCCTTTTTTTCCTACCCCGAATCAATTAATCAGCTCGATGGTAAATATGTTTGTATGTATGTATGGAGATTAAGTATCATCAAACTATTGAGAGTCCCCATAGATATTGAGTATACTTCCCTAAAAATTGTATAAAATTATGTCGTCACTAAATTAATTTTTTACATAAATTGTTAAAAAAGTTTGAGATGTAGGTACTACTATAATGCGTGTAATTTTGTATAAAATTAAATTATCCAGTTGGGGTGTTTTGGTGTGTTTCGATATTGAAAAATGGAAACATAGGCAGCAGAACACATAAATTTGTCATAAAAAATGTTTTTCTTAATAAAAAAACTTAAAAATCGTTCATTGTTTTATATCATAATAGACTAAGGGCCAGCGACTGCCGAATTTACATCATAGTATAAAGGCTGGTTTTGTTTCTGTAAAAGGATACCACAGACGGGTAACAATGATGGGTAACAATATAAAGCCTGAGTCTTCAATAAAAGCCTTCAAAGTGTTGACAATTGCTATTTTATCACGTTAGTTACAATACGAAGATTTTTTTTTCTCATATTTACTACGAATGACTATTAAAAATTACGCCTTCATACACTTTGGTTGGTGGAAACCCCCGACAGACCTTTAAAGAGACATAACAATAACATAATGAGACATAAATGGTAGGTGTCCTTTCTAATAGTCTTCCGTAGTGTATAGTACTCAAATAAGAAAAACACTCTTAATATTACATATATCGCTTCATACTATAACTAACGTGTTAAAATAGTAGGTAATTTTCAATTATTTGAAGGATATAATCTCCGAAACCCACCACTTCTCAAGGTTCATAATATATTCTTCATGGTTAAAATTAGTGATGTTCCGACTAGTCGGTAAAGCCGACTATCCGGCCACTTTCGTAGTCGGCTTCTTATTCTGTATGTATTTCTGAATAAAATTTATATAGGAGAAATTACATTTTATATAAATTTTAATTGTCTATAAATATTTTTTTTTAGAATAAGTCTTACACATTTTGAAATGAAAAGAAACCTTTCTTTGGTAATCAACTAATAAAACAACATAATATCGTCTAATTATTAAATTTTAATCATGTCAAAAAGAATGTCTCGTGTTGATTTTTTTTGACCAATTGGACAATGATTCCCGTTAAATTAAGTGTGAACAGTGCCATATGATAATTTCTCGTGGTAGGCAGGGAAAAACAGCAAATACTACGAGTATGAACAATCATATCAAATACCGACATCCAACCCAGTTATCTCAGATAGGTTCTGTGATTAAATGTTCGACCACAAACGATTTCTCCCAGTCGCAAATCCAAGTAGAAGAACTACCTAAAACAGTGAAAACATGTTCCAACACGCTCGCAAGCGGCGATTGCGATTTGTGCGTGAGTCAGATGTAAACGAAGCGTCACTTAAATTGCCAAATACCCCCAAAACTGTGATCGGCTTGGCCGAATAGTCGGCCGACTAGTCGGCCTCTTTACAACCGACTAATCGGCTAGTCGGCTAGTCGGCTAGTCGGCTAGTCGGCCAAAGTTATAGTCGGCACATCTCTAGTTAAAATCCTAGAATTGGTTTGCACCTCTCCTCATATCTCTGTTGACCGCCAGCATCTTCATCTCTTGGTAGCTGCTACAGCGCATACTACTGTTACTTGGGATCGTATTAGAGTTTCAAGAGTAAGGCAGTGCCTACCTGTCGCCTGCGTAGGTACATTCAAATTATCGACTACTCCTATTTAAACATACCTATCTACTGCTGCTCCATTACAAAGGTAGGTTCTTAGCGATTCGATTCGTATTGGGATCGGATTTGCAGTGGAGGGTATGGCCACGTCCATATAACCGTCTCTAGAGTGACCTCTATATTTTCTTACCTCCGTCATTGCTTCAGCGATAGTAACAAGCTAACCTGATGTTTTGGCCTATCCATTTGTATAGTTTCAATCAATTTAATTTAATAAATTTTATTTGAACACTTTTTTACATCTTGTGAAATTTTTGTTTCAAAGTAGTATGTTTCCAGCCCAAACAAGCATGATTTGCGATAATTTTAAAATAATTTCACTTCAGCTGGAAACTGAACCCCGGATTCCGGCACCGAAGCCAAACTTTTATATAGAAATTAAAGTGTAACCGTAAGATGACGAAGTTACTGCCATAGTATCAAAAGAAAACGTTTGATTTATAAAATTGGTTGACGGACTATAAAGTCTTGATGAAAGTCCATAACGTAAAATTAAGCCATTTTTTTGTTTCAATAATATTTTATTACAAGTACTGACAGGAATCAGTCTGTTAAAGACCATCGTCAGTGCAAACCCCTAAAGCAATGAAATACATTTTAAACAAAATCAAGCGTTTTAATTAATGAGTCAGTAGCAGAGTGGGCAAGTGCTTGATACGTCGGCCTTCGTGGCTCAGTTGGTTAGATATCTGACTGCTGAGCCAAAGGTTTCGATTCCCGGTGGAGACACAGTTTTTAATTGTGTTTTCAGTCTGGATCTGTGAGTCTCTAGAATGAGGCAACTTATTATTGGGTGCGAGTTAAATTAATATTTGACATAGCCCCTGCTAGTTTGTCGAGAAGCAATATTAAAAAAATAAATAAATCAATACCTAATCTCACCTTTTCTCAACCGATTTCGTTCACATTATTGTATTAGTATTTATTCTTAGTTAAAGAAATGTTTAAGGATGTACAGTCGTATAATGTACATATTCTTGGTACAAGGACACATTCATTTTTTTTAAATCTACGTGATAACGTTTGAGATTTTATTTAGTTCGTATCCACCTATGTCCCTTCGTTGTGGTGAAATTTCAGTCAGTCGTAGGCATCTTCTTTTCTTGGAGGAAATTGTCGATCGTTTTAATCAGGTATTCCGTGATTGTTTCAAGTACTTCGACAGATAAAAAATAAACCAATCGTCCGCCCAATCCGTTCCAACCCGAACTCTTCTTGTGTTCACCCTCAGCGCCGACGAGATAAATGGAATCATTTCCTATTCCAAATGTGCACCGCTCTTACAAACACCTCTAAGTCCACTTTAAATCCGAATTGGGTTGGTCCATCTTATCCTGTCCAGATTATTACGCTATTTTCAAATTATTCTACGTAAAATAAACAAAATATATAACCGACCACCGTGTAATAGTATGCTAATAGTAATAATATGCTAGTCGTAGATATTTATGAAAATTATACATACATACCATCACGCCATGTCCCTTGCGGGGTAGGCAGATAGAACCGATCGCCACATTTTTCTATCTTGGCACGCATCCCTCGCCTCGTCCAAATTCATGCATCGTCTCATACATGTTCGTCTATTGCTCACACTTCTAACATTTCCGTCTTTCAAAATATCGTTCACATGGTCGTGTCATCCCTTTCTTGGGCGTCCCCGACCTCTCATTCCATTCCTTTCCGCTCTGTATATTTTCTTCGTCAGGCGCTCCTCATTCATTCTCCCCATGTGGCCAAACCATCTCAATGTCTTCACTTTCATCTTACATTTTTTCCGTATGTCCTCATTTCTTACCCGATCATACATCGTTCTATTGCAAAATTATTACTCACGCTATCATAATTTCTCAAGGCTCGAAACAAAACTCGAAACTCGTCACTTTGCCAGGATGCAAGGAAGTGAACATAAATAAATTTAAACAAGAACATATGAAAATACAAGAAGCACATGAACATCTCGTATGCTGTTCAGCAATAAGGTCCACCGCTCATTCAGAATATAGTGCCTTTTTTAAAATTATATGTATATAGATATACGCATGTATTGTGCATCCTTTTATACCCGCACATCTTAAGCTGGATTGATAAAAAAATACGACATTTTTTTTTTATTAAAGTTAGACTTTTCTGTTCCTGAGTTTAGTCCCCAAAAATTACACTCATGCGTATGGGCGGTTTGGTTCTATTTTATTAGGCAGAGAATTTTTTCGAGTGAGCTGAGAGAGCATTTGGGGGAAGCACTACATTTATTTATTTCCACGGACCTCACAGGGACCGAGTAGTACATTACTCACCCTCGGACGCCCAAAACCTAAGAGGAAAAAAATTGGGACCAAAATGTACACCAATTTGTAAAAAATCCCAGGTTTTACCTTTGTTCGGTCTGTACGGCGGCATTGAGGATTCTGTCCCTTTCCAGGAGTTATTTCGTCAATTTTTCAGGAAAACACGTTCAACTTTGTTAAATGTCATGTAAACATGCAATTTCAAACGAAACACGACAAAATGTCACAAAGACGAGAAAAACGGATCAAAAATCTTCACGGAATACACAACAGGTGAATATTACAGAATTAATGAGGATTGTTTTTAAGAACTATGATTTTTCTGAATAGATTCGGATCGCAACTCTCTGCCAATGGCTCTTTCCATCTGGCGGTTACTCCTAAACCTAGTACGACTATATAAATTTATTTTCTATTGATTACTAATTTTTGTCACCGCAAGAAAGTGTGCAGATATACAAAATTTCAGCAATGGGATGTGGTTGAAAATTAAATTCCACAATTTACGCATACATCATTCAAATATTAACTTGACAAAACAGTAGATGTAATTAATTTTTTTTTACTAATAAATATCCAGTTTACGTTAAATGCTAGAAAGTATTCATCATTTTTATATCACCCGTGTAATTTATTTTAACACAATAGACATTACGCATACGGGCGGATATATTGTGTTTTTATGTTGGTAGTTCCTGATATATTATTTCGAAGGTATTAGTGGAAAATTTTATGTGGAAATCAGAGTGAGCTTTTCAAATTAATCACCGGTTGAGGCATGTGGGACGTGTGGTATGAGGGTGACCGCATGCGGTGTGAGAATACTATGATAATAAATGAGACATGAGATTATTCTTACAAAACTTAATGACTGTCATGAATATCCTACCAATTTCAACGAAAACTCGAGCAAACACATTTAATAAATAAATTAAGTGAAATAATCTAAAGGCAGTATTTAATACACAAACTGTATTATTTCTGTGTAAAAATAATCGAATATTTATGTTTATTAAACAAATATATACATACATATACCATCACACCGAAATTGTTTTTGTTGATAGTAACGAAATTTCGTGTTAAATTAACCGGACTATAGTGACTAAAAAACATTTGATTTTATGCAACTAAATGTTTTGTGCACACAGCCAAACAGTACAGTTATAAATTGATAAACCTTTATTACTGATAACAAATTTTGGCTAAAACGCAGGTAGCCAGTTCGGTTGTCATAATATTTTTTTTTCAGTGCTCGGCAATATCCCACAATCTGGGGTAACAAGCGATTGTAGTGCGGGTATACAGTGATAACTTTTAAAAGGAAGCACGATAATTGCGTGTGTCCCCACACACTTGTCTCGTCTCAGCTAAAAAAGGTGACATTCAGAATGGGTGGCCAACTACATAGCTGAACTTTTTGAGATGTCAATCATATTTCTATTTTTAGTACGTTACGTAAATTATATTCGAATAAGGGTAAATGCAGGGGCGTGCCTAGAATCTTCGGACTAGGCAAACCCTTAAAGAATATTGAGAAATATTGAAAATCAAGTGTTTTTCATCATTGTTCATTGCAGTGACCATGAAAAATATTTTTAATACACATCCTTATTTAATATTTACTTTTGTGGCCCAGTAAAGCACCGTATCTACATACGGTTCAATTTTTAATTTTGTAGTATGGTTCCAATAGAACAAATAAAAAAGTATTAGTTCTTGAATTTAACATAATATTATTCATAGGCAAGCCAAGATTTTCGGCTTCTATGAGCAATTCCGCTTATGGGTAAATGTTGTACCTATCAAAAATATTAAAATCTTGTGCTTGGTGAAGAGTTCACATTTGTTCGGAAAAAATATAAAACAAATAACGGTACCGGCGTCATAGTTTCAATTTCTATCACATTGACAATAGGCGTGATGACAGTAAGAAAAAATCATTGAAATTATGATTTTATTAGATAAAATATGTTATAAAGATTTGAAAAAATATATTTATTTTCATTTTAAAAGAGCGAATAATATTAATATTATTAAAATAAAAATACAAAATATGTTTGTCCGCCATTTTATGTGAAACACCAATCAGAGCGCATGACGTCACCATATTGTCACTGTCAATTGTGTTTATTACTGTCAACTGTTGTGTTGTTCGAAATGGCTATTTTTTTCATAACAAACTATATGGAATATGCTGCTTATTTTTAACATGCTATTTTTATTTATTGATTTATTTGGTTTATTTGGGACAATAAACCAAATAATATCGCTATCCGCTTTATTGAATCGTTGACGCATCTGTTATAACACGCACCGAGTATTGTAACGTGGTGGAGAATATTTAACGTTTCAGAAATAAATAAATTGGTGGCTTTCATTGCTTGATTATAAAATAAAATGATGTAATTATATTGTTTGTGGGAGTTGTACAGTGTTACATGAGGTTGAAATGGAAATACACAATGTATTATGATGAATCTAATATACATATGGGATAACTGTTATGATTCATATACATATTATGATTAATATATTAAAATATGTAATAGGTGTGATGACTGTAAGAAAAAAATCATTGAAATTATGATTTTAAAAAATAAAATAGGTTATAAAGATTTAAAAAATGTTTTTTTTTTAATTTATAGGAGTGAATAATAATAATATTATAAATATAAAAATACAAAATGTGTTAGTCCGCCATTTTATGAGAAAAAACAATCAGAGCGCACGACGTCATAGTATGGTCGCGTCAATTCTTCTGATAGTCTTCAATACAATATACGCATTAATTGTCGGTCTGGACTATGTTTATTTTGGTGTTATCGATATATTAATATTTTAATTAGATACTTAAAACTAAAACAAATTAAATATAAATGGAACAAGTATTCATCAAAGCAAATAGTTTCAATTTACCTAGATACTCGCCTACCTATCGGGGGACACTATGGGCCGGTATTACATTGTCAGTTTAAGAGCTAAACTCAAGTTTTACAAAAATATAGCGTATTACAGTGTCCGTTTAGACCTAATCTTCCCTCAAATACGTCACTAAAACGACAAATATTTAACTCAACGTTTCTGGCAGATTAAGTACTTAACTGTGAGTCAACTGTCATTTGCTAGGCAACTCGTGTAGTTTCAGTTTCTATCACTAGAGGCGTTAGGCAACGTGTGTAGTTTCAGTGTTGTATCGAAGGTGGCGCCACACAACAAAACAAACTGACAGCCGTATTGAAACGAACACGGGCATTTAAAAGCATTATTTTGGTGAAAAAAATTAAATTTACCATGTTGGATAATAAAACAATGGTATTTAAAGTCGTAGCGTCCCGTTTTGTATTTCGTATTTTTTTTTTTTTTAATAAAAATGAATATGTCCTTGTTAAACAAGTACATATACATCTTCCTACGTTCCCTAAAATAAACATAAATGCTTGTGCTATAGGTGAACGAAATGGGTCGAGGCAGGATTCGAACTCGCGACCACTGGATTACTAACCATTTATTTATTTGAGGTTATTTAAATTTGACAGATAATAACCACAGAAAAAGTGAAATATGTCTATAATTGAAGATTTAGTAACTGACATGTCATATTGCACTGTAATACGGAAATGGATTCAATCTCCCCTTAACATTAATCTTGAGTTTGGCAAACTCAATGAGTTGAGGGCCGACTGTAATATCGGGCCTATGTTAATTGTATTTTGTATGTAACTTAGTTTTTATTGAATAAATAAATAAATAATGAACGCTCGCAACGTATGGTAAACTAATTTAGTTTTAGTATTCTACAATTTTGTCACGCGATGGTGAGCTGACGAACGTTCGACATGTTATGATGCTGCTCACTGCCAAACTAAACTAGCAAGCTATATTTTTTTCATGCAATGAAGCTATTTGCGAAACGACGGCGATTACGCGAAGCATGCGTTTTAAAACATCGTTACAATTTTAGCAGCATACGAATTATTACATAGCGCTCGTTATTTGTATTGTGTTCATAACAAGCTATATTTATCTGCTATCGTTATTTTTAGCAATAGCAGCCATAGTAGTTATTTTTCTGCCTGTCTTAACTACTCTTAACTAGAATGGAAATTTTGATGGTCGGATATTTCTTGACGTCGAACAAAGACTTTTGTTCATCAGAATTTCGAAACGTAAAAACTTAATAATAAGTACATATAAGTACTTTATTTATCTGTAATTTAAATACAACTTACATCTCGAAAATCGATAAAATATGCTCCTTCTTCTCTCTACATTATGTGTTCATAAGCTAAAAACATACGCGGGAAACTTATGATGGCCTATTTTGACGTTTGGACATTAATGAAGTTCTTTATATGCTTATTGCCTAAATAATGGTAAATATTATATTATTGAGAGCTAAAAGTGGGGGAACAAATACTGTACTTCATTGTAAACGCGTACTTAATAAAATTCACTTGTGTCTCGCCGTGCGAAATTTAATCACTTATTTCTCTTTTTTTTCGCGTGGGACGAAAACAATTACCTCAGTAGGTGTTTTTTTCGTCGTGTTTGTACATTTAGGGACCGCACAACACTTATGCACTTTTGAATTGATTATAAATACACAAATCGTCTTAGAACACATATATTACATATAGTAGTGATATGCAGTTTACGATACCATGACGTCACCGTCAGGGTCGGCAGCCGCCATGATACTACAAGCTTTTTTTGGCGTAAATGTCAAATTTGATTTTAAAATGGCGATTTTTGCTACTAAACCTTTATTTTATGTAGAAATGTATATATATTTGAAAACAGTGAGTGCGTAAAAACATCGTGAGATAGTTTTTCAAAATTAGTCATCATGCCTATTATTATATAAAATGTTTATATATCGATTTTTACTACCTTTCCGTGATGTTAACATTGCAGAGCTGAGAGTGCGTAAAATCAATCCAATTGAGCTGTGTTTTAAAAAACAATTTGTGGTCTGCACCAAATTTTACATTTCATAGATTTGGGTGAATTTTTTATCATAAATAATGTCAATAAAAAATATTAAACTTTCACATTATTGGACTTTGAAGATGAAAATTTTTCAACTGTTGTATATTTTAAACAAAAAATTTATTAAAATTCGCATCAATTTAAAATCAGCAAGAGGAACACATTAAGTGATGATATTACGACGTCTCAATCGATTCAACTTTTTTAACTTGTCATTGGGTGCGTATTGAATGAATATTTAAAATAGTACCTGTTAGTTGCCCGAGAAGTAGAAAATAGAAAAAAACAAATATATTTTTTTTAAAAAACCTTCAAATATCTTTTGATAATTGACACTCCTCCCTGTCCTCTCTCACATACCACAACCTCTATCTCCCTCTATTCTTTTTTACTGTCATTTTACATTTAAAAACGTTACGTTTTTATATTTCTGTTTGTTTTTTGTAATAAATTTCATGTATCTACCACTACACTATTAATTTATGGCCTCACGTTGCTTTGGTTGGATGGAAGAAATTGCCTTATGGCAATAAACTCGCCATTGTTCACATAATAATGTAAACGAAGAAAATCAATAAATAAATCATTTACTCGTAGTAGTGGATAAAAACAATAAAAAAAAATATTTTATTTTTATTTTTTATTTAAGAAACACTCACAGAAAAATTGACATTAAAAAATACTAAAATTTATAAATACAAAATAACATGTAAGGTCAACTCTCCAATTACGAGTGCCTGCAGCATGTTATATTAAAATACCTATGATAAGGTGGTAGGAGGAGAAAAAGGGGACAAATTCAAGGACCACAGTTGAATAATATTTTCACTTCGAAATATGAGGTAAACTTTTATCATTAATGATATGACTAAGAAAATAAACTAACGCATGATTGATGGACTGTGCAGATGAACTTTTTTCAATTATAATATATATTTAACTAAAATATAATATGTGAAATTGCAACAATTTACACGTAGTTGTGGATAAAAAATAGATATTCAAATAAGAACGTTAGTATCTTAAATAGACATTCAAATACGATCGCTAGTATCTTAAATAGATATTAAAATAAGCGTTCATCATCATCATCATCTGTGGCTCCACAACCCAGGTCGGGTCTTAGCCTCCTGCAGAGCCCGCCTCCATGACTGTCGATCCTGCGACGCATTGCGCCAGTTATGGACGCCGATGTTGTTCGCATCCTTCACCACACCGTCCAGCCATCGAAGCTTCGGCCTTCCAACTTTTCTTCGTCCCCCCGGTGCACCATTCATGATCCGTGTTGGGACGTCCTCCTCGCTCATTCTTTGGACGTGTCCAGCCCATCTGAGTCTTCCTATTCTAAAATAAGCGTTAGTTTCTAAAATAGATATTCAAATAAGAACGTTATATGTAATCCTAAAAAAAAATTGTAAAACTCTGCAAAGAAAGTTATGAAAATGACGTAAGAGAAGATAGATGTCTTTATTAACCGAACTCAATATGTAGATTTTAAATTTATGATTATTTCAAAGTTACTCAACTACTTAAAATATATTTACTGACTAATTTTAATATAATAATAAAGGTTATGATTCAGAATGTTACTTCTTCCCTTCCAACAGAATTCAAAAATAAATTTAACAAAATTTGTTATCTAAATTTACCATACATTTTTATTTTGAAAACGCCCTTGTGGACTTTTTGTATATACTTGGGGTGTGTTTATTAACTCGCCGAAATTCCTTTTATTTCCGAATTCATGAAGTTTCTTTGAAAATAAAATCTCTTAAAGTACTTTAAAAAGCTTACAAATAATAGGTGGGTATATAATTTTAAACTTTTCCCTGTTTTTCGAGAACACGACTTTCCGATAACAGCAACAACACCTTGCTACATATTATAATAATATTATTATTTAGGGAAATTTATTTTTTTCTTTCAAAGTTGGTTGTTAAATATGGGAAATGTTATGAAATACGAGAAGATTACACAAAAAAGGTAGTTCTGTTTTTCCCCAATAAAACATAGATCGCATATCGTTAAACAAGGTTTTTAAAATTAAGTTTTTGTTATTGAATTTCTTCAAAAATCCGATAATTCTGATGTTATAACAGTTATTTTCAAAATAATCATGTCAGATTGGATGAATGGATATCATTTACAAAGATGTGATATAATTTATTGATACCATTGCGTAAAAAGTAAATTATTTTGTTGAGAAAAATAATATGTTCTTACAGTAAAATCAACAAAAAACAACGATCAAGCCTTAAATAGGAATTATTCACTACATAACCTAACCTAAATAAACCTTCTTAGCCTATCCTAACAAAACTTAACCCAACTTATCTCAAATCACTTATTATTTTATATATTTCGATTTAGTTATTCTGGAAGGATTGTGTTATCTAAATCGTAATTACTAAAAAATACAATAATCGAAATGCCGGAGAAATAAGAACTCACATAGTTCAACAATGAGGTTCACCATACCCATTCTGAATGTGGTGCCTTTTGTAGTTAGACAAGACTTGTGTGGGGATACACACATGTCATGTTTCACTGGTTACTCCACTTTGTGAGACATGCCGTGATGGTATATACATTTCATAATTTCGTAGATTTGTATTTCGTAAATTATAACCATGATATGAGTTAGTTATTTTTTTAAATATTTTGAGATTCACAAGTCATTTGCGAATCACTGCATCGTATTAAAGTCTTTTTAGTTTTATTCCTCAAAAAGTACTCGATTCACAGAAACTATTTATTAATACGTAAAGCGAAAAGTTCAGACTCATTTAAAGCAAACTGCGCAGTGAGAGGAGTTTGAGATTTGACAAAGTTAAAGTTTAACTGGTGAAAGAGTTCAGAATGCTAAAATTCGTACAACATAACATGTGCTACAAATACATTAAATTAAATCAAAAATGAATTCACGTCACACCATAGATTGTTTTCTTTTCATACTGCCAATATGAAACCAAATTAAAATACATAATTTGGTGAAACAATATAAATGATACATAAGGCCCATGTATACCCTGGGTATACAGAATGTACACAAAAATTCACACTAAATTACCTTCTAATGACATTACATTGCATAAAACACGAAAAAATATTGCATATCACATAATATGTGAGATACAACATTTTTTCGCGAATAATAAGTAAAATTTAGAGGTTTTTTTTAAATACCAAAAAAAAATTTAAATATTACAATAATAAATAAACACAGCGGATAGATTTTAATATACTCTTTCGAATGAAGTAAAAATCTACTTCATTGGCCTTGTAGTTTTTTAGTTACGTACAATAAAAAAAATAAAAATGGGGTTTTACTAAAATTAATTTTACAAAAATTTTTTTAAACATATTCAAATTTCAAAAAACTCTTGCAATGTGATAAAACCACGCTTACTCCATGTACAAACAAACTGTTTCTTATTTAAAAGACGTATCTTTTGAGGGTACTGGGAAAATTATTATAAAAATATACAATTTAGCCTACTATTGCCTCTTAAACAATTACACTTTGCAATATATGAAATTAAAACTTTGTATCCCTTGATGAAAACATAATGTTGTTTTATCATAGATCTGGGGGGCAAGTTAAGATATCATAGAACTCCATAAGATAATTATATCCATGATATGGGTAAACATGGATGGTTTTGATTCCAACTGTTGACCAGACATCCCCCCAGGTCCAATGACTTTCCAAACTTTAAAATCTAATGAAAAACCTACGGACTAATTTTGACATGTGCGCAATCACTAATGTATATTAATATACAGATGAAAAAATCGAAAGTAATATAAGATCTTTAATGTGACAAGATGAGACAAGACAAGCCGAAATAACAATACTATTTGTGTATGTTTAGAAGTTAGATTATAATACCTATGATGTCGAAGTGAATGCTTGGTTTCGTATTCGCTTGCATTTAAATTGAGAATTTAAACTCGCGCGTGGCTTATTTCAAGGATTGAGTTTCATTTTGGAATTTTGGTATTTGAATGTTATGTAGGTAGGTACCTACCTAACCTATCCTGTTGTTTGAACATAATATATTCTACTATTTCAAAACAAATAGGGTTTCTACGAAAAGTAGGGTAACCGTGAATAGACACCTAATCATACATCTTTCTTGCTTTATAACAAAAAACAATTCATTCATTCATATCATCACGACCTATCTCACAATGTGGGGTAATCAGCGATAGGTGTGTGGATGTACATTGTAAAAGGAAGTCAACACCAGCCTCGTCTCACCTAAAAAGACGTTTTTTTTCAGAATGGGTGGTGAATCTCATTGCTGGGATGCAAGTTTGGTCCAACAAAAATCAAAACCCTCACAATTACCCATATCATGGTAAATAAATAATAATAATAAATAAATAAATTGATACTTTAAATGGATCATGCTCAGCTATAAAGCAATAGGACAAGCCCCCAGCAGCTGATTTTCAGCATGATCCTATAGCTAACATGCTCCACCATATCCTATTCTTCACCTGCCGTCATCTGAAATGGTCTCATTTCCATTGTATTAATTTCTGCCGTGTGCACATCTCAATCACATAATGATGTCAAAGTTGACTCTGCTTATTTTATTATTATGAATCGCAAGTATCTGTCACCACTGCCATTAAATGCTCTGTTCAGTCTCATTTTAGTATCTTTCAAACAACACAAATTATACCTTTACAGAAATACATTATTCTTCTTCTTCTTCAGCCTATTCCCGTCCACTCCTAAACGAAGGACTCCTCCATTTGCCTCCACGTCATCTTGTCCTGTGCAGTCTTCATCCAGGACGACGCCGACTGTGCCAGCATATCGTTTGATATGATTCCTCCAAATATAATAAATGGGTCAACCAACTCAAAAAAGATATGAGATAAGCAACAGAATTTAATAATTTAAAAAAAAAAATAGACAAATATTAACTGATTTATAAATAATATTCACATCAATTTTCAAGGCATTTTATTTCAAATGGAGTGGTGAATACTGCCTTGAAATTAACAGCCCCAACATGTTTTGGATGCTGAAAATGTTAATATTCTCAAGAATAGACTGGACTTTTTTTTCGACACAGCAAAATAGTTACAACCAAAGAATCAAATTCGATAGTGGATATAGGCACATCAGCCTTGGTTGCCTGCCTATAAATAAATAATAATATAATAATAATTTTGTATAGAAATAATTCTAATTTTTTTCTTATGTTATTTAAATGTCTCCTTTACACACAAGTGCTTGCATTTTGGTTAAGGGCAATATGTTTTTCTTAATGTGTATATTTTTCTGTGTCGTTCTTATTGTGTTTTGTTATTTGTTTTTAAACTATGTTGATGGAATCCTTTTTTGGCTCTAACACTGTAAAAATAATATTGTATCAATAAACTGTAAATGAGCTGTAGCTTCCCAAAGAGAATAAATTAATAAGTGTTGTTAATTTCATAATTTTCATGCGTCGTTTTTCATAAATATTTATAAAAAATATGCTATTTCAAATACATAAAGACATAGGAAAGTTACGCCATGCCTATGTACGTGTAGAGAGTAATAAACAAAATACAGTGGCTCAATTTTGTACCCCGTTAACATATTTATACAAGTTTTGCACAACACTACTACGCATACAATAATTGGGTGGTGTGATTCAACCAACTCGAAACAGATTTAAGACCGTCGACTGAATTTAATTATTTAAAAGAAATAGATATATGATATTGACTGATTAATATTTTTTACTCTCTGATTATAATTAATAATTTTGTAGGTATAATTTTATTTTTAAATAAGTCCTTTACACCCGAGTGCTTGCACTGTGGTTATATTATTTTAAATTTCTATATCTAGTTCTATATGTTTTGGTTGCATTATTCATGTCAAACAAATAAAAAAAATGTAAGGTAGGTTTAACAATATTTAATGAAAATCAGCAATCTACATTGTACAATTGTTGAAATTTACGCAATAATACAAATTTGTATATCTTGCAGCGACAAATAAAGATGGGTAATGTAGAAACGGTATCAAGTAACATAATGTATGTCAAAAACTTTCTTTTGGCATCGAAGTACATTTTTCTTGGCCTTTTCTATAAACCTACCTTACCCTATACCGAGGGTATTCATTCTTTCTTTCATCTCAACTTCAAATCCAAGATTATTTGCTTTACCGTATCCCTGTCTCCTATACCAATACCACTCACATCAAATACACGGATAATACTCTACATTTTTGTAAACATGAAAACAAAAACTAACAACGAGAAATGCATACGACGAGCCATTATACCTATTTAAAATGGAAAGTTTAGAGAGCAGAAGAATTATCTACGATATTTAGTTGCTTCATAATATATTTCACAACAAAATAGACACCTTATATTCTTTCATTGATCGCCTTACATGTTCCATCACGATCCACCCACTCAACAAACACATTTCATAAAATGTGAATTTACCAAGAAATAAAAAAAAAATAAAAAAATTGCCAGATGTAACAAGAAGAGGCATGTTACAGATGGGATTTACATAACAATATACAGTTGTGTACTCCAATGTATTATTAACATTTAATTGAAATTTGTTTTGTTTTTCAAGTTGAATTTATTTTGGTATTATTTTTTTTTATTACATAATATATACTGCTGAAGCAAGTACGAATTTCAATTATGAACAACAAAAAAATATATCTTCTTCTTATTCTCCCAATGGCGCAACAGCCCATATCTGGCCTTGGTCTCCTTTAACTTTAGCCTTCGCCGCTCTTTGTCTTCTATTTGAGTCTATATATTTGTAATCTTACAAATCTTAACTCAAAACAAAAATGCGAAAATCCTTCCCGTTTCTTAACTTCATTTTTTCTGAAGTATGTAATATGTACAAAATTGTATATTGTGTATTGTTTTTGTGCAATTATCAAATAATAATTTAACATGCACCTAACAAATTGCAAAATTTACTTTTAAAAAACTCCATAACACGTTCACATAAACTCGTAGTTGACAGTGTGGAGAATTTGATGTATATATATATATATATATATATATATATATATATATATATATATATATATATATATATATATATATATATGTTATATTTGATGTTTTCACGGGTGAAATATGTTATAATATTTTTATCTCGGTTTTCCCGTGTCAGTAGGTCTTGACTAAGACCATTTGTCTTCCGACGTTTCGCCTGAATATCACCAGGCATTTTCAAGGACTTAACGAAAAGCACGTGCGCGACACACGTCTACTCACACTGAAAGCTCACCGTCAAGTGCCTGGTGATATTCAGGCGAAACGTCGGAAGACAAATGGTCTTAGTCAAGACCTACTGACACGGGAAAACCGAGATAAAAATATTATAACATATTTCACCCGTGAAAACATCAAATATAACATATATATATATATATATATATATATATATATATATATATATATATATATATATATATATATATATATATATATATATATATATATATATATATATATATATATATATATATATATATATATATATATATATATATATATATATATATATATATATATATATATATATATATATATATATATATATATATATATATATATATATATATATATATATATTCGTATGGTGAGTCAGGCGCTCACAAGATTACACTAAGTTCCCTAAGCCATATTCTGGCTTCGGTCGTCAAGTTATTTAATTTGATGTGAAAAGTAGATTTAAAAATTATAAAATCATTTGGAGGTATATGTATATTTATTTATTTATATAACATAAGAAGGGATCCTATTGCAAAGGTGTGTGTTCAAAGGGATTATATTTTATTTAAAACATATACCTCCAAGTATGATATTGCTTATGCCAGTTAATTAAATAATTGATAATATTTATATTGTTTACAGTGATGAAGGGTTTCAATTAATGAACTACTTACATGTTCAGCACTGGTTTATTCGAAACAAATGAAATTACAATATAAATACTAACTCAATTAATTTGTGATGTCGTGGGTCGGAACTAATAGATGAAGATTTAACGCGACTCTAATCTATTGAACGATCAACACATGAATAAAGATTTGTAGGTTTGTATCAACGACGGTGGGCTATGGTTCGTTGATCCTCGTAAATCTTCGGAAGTATTCGAGAATTCCGGGCCTTACGTGTTGCAGCCCACAAGGCGCTAAAAATTCTTGTATTGAGTTTCGATGTTATCTTTTATTATTATGACAAAATTTGACGTACCCAACTTACTAACGATCGCTCTATCCATACGCGAAAAATTTGTGCTCAATAGTTACCCAACTCCAGACAGGAGAAAGCCTTTACCAGTAAAGAAATTTACATTCATATTATACATTATAACAAGTACCAACCAACATAGTTATTTACAAAACGAGATTCAGAGTAAAACTTTTTATCTCGTGTGTGTATAACATTATGTTTATCTCCGATTTCTGCTTACTTTTATACCTTCGTAACCTCACCCCACCACACTTCATACATTTTATCATACATATATTTTATGTAATTGATCCTTACGCCAAACGCCATTACAAACATAAAACAAAACGGATGCGGAACACTCCCAATTTTAATTCTCAAAACTACGGTTTAAAAATCTTTATACGGTTTAAAAACGATTAAGGTCTTTCCTGTTTTTATTTCATTCTGAGAAAATAACATAATATGTTTATGAACCTACCAAGGTAGACCCTGGGAATCCTTAAAAACTTCATCATTTTGTCTGCGAGAACTAATTATTTTAAAATTAAAAAGCAGTTTTTGGTAAAATAATAAATCACCGTTTTCAATTTCAGTACTTAAAACTTATTCGTTTTATTAGAGCAAAACAATTTTATAATAATTTAACTTTCATCGATAAATGTCAGACAAACGAAGTTAACACTTGAAGTAAACAATAATTTTAATTATTATTTTTTCTATCATAAAATATATACATTCTATTAATAATTTCAATTTTACTCAACACAGTGGCAGTTTATAGGTATAAATTAAATTATTATTGTATTTATAATAATAAACGGTTACAGTTACGAACACTGACAGGCGATTGCTGAAAATATCATAAAATTACGAATAATTTAACATCTGAGACATTTTCAGAGGAGACAAGTATTCGCTCTTGCAGCTCATCATCGAGGGTAGGTATGGAATGGCTAAAAGAAACTTATTATGGCTACGAAATATTCGACCTTGGACAGTAGGCTGGTTCGTCAATGTATAGAGAATTATATTTTTAACATATCTTAACGAAAGGGGTCTTAAAAGTTACTCATAAATATTTAAAATGTAAATGCATATTAAACTTTCAGATTCAAATTTATTTTTGGCCTTCTACTGATTCTTGAAGCTGGGTCTTATTTATTTATTTATTTATTTATGTTAAAGTTGGACAAAAAACAGCGTTAAGACATAGTACAATACAATAGTAACATCAAGTATTAAGGCCTATTACATTTTGTCGTTATGATTGACATAAAATAATACAAGTTTGCAAAAAATAAAAAAAATAAAATATGATCAAAGGTTGGTATGTAGGTAAGAGCAACATTTCAAGTTAACAATGATTTAAAACATAATATTGAACTAAAAGAAAAAAAGAAAAAAGAGAATAAATGCCGTCAAGGTTTCCTATAATAAGTGGTTATTGATCTTCTTTTGTATAGAGTATTTGAATGTTGTGGAGCTGAGGTGGAAGATGTCAAACTCTTGAAATCTGTTATTGTATGTATCGCACATTCTATGAATAGTCATGTTTTGTGCGTAATTGGTGCGGTGAATTGGAAGGTGGAATAAATGTGTATGTCTAGTTCTGCGAGTAGGAATATTAAATGAAATGGTATTGAGTATTGAGGGGCAGTCGATATTATTATTTATAATGTTGTACAGAAGCATCATATCATTTACTGTGCGTCTATTCTCGAGACTGTCGATTTTATAATAGGTTCTCGCGCAGTCGTAGCTGGGGAACTCGAGGTATGCTTTACGGTTTAAGTATTTAATGAACAATCTTTGTATTCTTTCAATGCGTTGTTTGTATGTTGTGTATCTTGGGGACCAGATTGGGGATGCATATTCGAGTATTGGTCGAACCATGGTATAATATATAGATTTTAATGTATTTATGTTCTTGAAAGATTTGCAGGTTCTGAATATGAATCCAAGAGTTCTATAAGCCTTGTCTATCATTTTATCTATATGGTTGCTGAATGTAAGGCTCCCATCCATGATTATACCGAGGTCTCTTACAGTGTCGCAAGGTGTTATGGAAACTTTATTAATGTTATAGGAAAAAGTTATGGGTGATTGTTTGCGGGTAAAGGTTAGTTTGTAACATTTGTCTGCATTAATAGTCAATTTGTTTGTCAGGCAGTAGTCCGTAAGTCTGTCAAGATCAGCTTGCATATTGAGGCAGTCGTTGTGATTCCTGATTATAGAAGATATTTTCATATCGTCTGCGAATAATTCGTATTGTGTGTGTAATAAACAGTTACCGATGTCAAAGATATATATATTGAAAAGAAGTGGTCCAAGGTGGGATCCTTGCGGTACACCTGAGGGAACGGCTAGAAAGTTTGATTTGTGTCCGCCGACAACAACTGATTGGTGGCGATTTGTTATATAGGATCTAAACCAGCGGTGAAGATCACCGTGTATACCCAAACTGTATAGTTTGTTAAGGAGGATGTTGTGATTAACTCTGTCGAAGGCCTTAGAATAGTCAGTGTATATAGTATCTGTTTGTTGTCTGTTGTGTGTGTTAGTGAGTATTCGGATTATATATATATTCGGATTATATATCTTATAGGATGTTATTTGGATAAAATGAACTGTTTTAAATGTTTGAAATTTCTTGATTTTTCTAAACTAAATAATAAACGTTTAATTGCGAATGGAGAGTTTAATGATACACAATTAACTATTACAGCGTAGCACCAGACAGGTCTCCCGAAATTGACAAACATTTACTCCCTTTCGAATCAACGATAGACGCGCTATACACAACAACACAGGTACTAATGCACTTTTATATGAAATATTTCTTATAACTACTTCAAACTACGTATTGCAACGACTATAAATAATATTTTTCATACCTTATAAAACATGAGGTAGAAAAATTACAAAAATGGACTATTTAGAAAACTTTGACCTCTGATAGAGGACCAATAGTAGTATTTTTTTTATTTTTACATTAGCAGTATCTAAATAAGCAACTATTGTTTCATATTTGGATTAGAAAAAAAAATTTCACGTCACAGAGATTCTCCATACTGCTCGAAATAGAAGCATTTCAACATCGGAAAGCCTGATAACTACGGCAGTTTAGGAAGAAGTATAAAAATAAATCTGAATATAAAAATGAAAAAAAAAATGAAAACAGGTAATGTAAAAAAAACGATAATCGCCTTCAATAGATTAAAACAAAAATAAAAAGAATGTTTGCGAATCCCTATTATAGCTATCTTTATAAATGGTCTTGTAAGAATGAAAATATAGAAGGAACGTTTGTTTAATAACATCATATTTCTTATTCATATCAGGTTCAAAAAGTTGAGGTTGGAGCTTATAAGTAGTACATAGTTCCTTTTCTCAGTCATAAAGTCTCAGAGTATAAATTTTATTGAAGTTTTCATTGAAATGGTTGAAAACTTTTAGTACCACGAAATCCGAGAACAATCGTTCCAAGAAGGATGCAAAGTGAGAAATGGAGGATGCTCTGATTTATGTGTTGTAGATATTTCTTACAAAAATATTCTCTCTATTTTTTCAACGGAATTATTCTGATGCTTGATTTTTATCTATAAAATCTATATATTAATACACCTTCTCCTTTTAAGAAAACTGCGCGCACGGAGGAGTTTGAGATTTCTCCTTCATATAAACTTTATTAACAAAGCATTTTGTTTATATAGTTTATATAAGGAGGAATACAGTAAACTGATATTTTATATACTTACATAATATAAACAAATATAATGCACACTGGCGGGCTTATTGCCATTAGGCAATTTTATTCCAACCAACCAGATTATAGAGTGACAGAATTATATAGTGGACATCAACAAAAAATGAAAGCTAAAAAAGAACAAAGAAAATAAACATCATAGCAAAAAAAGAAGGATTGGGAAAGAATAAGAAGAGGAAATCGAGATCAGATGTTTAGGGATAATTATTTCTTCTTAAGTAAATATAACGTTGCAAGGGAAGGAAGGAAAAGGAGAGAGATCAGGTATTTTCGGAGAGATATCCCTGCTTTAGTCTTTTCTTGAAAATGGAAAACGAGTTTGACGAAGTTATATCAGGACTCAAATTATTCCAGAGTCTCGCTGAACGTACTTCAAAGGAAGAGCTGAAAAATTTCGTGATATACCTACATAATTATGTGAACGTTATTAACTTGTTATCAATGCATTAAATTGAATAAAAAAATATTTCACGTCAAACCACTGATTGTTTTCCTTAGAACATGAAAGAGAGAGGACGCCTAACTTTAATATACCCGCGTAGTATTTTAAGCGACTGTGACCAGCAAAATATTCAAATAACCGAGGTAGTCATACGGCAGTAGTTATACTTACGTATCCCCTTTCCTTCACGATCGCTGTCTATGTTTAAAACATATTGTTTAAATTTAAATTTCTGAACATGATAAAGAAATATATATACCTGAATAACTACTATGAAATACTATAAATGGTTCTATAACAACTACATTTGAAATATATCAAATGAAAGCTTTGTAGCCCTTGATGAATACATGATGTTTTTATATTATATATGAGGGCCAATGATTTTTCAAACTCAACAAATTAATATATTACCTACGGTCGAATTTTGACCACTAGTTTGTATAAATATGTCAGCAAACCTTTTTTATTAGTATTTAATACAATTGTTTTTCTCATATTTCCATAGCCAAATAAACAAAAAACAATTATTTTTCACTTTTTTATGACAATATTTATATAGATGCCGACGTGTAGGTATTAACCACCTGCCATTTAGAAAATGAGGACTTCGTTCAAGTCTTTCAGAAAACCAAAAGAATTCACAAAGAAACAACCGCAAGTTATTCATAATGGTACCTACCAACGAATTTTAAAAGGAAAATGAAAATAATACTGTAAGAGATATTTTGTATTACCGGACCTTGTAAAAAAACAATTAATTATTTACCTAAGTAATTAAGAACGAGAGATTTTCTCTTATTTTCATAAAAAGTAAATTTGTAATACTTAAGTATGAATACCTATACTCAATTAATTCGTACTGATAGGCCGATAAAACATAAAATCACTTTTATTATTTATTGTTTTATTATAGAACAAAGGCCTGAGATAAGCGCTTGTTCTCATCAACTGCATTATCAAAAAATATATATTATTAGCATATATCAAAATACATTATATCACGATAAATTATCAAAATACATCACAATATCACAAATACATCAGCAATAAAGGAAAAAAAAACATATAAAAATTACATGAAATAAACAATTAATCGACGCCAATCGGAATGTATACAAAAAATAGACATTAAATACATACAAAAAATATTTACTCAATATTTACTCAAAAAATATTTATGTTTAAGGGGGGAACTGCTGCCAACGTACCTATTTTTCAATTTGATATACCATCATTATTTCTTATCAAATCGTTTTGAAAAAAATAATTTAGATAGTTTGGGTATTCATAAAGAAAAATGTATCTTTACTTTATGACAATGTTTTGTACAAATTCTTGTAGAAAAATAATGGCATACCCCGATTTACAACGTTTATCTTATACTTTTAATAAAATATACCTAAGGCGTAGTTCAACATATTTTTTTTAAATTAAAGAAGACAAAAACATCTAGAAAAATACGATGTGACGTTGCATTAAAGCTTCAGGTTTAGAAAATAAACCTAAAAAACATTTATTTTCCATTCAGCGCCATTGCGAAATATAAGTAATTTTGGTTTATTAACTTAACCTGATGCATTAATGCAACGTTACATCGTATTTTTCCCGATATTTTGATCTTCTTTAATTTATAAAAAAATATAATGCTCTATACCTTATAGTTTTTTTAGAAATTTAAGATAAATGTCAAAAATTGGGGTATGCTTATTATGTTCCTACAAGAATATATACATAACATAATTAAAAAATTAAGTTATATTTTTATTTTCGTTCGCAAAAACGAGACGACCAATCCAATCACCGTGAAAAATGAACAAACACTCCAAAATATTTGACTATATATCTTCTCAATTGATGAATTTGGCTGCCCTATAATCTGTATTATTATATCAAATGTTTTTGTAAAACTTAATGTAGCTAAATTCTTATTTCATATCTTTTTGGTTAAAATTTTTGTGTTGTTTCTTCATATAATAACTAATTTTGTATGTTTTTTACTATGTTTTCTTGTAGCTGCCAACATAAAATATATAACTATTGTTTATTTGGCATTACAAATCTCTCAAATATTTTATTGTATTGTATATTGTATATTTTTATGCTTCATTAAGTTTAACTGTACACCCAGATCAAACCGATTTTCTCTGATAGATCTATCTAGTTGTCAAAGTCGTAACACAAAAAATGTTTGATAATATATTATTAAATTCTATAGATTCTTTTGGCAATCCAACTGTTGTTGAAACGTCAGATGTTATGGTTTGTCGAAACAGCCTAAAGGACACTTCTTTGAAACTTTTGACACTTAACATAAGAAGCATTAACAAAAACTATGATGATTTTCTGGTAATGGTTCAAATGTTAAACATTGAATTCGACATACTCATACTCACTGAATGTTGGCTAAAAGCTACGTCACAGAATAAATTATTACCAGGCTATGATACCTTATCAACAAAAAAAAATAATATGCAAAATGACGGAGTTGTAGTCTTCATTAAACAAGAAATTCCATATACTGCCTCTGAAATTGACTTGACTGGAGCAAACTGTCTCCAAATTAATATTTATAACTCAATATCTATATTAGCAACTTATAGATCACCGTCTACCCAAAATATTACAGCTTTCCTTAAATCACTATCAAAGACATTAGAAAAACTGTCCACAATGAAAACACTAATACTTGCAGGGGATATAAACATTAATATTATAAATAACCAACATCCGCAATCAATTGAATACTTAAATCTGATGACTCTGTATGGTCTAAGAGTAATGGTAAATAAACCCACTCGAAAAACATTTGTCAGTGAATCATGTCTCGATCATATTATGTGCAAATCAGAAGAAAAATCTACAACCGTTATTTACCAAACATCTACAACTGATCATTATACAATAATATTTTCCATTCACACATATATAAAACCCAAACATAAGGAACAACTCTTAAAGAAAAAGCATACAGATATACTAAAACTTGTCGAAAACTTACAAAAACAAGACTGGAATACAGTCTACCAAACACAAGAAACTAACACAGCATTTAACAATTTTCTAGAAATCCTTAATAGCCAAATAGCTAACTGTACTACAATAAATATAAGTGTTGTACACAAAAAAAAGAAAATTAAGCCCTGGATCACTGAAGGGCTCACCAAGTCAATACATAAAAGAAATGATCTTCATAACTTATGCAAGAAAAATCCTGATGATATCCTTTTACAAAATCATTATAAAAGATATCGAAATACTTGTAGAAATATTATAAAGGAAGCAAAAACAAAATATTATACGGCAAAACTAAACGAATCAAGTAATGATATTAAAAAAACTTGGAAAATAATCAATGAAGTAAACGATAGAACCACAATACCTCAAAAAATTAACGAAATAAATTATAATGATGAAACGTTGACAATAGACGAAAATCCACAAAAAATCGTAAACAGCTTCAACGAATACTTTGCAAAAATCGGTAAACAATATGCCACTGACCTCCTTGAAACTAATAATACTACAGAGGAAATTTTGGTCTTAAATGAAAAACAACAGAATTCAAATAAATTCCCACATAAAATGATTACATTTGACCTGACATCTGACGTGGAAATAATATCAACTATCAATTCCATAAAACAGTCCACATCTACAGGAATAGACGGCATAGCTACTAAAAAGTATAAAATTTCAAATAGCTAAACCTCTTAAACACGTTATAAACCTTAGTTTACAAAATGGCATATTTCCAGATTTTCTAAAAAAATCAGTAATAAGTCCTATTCATAAGAAAGATTCAAGAGTCGAAATTTCTAACTATAGACCAATCTCACTTCTTTCCATATTCTCAAAAATACTAGAAAAAATAGTGAAATTAAGACTCAATAAATTCCTGGAAAAAAGTTCTATTCTTTCAAATAATCAATATGGCTTTAGACAAGGCCTGTCAACGAATGACGCAATTTCAGAATTAACAACAATAATCGCTGATAAAGTAGACAAAGGTCAAAAATGTCTTGCCATTTTCTTGGACCTTGCAAAGGCGTTTGATACAGTCTCACATCCTCTGCTTATATCTAAACTTCACAATATTGGTATCAATGCCACAGTACTAAACTGGTTCAAAACATATCTTAGCAACCGTAAGCAAATTGTCACTATTGGAAATTATCGTAGTGAAGAGCAATATATTTCCTATGGAGTCCCGCAGGGTAGTGTACTTGGACCAGTTTTGTTTCTCATATATATTGATAATTTGTGCCGTCTTCCTGTAGATGGAAAAATAATAAGTTTTGCTGATGACACTGTACTAATAGTCAGTGAAAAAACTTGGAAACAAAGCTACAAAATAGCTGGTATGGCAATTAACAAAATAAAAAACTGTCTGGATAACAGCCTTCTTACATTAAACAATAGTAAAACTAAATACCTTACATTTAGCGCCACACAAGCAGGGCAACCTTTACTAAATTCGATGTTTTCTATAAAAATACATTGTTGTGTACCTAGAGACTCTTGTGAATGTATCCCTTTGGAGAGAGTCACTGCTATAAATTATTTAGGTCTGACCATAGATAATAATCTAAGATGGCAAGACCACATAGAGACACTAACAAATAGAATTCTAAAACTTGGTTATATTTATAGAAACCTTCGAAAAATTCTAAAACAAAAAACATTAAAAACTGTCTATTTCGCATTGACTCATTCATTGATCTCATATGGAATTGTTGGTTGGGGTGGATGTGCCAAAACTATCTTGGAAAAACTTTGTCTAGCTCAGAGATGCATTGTGAAGATAATTATCCAAAAACCGTTTGATTACCCTACGGAAAACCTCTATAACGATTTTAAAGTATTTGACCCGAGACAAATATATATCCAGCATATACTAACTTATTTTCATAAAAATATAATACATCACCAGAAAACACAACAATCCAGAACCACACGAACAAGCATTACTTTAAATTACATAATCCCTCATATGAAAACAACTTTCGGACAAAGAAATGCATCATTTATCGCTCCACGAATTTATAATACTTTACCTATGTCTCTCAAGGTAATAACTTCACATACATTATTTAAAACAAGAATAAAAAAATATATAGGGAATTACGGAAGGACAGAAATTGCCCAAATATTAAACATCCAACAATAATTCTGAGAAATAATATTAAATAATATAACTACACGCTACACAAGCTGGTTCGAGGAGAGGATTGTCTTTACATTGCATCTTATTTTAAGACAAATAAACTCTAAAACATTTCTCTTTTTTTATTAGATTTATTTCAAAGAAGAAATCTTGATTTTGTATTTTATTTGATTTGTGACTCAAGTCAAATAATATTGTTACTGAGTATATACGTTGAGAAGACCACAGAGCAAATTTTAATGTCAAACTGCTACATAACATAAATGACAACAACGGGTGTGCATATTATGGTAGAAATAATATTAGAATAATAACATATCAAAATTTACTGTATCAGTTTATACTTTTGTGTTTAAGATATTGGTAACTATGTAATATTGTAATTTACTGTGTTGTGATGTCTGGTGTCCGCTCTATGTAACTATGTATAACCAAAATGTCAAATATTTGGCTTGGTAAAATTGTAAACTGCTAGCCCTAGAACAGGGTTACCTAGTTGGGCAGCAGTAATCTTCATAATAGTCTTTGTGATAAAGGTGTGAAAAAATAAATAAATAAAAATAAAATTAATATCCAAACTAACTAGGTTATTTTTTTCAAAATGATTCGT
Organism: Molanna angustata; assembly: GCA_963576475.1. NCBI lineage: Eukaryota > Metazoa > Arthropoda > Insecta > Trichoptera > Molannidae > Molanna > Molanna angustata. The sequence goes on along the minus strand of OY754970.1, from coordinate 10,708,879 downwards.
TTTGTAGTAATGACGCAAATTCAAATTGAAAAAATAGGTACGTTGGCAGCAGTCACCCTCTTAATACTTAACATCATAACGAGCACCTTCTTAATAACTTAAATAAAAAGTATCTATTCTTATTCTTACAGACCAACAAAATTATATTTTTTATTGTATTTTTTTTTAATTTAGTATGATTTGAATCCGTTTTTAGTCATGATGTAATATTCTAAACGAAATGTTTGTATTTTTACATAATATCATGTAATTAAAATATAATAATTTTCAACGTATATTAAATCCACACAGCTGCACCTATGAAAATGTAAACTTTGAAAGTGCAGAAATCCTGATTTCTCTTTTTGCAAAGCTCTACCCACCGAGGGTACAATTATTACTAATTTAGCTGGTGCAAAGTCACATAATAATGTATATCACAGGAACGAGCGAAAATAAGCAAAGCTTCAAACTAAGGTTTTATATTTTCGGTTTCACTGTGAAGCAATGTCTTCACCAGTCATAATCAAATCCGCTTTAGAATGTTTGCTAAAGAACATATTTATCTTAACACGGAGGCTAGGTTATATTATTGAATCAGACACTTGAAAGACGTTTCAAATGTTGAATATTTTCACAGCGTTTCCTCGTATGGTGTAGGTAGAGAGAATCAGACGTCGCATAATTCGATCTTTACAAACATATTTGACTTTATTCATTACGAAAGAATGTAGTTTTGAAGAAGCAAGTAGGTACATATGCCTAATAAGAACTTAGCTAATAAGGCAAAATAGTAAATTTTGAAAACATAAAATCTCTAGAACCCAAAAAAAGTCTCGAAATGAAGAACAGTTTATTTGTACAACTTTATTCTATGGCGTGAGTTTTGTGAAATTTGAATTTGTACTTTTACTTTTCTTGTGAAATTTTCTTTTAAAGTTTTTCTAAAACCCTTTTATCTATAAATTGTACCTTTTCTTCGCAAGAAAAAATTGTATATCACAGTTTTGTGGTATTTTCTTTTAATTTATTTTATTTTATTAAGGGACACTCACAGAAAATTAACAATACATATATACAAAATACATTAATATAAAAAAAAAATCTCGTAAACCCTCCAGTTAAGCGTATCCACGGCTTGCTTCATATTAATATGTCAAAAATGTCACTATACATACACATAAAAATAAGAATATTGAAACAATTAGTAGGTAGGTTGTGACGTTATTTTGTACCTGCACGTCACTACCTGATTATTTTAATTTTAATTTTTATAAAAATATCTTAAGCGAACACACCTCGCAATATTTGAAAATATTTCTAATAAGTTGTAAGGCGAACACAGCCGTGAACGGATTAGATAGGCGGATCGAGGTATCTATGCGTTCCTTTTTCAACGCTGACAGCCGACACGAGGTGTCACATGACGCCAAATAGAATGGCGAACGTAAATCTACCCAGCAAAGACTGGAATTTTAAATTCAAAGGAGGCTGGGTAAGTTCTTTATTTAGTTTCATCAATCCTCGTCTATATAAAATATCTGGCATGCGTCACGTTCGCTAATTTAGCTGAATTCTTGCAGGAAATATAACCGCCTCTTTTCCTTTCCTATCTTTTATTTTCGTTCATGCTTTCTTTTATGATTCTGCAATGTTGGTGAACTTTGCTATTCATACCATTGATGATGGAAAATGAATAATTTTTAATATCATGGTTGGTGCATACTCATATTTGCACATCATGACTTGATAATGACTAAAATACCTTGCAAGGTATAAATTATTGTTGTTGCAACAATTAAAATTTCACAAAAGTTGATAAGGTAAGAAAGGTTAATCTTTAAATATTAGTATGTTTCATGTTATGTTGTGTTTGAAGAAATTCAATGAGCTATTAAAAATATCTACACCAACCACGTGGTGTGAGCATAGTAAATAATTTGGATTGTATTGTTTTCCAGATATTATTCTTATTTGCAATATTTGTTAGTGTTTCATTCATTAGAAGGTTCGTTTTGTGAACATCCCGTATGCTCAAGGTCATAAGCGATATATTTGCAAAAAAGCTGGACACGATATAAATGAGATCTTTAATTACAAGAAAGTACGTATATCGTAAGCCACGAAGAAAATATTAATGAAGCGATGCATAATGTGAACGAAACAAAAATTCCCAAAGCAAAATTCACTCCTACCATAAAAATATATAATTTGCTATGGAATAAGTGTTTGTTTGTATAATTCAACACTTTAAAATACCCATAAGGTGATACGTTCTTCATGTGTATTTTTAGTTCTCGTATCTTGAATGAGCCGTAGGTAAGCACATCTGTTTCTGAAAATGTTCTCACATCGTACGTAGGTAAGTAATAGTTATGAAACATGTCAAGAAAGATATGTCCGGCTATAAATCATTAAGAATTGTCTTAACACCAAGTGTATTGTCTAAGTTAGATGAGAAGCTATAAGTCCTAACTCAAACCCTCTTCTCATAAACTAACAAAGACACCTAAAGGCGCCCAAATATAATGTTATGTTCAATGTCTTTATTCCACGAAATGACATTGAATAAATGAAAATATTGGCCAAATTATGGCAACATGTTGGTAAGTTATGACATAGTTTCGTAAGTGAAAAATGTTTCTTCGGGAGAAAACACGAATACTAGATTGACAAATATACACTGTCTATAGTAATAATAATAATAATAAATAATTTATATAGCGCCGTTTAATGATTCAGGATCATTCCAAGGGCGCTTATATTCTGTCTTATGTTGCTGTACGATAATTTAATCCTTATTTTAATGTTTATAATATTCTAGTAAAATTAAAAATAAACAACACTGTTATTTACATACCTAATTATTGATATATTAGTAAAATTTACAAACAATATTTATATTAATTTTACATATAGTATCTACATATTATGAAACACTTACATACGAAAACTTTTTAAATCACATATTATTGCGGAAGAGATAGCTGTCTTAAATACAAAAATACTCGTTAAAATATGTATATACTTGAAAAATTTAATAAATGCTATGTAGTGATTAAGGTTTGAATGATGCCCTACATCGAACAAGACCAAAAAAAACACTGAAAGCTCCATGCAAAAAAATTATATAAAATATGTAGACACGACAGCCAAAACTCAAACCGTCATAATTTTAATAACGTACTTATAAGACGAATTCTAAACAAATTGTTTTTAATTAAAGTTATTTATAACGGAATTATACCAAATGAATAATAATTCAGTAATTAGAACAGACAGTATTTAAATAGTCCATCCAACGACACGGCTTTTATTGTATGGACAAGTAATTAAAATTATCCTCGAAATTCAATTGGCGAAAGAGTCCTCTAACTTTAATGTTTCGATTACCTTCGTTAGTAAACACGTATACGGATTTTACGTCGACACTTTCCTTTATGATTAAACCTTACACCACATCTGTATAATTATAAACAAGCATTTGGGATTATCGTAAACATTAATAAGTTTATTTTGCAGTGTTAATGACAACCCTTGAAAGGATAATGTGATTACATGGAATAATCCCTCTTAATTATCACCCCCCATGATTATGGATATGTACCTACCTAACTATATATCTACTAGGTACATATATATCCACCAACATTGTAATAAGTTATTGTAAAACACTGCCATCCAAATGGATCCAGACATTTTCGGCAGTATGTATGCTCACCAGTTTTGGAGGTGCGTAGGTGTGCCAGAGTGGCCAGAGTTGCCACTTGGGTTGAAAGCGTTTGCACACCAGCTGAAGCTGATATGCAAACCTGTCGGCAGGAGCCGTAACAGATAAGAGGTGGTAAGGTCGGTCTGCTGGACGTGTAGGTATAAACCTGTCTGTCCGCCTTTTGCTACATACAACCAAACGATATCTCACCTGCCTGGTTCGAACCTGGATATCGTCTGTTCGGAGTCTCCCGACAGCTGGGCTACAGATTGATCGACCAAGCAACTGCGATACCGTATACAAAAGATTATTAGATATTAAATGCAACTCAGGTAGAAATAGATGACAGATTAAAAGATGCAACAGGAAATATAACTTACTCGTTTATTGACAATTCAGGAATCAATTTGGTTGATAGATAGTGAAGAGATCCCCTCAGAGCCTAATAATTTGGTATGAAAAGTGTCTACACAGGTGGATTATTCCCAATCGAGGCATGATCAATACGTGTGTTTCGTTGTATTTTGATAATTTAGATAAATTAAATTTGTTTTAAATCATTGTTAACTTGAAATGTTGCTCTTACCTACATACCAACCTATGATCATATTTTTTATTTATTTTTTGCAAACTTGTATTATTTTATATCAATCATAACGACAAAATGTAATAGGCCTTAATACTTGATGTTACTATTGTATTGTACTATGTCTTAACGCTGTTTTTTGTCCAACTTTAACATAAATAAATAAATTAATTAATTAAAATTTACACATTGATCCGATAATTCTTTCAAGGAAGTGTACCTTTAAATAGGTGAACACCGTAAAAACACCAATGAGTTTACGAGCCCCAATCAAAATTGTACTCGAAATCAAAGTTATGATTCCAACTCCGATCTTAATCTTTTGATGTAGCTGTCCGACTTTGATGTTTTTCTTATAATGTTACCTATTCTCTTAATGATGTTGTATCTATATAGCTTGAATCTTACTCTTATGATATATATGTCAAACTTCGATCTTACTCTAATGATGTTGTATATAATACAGCTTCGATCTTACTCTAATAATGTATCTATACAGCTTCAATCTTACTCTAATGATGGATCTATACAGCTTCGGTCTTACTCCAATATTGTATCTATACAGTTTCAATCTTACTCTAATGATGAATCTATACTGCTTCGATCTTACTCTTATGATTTACCTGTCCAACTTTGATCTTACTCTAATGATGTATGTATCTTTACAGTTTCGATCTTACTCTTATAATGTACCTATCCAACTACGAAAACAAAATGTAGATTTTTCACGAATATACGTGTTTATTGAGAAAATGGAATCAAAAGGAAAATTTATTTTTAAATGTACCTCGAAAGGTACACGTTGGTGTGGTATTTGCGAATATAATACGTAGTAACGCTCAATTTATTTCGAAATTCACTTTATGATTCAAACTTTTAAAATATCTGCAAACAACAGCTGCTGTTAACCATGCTATACATCCCGTTATATTGGAATTTCACTCCAAAGCATGTTGTTTGACGGGATGTTTTGTATGAAAAGTGCAGACTTAAAAAGGTTATTTCAACGTTGCGAATGAAAATGAAAACGTCGGATTCACATTAGAATGAGGTTAATGTTTTACGACACAATTCATATTCTAACTCGATTTTCTACTCAGACACATTCCTTCACTTACATAAATCATATACGAGACAAAACATCTAATAAAAATGTACCTAAGTGTTTTCGTCTTAACCATAGCATGAACAAAATATTTCACTAATAGTAATAAAATTCCGTTATTTAAAATGATGGCAATGAAATATGCAATATTCTTTTCTATATTTTAAACTCTAAATACTCCCCACGGTCTCGTTGTGAGACCTCTTTACATCAATTTACGTTTATGTGCGAGTATCTTCAACTTACATCAGAGAATGGTATGTGATCTATGATATAATTTACTGTTATTTCTGCGGTGAAAATACATAATAAAGAGATATTTGCTATTTCCAATTTAGTACATTCAAACTGGGTGGCGTATTAACCTTTCCGTATTAATTAGGGGCAAGAACTGCCTCGAATTAGGCACTAGGTTGTTGCGCTAATGCACTTAAAAACTCGTGTTGAATTCAAGGCACGTGTCTTCCAAATGCACACGGTGTAGCAACGCAAACTGTTCCAGCTAATACGTGTTCAATTCAAGGCACGCGTCTTTCAATCGCACACAGGTATATAAATTTTACAAGGCTGTGTTAGAGGCATATTTGAGTGTGATTTTTTTTATTATAATAGATTAATCTACATAAATCTACATTTTATCATAAAAAATCATTGACATATTATCTTTTTATATGAGATTGGTACCTACTCATGAATTTTTCAATGAAATTATCACACTTTGCTTCGTAATTACCTTCACAAGATATAGAGCATCGAATTTTACATTGGTAATATTATCCTTGTCTCCTTCGTAATTTACAATTTTAAAATTCTCTGAAATACCACCAAGTATGTCGTTTAACATATTACTTAAAGATTTAAACAAAATTACTGATTACTACCATATAATCTCTGAACAAAATACAAATAAATGTGTCAGTGACAGACGAAATGCGAGCGAAATGAAATAGCGCGCGAACTTCATGGCTATCTATGTTTTTTTCATATTCGATTATTAATTGCCTTAAACTGAACACATATTAGCAGGGACAGTTTGCAAACGGTGTGCATTTGGAGGACACGTGGCTTGAATTCAACACGAGTTTTAAGTGCATTATCGCAACAAACTAGTGCCTAATTCGAGGCAGTACTTGCCTCCTAATCAACACGGAAAGGTAAATACGCCACCGGGTCTACTATTCATATCTTCACTGTATAAAATTAAACTACTTTTAAATAAAATAATTTAATTGCAATGTATTTTTGAAATAATTATTTGATGATGTTATCACTAAAAAAAAGACAATTGTTATTCTGGTATATGTAATAAAAAAAAACATACATACATACCATCACGCCATATCCCTTGCGGGGTAGGCAGAGAGAACCGAACGCCACATATTTCTATCCTGGCACGCATCCCTCGTCCACATTCATGCATCGTCTCATACATGTTCGTCTATTGCTCATACTTCTAACATTTCCGTCTTTCAAAATTTCGTTTACATGGTCGTGCCATCCCTTTCTTGGGCGTCCCTGACCTCTCATTCCATTCCTTTCCGCTCTGTATATTTTCTTCGTCAGGCGCTCCTCATTCATTCTCCCCATATGACCAAACCATCTCAATGTGTTCACTTTCATTCTAGTAATGTATATAAAAAAAATATTTGGAATCGATTTAAGCTATTAAATAAATGAATTAGAGTCAATGTCAACACTGTAAATCAATATTATCATTATCATAATTTTCGAAATGAAATATATATTTCCACAACTCCATCCCGACTTGTGACGTCATTGATTCTTCCCCACATCATTATGATATATTAACATCATATGTGTAAATTGCATAGACCTAGAGCTGAATAGTTTCCCATAGATACCCGTTAATTTCTTCTATATGATTTTATCTGTCCAAAGTTTCAAAATGCTATCACGTTCTGGAAAATAGAGGTATTTTATACTGTTTGAAATTTTGATACAACATAAATACACTCATCAAAAATGCATTCAACGATTGTCGAAATTTAAAAAAAAAAATCTATGGTTTGTCATATTAATAATGTGAAATAAATTTCATATTTGTATGAAAAATATATGTAACAAAAGTAAAATAGCTTCTGTAAGGGAAAATTGAGTGATGAACTTCATATTGATATTGCAGGTATATGTCTCTATGGACAAGTGTATCTTTTACTCTCCACTTCTATCTTCCTCAAGAGGTAGGCAGTGAGAACCGAACACCGCATTCTTCTATCTTGACACATACATCGCCTCAACATCATTGATACACTGTCTCATACGTGGTCATCTTGCTAGTAATGCAATTTTACTTTCTCAACAGGTTTCATGTAGAAAATACATAGTAAATGTTTTTGTGTGTATGGTTTATTGTGAAAACGTTTATCCTCTGAGAATCTTATATTTGTTTAAGAATCTAATATAAATGTTCTTTCGTCAACCTTTCAAGAAGAAAAAATAAACGCTAATTATGGTGTAGAGAGTTAAGTGTTGGTTACAACCCACTCGTTTTAAATAAATTATCAATATTCACTTTTTTATAATCGTCAATGCAATACAGGCTTATTAATATGTAAAGCGCACCGCATTGTAAATATCCGGTTTATCTTCAGGTATTTCTCTAAGTCTGAGTTCATCTTCCCCAAGTTCAAATAGAGCAAATACATAGATTTGATCAGATTCCCCGAATGCATGAGAATCTCCTTAACGTTGAACATGTTCTCTGAACATGGCCCGTTAGGTTAATGCAGAATGGACTTGGTGCTAATTCAATCAGTCCAAACACAGCAGACACGGGGATAAGTAATTTGCACGACACCCCAACAGCGCTGGAACTGACAACATGGCTTTCTCAAATGTATACCTACCCAAAGGTTGGTAGGTATCTTACCGCCAAATATACATATCTTATCAACAAGATTTGTATGAATAACTCTTGATAATACATAGAACCGCATCATACATACCTATTATGTACATTCGAAAGATTTGAATGCACAAGTCCTGTATGAAAAAGGGGCGCAAAAAAGCCTTGTTTGACATATATTCAAAATTCTTCGCTATTGAGGAAAAAGTAAAAATTCAATTTATTTTATTCATTGTTAATAATAATAATGAAAACACTCTCTTGCACCCTGCGCAAGTGGCGAGTTTATTAGCATTTAGCAATTTCTTCCAACTCACCAGTGTTTCCAGCCCAGAGAAACCATAATAGCGTAAGAAATTAATTTAAATAAATTTCTCCTCTGCTGGGGATCGAACCCAGGACGCCCGCACAAAAACCAAACAGCTTACCAAATGTACCACGGCGGCGGAAATTATTACAATGAAAACTTTATTTAACGCCATTTTTGCATAACGTTGTCAGTTATTTATATCTTATTTGTTGTTATTCACATTTTTAATTCATTTTTCGCCATTTTTGTACGACGTTATCAGTTGAATAACATAAAAAACAAGCTTTGATATGTCAAAGAAAAAAATGATTAATAAATACCTACTCGTTTCATTTGTTATAATTTTATTTACTTTGTAAAACCACGAAGGAAATATTTTAATCGACTGCGTTTGTCGTACTTCCTTTTATAAGATTATGCACACCCGCACACCTGTCGCTGGTGACCCCACATTGTGGGGATATGCATTGATGGTATGAATGAATGATTTTGAAACGACCGAGAAAGAAGTGGTCGCTTTAAAACCGGTCGTGAGTATTTAATTGCTCATTTGTGGTTTAAACAAAATGAATAAAACAATGAAATTGTTTTTTTTTGCTCTTTACCCATAAAGAGTGTTCTCAGCCATATGAGTTTACTGCTTAAGGGGGTGACTGCTGTCAACGTACCTATTTTTCAATTTAATATATCACTATTTATTATCAAATAGTTTTGAAAAAAATAATTTAGATAGTTTGGGTATTAATAAAGAAAAATATATATTCACTTTTTGATAATGTTCTGTATAAATTCTTGTAGAAAAATAATGGCATACCCCGATTTTCAACGTTTATCTTATGTTTTCAATAAAATATAAGGCGTTGTTCAACATATATTATTTTTTTTTAATTAAAGAATATAAAAATATCTAGGAAAATATGATGTGACGTTCTTTAGGTTTAGTAAATAAACAAAAAAAAAAAAACATTTTCTATTCAGCGCCATTGCGAAATAAATGTTTTTTTATGTTCATTTACTTAACCTGATGCATTAATGCAACGTCTCATCATATTTTTCAGATATTTTGTTCTTATTTAATTTATAAAAAAAAATATTTCTCTTTACCTTATACTTTTTTGGAAATTTAAAATAAATGTCAAAAATCGGGGTATGCTTATTATTTTCCTACAAGAATATAAATATACAGAACATAATTAAAAAGTAGGAGCGGTGATAGCCCAGCGCTAATGTCGTCGCATCACATGAGTGAGGTCGGCACGCACCTCTGGATTTAAAAAAAATCTATATGTGGTTTTATATCACTAGCTATGTGTAGCCATGATCCAATTTGTCTGGTTCCCCTTTCTAAGGGTTGCGAAGGTCAGATGGCAGTCGCTTCAATGTAATTACCAGACTCGCCAATTCCAGGATCATGGTCAAAGCGTACCCCGATAAAAACGGGACGAAAGCGCTAAGGGGGGGAATGGTCTATTCACTTTAGACATATGATGTTAATATGGAGTTGATCGGACTTATAGTTTGGGCTGTAGAGAGGACACAAAAAGGATAATCCGTACGCCGCGCCGTATGGCGTACATACAAACATATTTGGACGAAATTCAGAGTGTGCACTCTCTACATGATACCCGTTGAGAAATTGATGTAAAAAGATACGCTTAAAAATGTGAAATCACGAATCTCCTCTATTCCATATTGTTGAAGGTAAAAAAGTGTATGTCCCATCATCAGTACGGAATCCATTTGTATGTAATATTCGTCACTGTTATCAATCCATATATGTAACGCTATTAGTCAAATACATGGTAAAATCAAGGAGAAGGTAAAACAAATAATGAACGTACCACAATAATCACCATTTACATCGCCTATGGTCGTTCATCATCACTTAATATGTTTAAACATAGCTTTAAGTACATTTTTTGACCTCTACATAATTCAAAATGGAACATAATTGAATACCAAGAGAATGCGTTGTTAATTTTAATTTGTATAGTTGAGAAAAAATATCTAATAAAGCAGAAACAGGCATTCTATGTTTACAAATAATATGGGCCGCTTATCAGTCGAAACGATCTACCTCAGTAAAGGAGATAAATCTAAGTGGAATAAAAATCAGTTGATTTGATTTAATTAACCCTGATATGTATCGAGGTTTTTCAAATCAAACATAATTGATTGTTGTTCTACATATATTTTTATCAAAACGACCGTTTCGCCCGACTAGGCCCGTAACAACTGGTTACCAGTAAAGGGCCAATTACCATTTGATAAGTGCCTAGTCAACCGAATCGGTCGTCTTATATAGAACATCAATCAATTTTGTCTCATTTAAAAATCCTCGTAAAATAGATCAAAAATATCGTCAACATTGACAATATAAAAACCCTAATATTACCGTTGTATTTGTAGCTATTTTTTTTATATTTCCAGGGTTAACATTGTGACACATTTAAGGTGAACATGGTGATCTAAAAAATCATCAAAATTAATGACAATTAAATCTTACACTGTAGGTACACTAAAGTAAAATAAATAAACGAATGCATTATTTAAACAATTTAAGTTTTGTTTCTCATTATTTAAACAATTTAAGAGGGTGACGTTGGCAGCAGTTTAATTGTTTAAAGAGGGTGACTGCTACCTCTTTTTCAATTTGAATTTGCATTATTACTACAAAACGAATCATTTTGAAAAAAAACCTATTTAGTTTGGATATCAATAAAGAAAAATATACCTTAACTTTTTAATTCTTTCTTCCCCCCCCCCCTTAGCGCTTTCGTCCCGTTTCTATCGGAGTACGCTTTGACCATGATCCTGGAATTGGCGAGTCTGGTAATTACATTGAAGCGACTGCCATCTGACCTTCGCAACCCTTAGAAAGGGGAACCAGACAAATTGGATCATGGCTACACATAGCTAGTGATATAAATCCACATATAGATTTTTTTTTAAATCCAGAGGTGCGTGCCCCGCCCGGATTAGAACCGTCGACCTCACTCATGTGATGCGACGACATAACCGCTGCGCTATCACCGCTCCTACTTTTTAATTATGTTCTGTATATATTCTTGCAGGAAAATAATAAGCCTACCCCGATTTTTGACATTTATTTTAAATTTCCAAAAAAGTATAAGGTATAGAGAAATATATTTTTTTTTATAAATTATATAGGCTAGGCATATTAGGATTTTCAGACGCAAATTTTGCTATAGTTTTTATTTTCTCACCCTTTATGTTTTTTGGGTCGCTGAATACAAATTTGAAGTTTGCGGGCAAAAATTTTGCCCGGAACTTTGTTTTATGGGCACTTTTTCACGAAATTTTGGCACTTTTTTCGGTTTTCGGCCTATATCGCAAAAATAAAGCGATTTTTCGACAAATCGTACAAGACAGAATTAAAGTAGACAAAATTTACTATATTTCTTGTTAAAAAGTTTTTTTGTAAGACTAACCGTTTCGTCGCTAGAGTGCACCCAAAAGGGGCCATATTTCCATATCTAGTGAAATTCACCGTTTTCGCGGAAATTGCCCTTGCTGTAAGACTGTTGTAACAATTTATTACATTATATCATTTGTATAACAGTACATTTCTCATAAATAACGTTTTTCTTTGGAAGACTAACCTATTGATTTTCAACCACCGTGCCGCGGCATTTTTGTGTGCCGCGAAATTCTTAAGGTGTGACGCTAAATTTTAGAAATGTATATATGTAATTAGTAAAAATTATAATAAAATCAATCTCAAATTTATTACAAAAAATATACCTATTATTTACTTGTTATTGATCCCTTATAAACAAACTGTTGTTATTATAATAATAAGTATCTACATATTATTTTACTTTACATTCTTTCCGCGCCATTAGCACCATTCAGCACCTTTCCGCTGAACTTTTTTAACGTGGGTACAATGTTGTTGCCTACTTTGATCACTAATCTTTGATCAATATGGCAAAAGGTTGGACTCGGTCACTCCTTTGGAATTTGACATTTTTAACACATCTTTCGATGCCCCTCATGCCCTTTTCCCACGCCTCATGACAATTTACCCTCTCATCACCTAGAATGCCTGTACCCAGAGAAAATAATTTAGGGCTTTCTGGGAATGGAAAGTGTTATTAGATGTACGCGCATACATCTTAGCAAAATCCTTATCATCCCGAATAGAGCTTGCACTTGATAGGCCATGATGTTAATGGAAAGTCTCAAATGAAATACCACAGTAGTTTTCTCTTTACTCACAAACATGTAAATGACATGGTCCATCTGGTTTGAATACTTTCTTGTATCCCACGTCCATGAGTCAGGCCTCCTTGCACCTTCAGGCACCTCATTAGAAACTGCTCACTGACCATATCAGTCCACATCCCTGACCAAAATTTGTTAGCGATCCGTCAAACCGTAAAAAAACCTTCAGATGTAAACTTGTAATATACATCGGGAAACATTGTTACTTTCGAGTTTATCATATCCTGGAGATACAAGTGAGCGAATTTTGAGTAACGGGAGTGTCATGAGGCATGAAAATACGGCAGCATTCTCCAGACTGCTTCCAGGTGCAACTCCCAATTTATTGTCCTCTCAACCAGAATGAATAGTTTAACAAGGTTGACCATTTCGATATACTGGACCCAGAGCTTGGCGGTAGGACCACGTGTTTTTAGCTGTTCCAATTGATTAAAGACCTTCTTTCTGATTTCTCTACATCGCTCTAGATCAGGGATATATCAAAATCATATAACACTTTAGCTAAATTTGATTCTAAGTCTGGGGAGAGAGTTATCGTTTTCATTACAATTTTCATCAGTGCAGTGTGAGCTAAAATGTGGATTCTGACTGCTCTGTAATAGGCGTGCCCTGTCATCGTTTTTTCGATTGAATTCATCGAATAGCAGGTGTTAACCAAATCCATCCAACCACTACCATCCATTGAGTAACAGACTGACCCTAAGTAACATATAAGTAGGTGAAATCCGCCTAGTCGAGGCACCACATATTTCAGCCTGGGGTCGTTGCTGTTAGCTGCAATGAACCTTGCCTTTAAGTACAGGTGTTGGTCGAATGTTATGAAGCATCACGTCTGACCTTTTGCACGACACTTCTCAACAGATTCCAGCATCGCGGTGTAGATTGTATCATAATCAGAGGGAGGAGAGTTGATGAAAGGAAGGCAAGCAGTATACGTTTTTTTCGAAGAGGAGGTCCTTTGTCGCTTGCTCAATAAATCCACTGCATCCAGGAATATTGCCGAATTCCATGTGTTTGCTGTATAGCCACAGAACTTCAACTGCTGAGGGATAGGTGCTCGGTGATGTTTGAAATTCGCTTGACAGGTCTTTCATCTTGATTTCCTTCAGCCCATCACAACCCTGTTTCGTCTCAAAATGTTTCAAAGTCAAATGACCAAATCTTCTAAAGACCTCTGCAGCTCGTATCTTTGTTTCTGGAAATGGTGGCATCTGTAGGAACTACAGAAGCTGGGCCAATAGTATACATCCCTCCCATGACATAGAATGTGTTGTATCCATCTATCGTGTGAGTGTTGTAATCTGCGTTAAATTAACTGCATAAAACCCTCGGCACGCATACTTATGATTCTGTTGTTAGGGTGGAAGTAAAACCCCAGCGAACTCAATACATCCAATGATTATCGGGATCCAAACTTTTTATAGGAATGCTGCTAACCCAACATATAAATTAGACAAAAAGGTATTAGATACAATGCTCCTATTCTTCCACTTCTCCTTGTCCCTGCCCTTTTTCACAGACAAGGTAATATAGCCCCATTTACTCATTATATACATTTCTAAAATTTGGCGTCACACCTTAAGAATTTCGCGGCACACAAAAATGCCACGGCACGGTAGTTGAAAATCAATAGGGTAGTCTTCCAAAGAAAAACGTTATTTATGAAAAATGTACTTTTGTAGCATAAAATGTACTTTTGTAGCATATATGTGTGTGAGTGTGTCTATATAAGTGAAAGAGAGTATGTATAGGTACCTGCAAGCTCACATTGTTTACTCCATTCAATCTTGATACTTCAATCATCCAGTGAAATTCAATCATTACTACTTGAACTGATGGCAGTAGAAAATTAGTTAGGTCCTAAAAGAAAAATATCGACATCCAGATGTTCGTGATTATAAGTGTTCATCATGCGTATGAGGGGTGTGTTTTTCGTGTATTATTACGGTGCGGTATGTGAAACAAAAGTGGGCTTCGCGTACTTCAGTGTAGTGTAAAATGTATTAACAATTTCTGAAAATTTCTCCAATTCTAAGCATTTCATTTCACCTTTCACTATGGGCAAACCACATCAAGACGCTGTCACAGTACGAGGGTTCAGAGAATTTCAAAATTTAAAGGTATATAATAAAGCAATATCGTCGTTGACAACATAATATTATTTCTCAACATCATATTATTTACTGTGAATCTCCTTTTGATACGATTCGTAGAAAATAATTATCTCAGAATTACCGTGAAATAAATAATTAATACCAACCTGTGTATCATTTAATATCACTCCAACGTGAATGTGAATCAAACATATTAATTCATAATTGGTAACTAAAATAGATTCCTAGTAGGTATATTATATTACAACATACTTAATATGTACCTACATACACTTCAGTCAGTCTCCGCGGGCAACTGATATTTTGATACTATGATGGAGTTGGCACATATTTTACATATTAATTAGTTATTCTACAATGTAAATACATAGTTAATTATATTTGTTTGTGATTCTACATATTTTAATTAGCTATTCTGTAACTGTACCGACTTCATGTCTACATATGTAATTTGTGAGCTAAACATTATTTTATTTGCTTATTCTATAATATATGTATTATAATATCATATAAAATAAAGCTTATTTGTTATTATTTATAAATACATTATATTTAATAGTCACGTACATATGTATGTAAAGCCTTTCATCTCCATGTTTCGTTGTACAGAGAACTAATTTGTACCGATACAAAAAATACAGACATTTTTTAACATCTCAATGGAGACGAGGTTGGAATATTATAGGAGAACCAGGAACTCAGGGCTCCTTCAGGGCTTACGACCTGCCATCGGCCCGTTAGAGTGATCACTTTATACGCTAGCGCAACGTTCACCAATAATGTTCAATTTTCGAAAGTTCTATAAATTTTAATCGTGAAATGCTGTTAGTGTGAAAATAAGCTGAAAACACAATCGCCCTCTATGCAGTGACAAAGAAACTCTTTTGTAACGTCATCCATTGAGAAATCGGTTTGTTAACAATGAAATTGACTCCCGACAAGGAAAAAATTCAATTTTTGCGTATGTGCAACTATAAAAATATTCTATATTTATTTTATTGTATTGAAGATAGTGTACCTATGTAATTTGAATTAGATTAATTATATTTGTCGTACATTTAATTACCAATATAAAAATCAAAATATGAAATGTTTCATCGTGGGACAGTTTAATACAATACCTTTTAACGATGGTACGATAAGCACACAATACTTACATCCATTTATTTTGGATATGTAGTTGTGTACTTCTATATTCTTGATTCATTCAGATTTGTCTCTTTGATTTTGATTTTGTGATGAACAGTAAGTATTGATGATGTTTGTAGGAGTTCTACAGTAATATGATTTTACAGCAATATGTAAATATTCAATGTTTGTGAAGCATCTAGTAGATCAGACTATGATGAATGTGATAATTCAGATATATACACTTGTAATAATTCTCATACATATGATTAATATTTTAAAAGAAAAAATAAGTATCAAGTAATGTAACATGATAGAATGTTATTTAATATATATTTTTGTTATGTGATGTAATATGGTGTGATATAATGCAATATAATAAAATGAAATATAATATGATAAAATATTGTAAATTATAATATAAAATAGACCGAATGTTAATGAATGAATAAATGAATAAATTATAAATAACACCAGGGGCCTAAAAAATGAGTAGATCACTAAAAATCTAACTTACCGAGAGTTTACCCATTTGTTAATTTCAAAACTCCTTTGAAATATTCCGATGAATCGATGAATTTTTGAGGCCCATTATTTATTTCCACTTACCTGTATCAATACAAACAAAATACGTTGAGTTTAGAAGAAAAATATTTTTAGTGTAAGTACCTACCACTTAAATCTTCGACTGCAAGCATTAATAAGAAAAATACAGATATAATTGTAGCGGAACATCCCTATGATGTTCCCACATCACTAACTTCACGTCATTGCTACCACGCAAGCTGAAGTTATAACTAGCCGTATCCATCTTTGTAATTCATTCGGAACATCTCCAGTTGCCGTGGCCTGACGTATCGCGAATTCTCCTCGACATTCTTATTCCGCGTAAATTGTATATAATAATTATTAAAAAACTACAATGTAAAACCATAATTTAAATAAACAAGTATCAGAGTGAGTAAAATCTTTCATTATAATGAATTATCAGTTGTCCCATGTCTGTAGTATATCTTTATAGAGAGATGAGTTTTAACAATAACTTTTGAACACGCAAATAATCATTCCTATAAATATTCTTTAAAAATAAATAATCGCAATAATATAATAACTAAATAACCATCTCAGTTTATAATTATCTTTTATGTATTCAAAACGGAGAGATATTATAGCACTTTTGCAATCCGATAGTATTTGAAGCTGCGAATGTTTTCGTCAGCCATACTATCGACTCTTTGACGGCTATGAGCTAAAGTTTGTCATTGGAAGCTTCTTACAAAAGCCACTCCAACTTTACCTTCCGTTAGGTTAGGTAAGGTAAGGTAAACGTTGTTTGAGCGTGGACCAAGTAACATACAACGGAACTAAAAATTACGAATTCTATAAAAATATACATTCAATTAAAAAAATGTTATTAACAAATAAATAAAGTAATTATACTTTGTAAATACCACTAATTTGAGTATTTGTAACGTCTAACGTTTTCGAAGCGGACCGCTTCTTCTTCCGGACGAATTTATACTAACTGGTGAATGTGTGCGGTGTAGATACTGTGCTTGGAATAACGGATGTATGTACGGCGGGGGCGGGGGCAGGAGGAAGCGCGGGGTGACGTATGTTTCGATTTGATAACCATATTGATATTTGTATTGTATCTGAATCTACATATGTATATTCAAAAGGGAAATTGTGAAAAAGATCACTCATACAACCTCTAAAGACTTGGGTATGGCTGGAATGCACTTATGAGAAAGTAATCTTATAAGATTGATTTTTTTAAAAACATAATATGTTTTTTGAATATTTATAAATTTTTTATATTTTATTACTTTTATCTCTACCTCAATCTTTAAGCACGTCTATGTTTACATTGTAACTTCTCTATTGGAAATATTGTGATTGCACATCGACAAACATCGACAAAGTTTCAATCCAAGATACACGAGAAATTTATGCAGGGTTTATATTTTTCACGGTTTTTCCAACATTGTACTCAAAAAACACCAACTTAGAGGCTTCGCAGAATTTAATGTGTCTGTGTATACCCCTTCCTTATAAATTATGATACACTCTATTTACAGAGCCCAAAAATTTTAGAATATATAGATAATTATAGGCCTACAAAACTTTTATACTCAGAATTTTGAATTTTCGTTTCAGTCAGGGGTTTGAATTTTTACTTTATTTTTCCATATTTCCATATATCTTGAATCCTGATTTTGGTATAAATATAGACGAATATAAATATAAAATCTCAAATTTTATTTATCAAAAAAAAAACCCAGATATTCTCAAACATTTTTTCACTAAGAAAAACATTTTTTTATGATAAATTTATGTATTTAAAGGCCTATATTTCCAAAGTTTTAAAAATATCGAAAAAATTAGAAACACCTCAACAAGATAATTTAATTAGCTATAAAAAATATCAGTATTGTAGCAGTATTTCTCAAACTTTTTGTAACAATTTTTATAAATATTGTATTTTGTGACGAAATCGTTTCATAAAATTTGTAAGGCAGTATACCATACATACACTACATAATATCTACGGGAACTCAATAGTTTGATACTCAAATATCCAAGCGTACATACATACCATCATCCTGTTTTCATATTCTGGGAAGAAAAAAAGACTGACCTCCATACTATCTTATCCTGACGTACATACCTACATGTTTTATATAGACAACGAAATATCTTAACATGTTTATAAATTTGTGTTTAAGTGTTAATAGTTTGGTAAGTATTCTTCAATTATATATACTATCACCATCGACAGTTGGCTCTCATGTGTTACGTGTAACTAGTATATAGAAGAAAACTCGCACTGACAAACTATAGTTACAGTTCAGTGTCATTATTCTGTTTTGAATAACGACTGTTTACAACAAATACATTTAAAAAAATAATCTACCGACATTGACTTGAGTGAGATGCATAACAAATATCAAAGTTTCAATGTCTGTTTTAATTATTTTACAGAACGGAATAAGAAATAAACACAGCTTCGATATTTAAACAACGAGTTTAAGGAATGTGGCTGAGAATACAAAGGGGACGAAAATGAAATAAAAGGTTGGCTGGTTGATACGAACGGAGAAGAGGAGGAAAAAGGAAAATGTTTACCATTCACTTATCGCAAAATACTCTCGTCGCAAAATATAATATTGTGAAGTGAACGAGTTCTCCATTCAATGTTGTTCAAACAAAACATTATTTTCTGTTTCTGCGTCATCGATTAAGACAACATCGTGTGGACGAAAATGTGACGACAATTCTTGCTGCTAACTTCATCTCTGTGCGACACAACACGACGCCATACAAATATAATGCAAGCCCGATTTCTCTATTTGAGTTTCCGAACAATGAACACTCGTTTAAACATTTTAAACTTTTTTGGAGAGAAAACTATGATTTTAAACGACATAAACTGGCTACATGTTTCGGATCGTATTTTGTTCATAGACTGTTGGATGGTACCTACATAAAAAGCACCATCATACATAACGGAGTTATGCATACCACAACAGTTGACAAACCAGAGGACAAGACTTATATCTGTAACAACTGCCGTGGGACATTTGTCCAAAAAAATCGATGTTATTATTTCACTTAATTCAGCGAATGCTTGAATGCTTGTGATGACTGGGAGTCCACTTCAGCTGACAGGAAGGCTTGGAAAGCTATTGTTCAGGAGGCTAAAGCTCTACCGGAGTTGTATGGCCATCGGAAGTAAGTAATTCGGCGAATGTGCTTTTGCTGTAAGGTCACCGAATCAATGGAATAATTTACCACCAACCACCACAGAAATCAATAGTAAGAGTACTTTCCTAAATTAACTATTAATTTTAGTGCTATAGGTGAACGAAACCGGTCATGGATTACAAACTCAGCGCGCTAACCGTTCTGCCACCAGTCATCTGAAGTTACTCACAGTGTTTAATTCTAAGTCATAATTGTAAATTGGTGGTATACAAAAACGGCGCTATATAAATGAACCATTTTTATTATTATTTGTACATATGTGGTGCTGCAAACAAGTTTGAGTATTGTCCTCCTCTAGCAATCGTCCGAACTCCTCAGTTGCCCTGCGACGCCAATTAGCACTTCTTCACGTAGTCGAGCCATGACTTTTTACGACAATGCAATTGAACCATTCAATATGTATTCATTTAATTTATGTTCAATCAAACGTAAAAATATGGGTTTATCACCATAATATAATCTTTTCTCACCAACCGAAATAAGTTTAATCGTTTCAGTTAAATAAGCATACTTCCAGTAGTCTTGTTCCATTATTATTCTTATGTCTTATGTCGCCATGGGTCCAAAGACAAACTCTTTTTTTTTTCCTACGGACACCCACTCATCCATAAAGATCTTCAGACTCGGAAAGGAACTTGTTTGTGTCGAATGCACTATTCAGCTACTAAAATTTCACCAGTATACATGAGAAAGACGGATGGAAAGGTGGATAATCGATTATATATTTGTGGATGCCGCACTAAGGAAAGCAAGAGTGTATAGAGGCACTTAGCTAGAGACAGACCAATACTTGGTGATATCGAGAATTGATTTATTCACCGATAGGTGCTCGAAAACACACCAAAGTGAAGCACCAAACCGGACCAAAGTAGATAGACTGAAATGTAAGAGTGTAAGAAACCATTTTGTAAAAGAGATTGGAAGCTATCTCTTTAGAGCCATATAGAGTAGAGAAAATGTCGAGAAAAACATGGGCGACCCTAAAAACCACGTGCAAGACAGCTAAGATTATTACTGTAAGATTATCTGTATTATTACTAAAACAGGTGGAAAACGAGGGGACGCGTGGCAGAATGAGATAATCAAGAAAGATTTAAATGAAACAAAAAAATTATAGATAGCATTACGTACTTTCTTTCTTTCTTTTTCGTGTCCAGCTTAGCCGGACACGAAAAAGAAAGAAAGACTGCGAAAAGAATGGACTGTAAAATAAAAAAAGCGACATGACCCCAGTAGGATGTGTATGTTGGTAATTTTTGGATATTGTAAATGAGAAGTGATTGTTGATTTTTGATTATTTTTAAATGGTTTTAGTTATGGAAGTGGTATGTTTGTTGTTGTTTATGCGTGTGTGTCTTGATGTACATGAGCGGAAAGTGGATCTGAGTCGCCATCAATTTGTTTTTCAATTATTATTCTTTGTCCTTTTTCCTTCACTGCTTAATTACAATGAGTTATAAGTGTATACATATCAAAAACACAACCTCTCCTGATGTACCATATTACGAACAAAACACGAAAGCGCAAATCAATTTTTTCAATGAGAAAAATAAAGATGAAATTCAAAAGCTAATCAAGAACTCAATAGCCAAAAACTGCTCTCTCGACCCCATTCCGACATGGCTCCTGAAAAAGTGCTCTCACGAACTGTCTCCTTTAATCTCCACGATGTTTAACATCTCCCTGAATTCAGGCGTAGTACCAAACCTCTTCAAGAAGGCCTTAGTCAATCCCATACTGAAAAAGCCATCTCTAGACCCTTGTGATTTGAATAACTACAGACCAGTATCTAACCTATCTTTCTTGTCGAATCTACTAGAGAAAATCGTCGCTTCACGTATTAACTATTACATTGAATCACAAAACATGTTCGCTACCCACCAATCAGCATATAGAAAGTATCACTCCACAGAAACGGGTCTCCTTCGATTACTTTCAGATGTAATCCTTGCAACAGAAACAGGCAAACTAGTTCTTCTTTCATTTCTGGATAAGAGCGCAGCTTTTTACACAGTCGACCATCAATTTCTTTTAAAGAAACTGAACATATCCTACGGCATTCACGGAACAGCCCACTCGTGGCTGAAATCTTATTTACATAACCGTTCTCAAAGCATAATAATAAATAAAGAAAAGTCTTTCCCTACTAAAGTGACGACAGGAGTTCCCCAGGGTTCTGTGCTTGGCCCGTTACTGTTCACACTTTACACAAATGATATTTTTAATATAGTAAAATCTCATGGTTTACTTGCACACTGCTACGCTGATGACTGGCAGCTGTACTTTTATTCAACTCCGAGTGAATCATGCCTTCTAAAAGACAAAATTTGTCTGTGCATCGAAGAGATAGAGCGGTGGATGGCTTCAAATAAACTAAAATTAAATCCAACTAAGACCGAATTTCTCTGGACGGCCACACACCGCCGGCAGCATTACATAGACAGCACCTCTGTCTCTGTCGCAGACACCGACATTATTCCCAAATCCGTCGTTAAACTTCTGGGAGTCCATATTGACTCCAGTCTGAGTCTCAAAAAACAAATAAAAAGCACAACATCCTCTGCTTTTACCACTTACGACGAATAAAATCTGTCAAACGAAATATACCCACGGAAGCAACGAAATCGCTAGTAAACGCATTCGTTATTTCCCGCCTGGACTACTGTAATGGTATCTACGCAAACCTCCCAAAGCTTGAGCTAAAGAAACTTAAATCCGTCTTCAACGCTGCTGCTAGGCTAATCACCGG
The DNA here is from genome assembly GCA_963576475.1 of Molanna angustata. NCBI lineage: Eukaryota > Metazoa > Arthropoda > Insecta > Trichoptera > Molannidae > Molanna > Molanna angustata. The sequence continues at coordinate 10,686,314 of OY754970.1, read as the reverse complement.
AGCCGCGAAATTCTCACACATATCCATCTACGAAATCTTCACTGGCTAAAAGTGCCAGAGAGAATCAAGTACAAATTGTGTTTGTTGACTTTCAAATCGATCCATGGCATGGCTCCCACGTATCTTTCAGACTTCTGTATCCCTCTCACCGTAAACGAGCGACAACAAACACTTCGGTCAGCCACCACATCCAGATTGGCAAGTTAACTGAAATAAATAGAGTCAACACTACATCCTTCGGTGATCGTGCTTTTTCTGTGGCTGGACCAGCCTCGTGGAATAAACTACCACCTGAACTGAGGCAAATCGACAACTTAGCACTATTCAGGAAACATCTGAAAACTCACTTCTTCCGCGAGTCTTACAAAAACCAGTAATAGTTATATTCAAAGCGCCCTTGAGGTGAGGTTATCACAAAAACGGCGCTATAAAAATTATCCCAATTTATTATTTATATATAAATCAACCATATATGGTTGATGCTGGGGTTTGTATTGCGGAGGTTGTTTAGGGGAGTGTGGGAGGAGGTTGAGGTTTTGTAAGCAGTATTCTCGCAGTGCAGGACCTTACCTTCTTCTTACATTTTCTTGGGTGACTCCCTTAAGTGTGACTTTGTTTTATATATTATACATCACTTGTATTTGTCCAGTCATTAACTGTCTGCTTTGAATGGAGTGAAATAAAATAAAATTTAATATGCAAATACACATGTAGCTAATAAATTCATAATAAGATATCAATATTTTGACCTTTATAATAGCTACACCCGGTCTCCCCCTACACAAGCTTTGTCAGCTTTAAGAAGGAGGCGATGTTGCATAAGATTATGTTTTGTAAATATTATATTGTTTTATTATATGTATTTTTCTGTAGGTATAGTAATAAATAAATAAAAAAAGCAAAAGAGAACTATGAAGTATGTAAGAAACTAGTAAAAGACACTGTGTAAAACGAAAAAAATATTATGAAAATAAAAGAAAGCCTGTAAATAGCCAACGACTTTCTAAAAACATGCAAATGTTCTGGAAAGGCATGATGAAAAGGAAAAATGGAACTATGGAAGCATCACGAGGAATAAATGATAAAAAGAGGTTTCTTTTACTTTTCAACAAGCGTTGGGAAGCTGGACGCACTCCTTCAAACTAAATAAATGCAGTTGTAAAAGATCAAAACTCGACTGCAAAAACTATTAAATGCTTGTGCTATAGGTGAACGAAATCGGTCGAGGCAGGATTCGAACTCGCGACCACTGGATTACTAGCCCAGCGCGCTAACCGCTCTGCCATCGACCCATTTAGTGCATAATGGATAATGTAGAATTGTAGAATAAACATGCCGTACATAGCACCCACACACTGCAGATACATTGTGATGAAACTTTCAGAATACAATCTCTGAATGATACTAGTTGATAATCTGCAATAAAAAAATCACCAATTTATTACTCTCCACCAGATGTAGCGAGGATTAAAAAGCACGGTAACTTTCACAGAATCTTGCATCTTATATGGGAAATATTATTCACATTAATGTCTTGGATGTTTATGCAAAACACTAATAACGCGATGAAAGAGAAATAAATTAGGAACAATATTTCCATAATAAAATCCCATTTTCTTGCTGGGATTAAAGGGTTTGATCTTTATCCAGCTTCAAGCAAGATATATGCTGAGAGGCTAATGATAAATTAACTACCAACACTAACTCATATTTCTTGTATAACAGTCAACATTGCAATGTCAACAAAGTGTCCTTTTCTTGCCTTCATAAAATCTTAAGCTAACTAAGAGCTCCAGATCCTGCTCGCTTTTTCCATTATTAAAAAATGATTTTATTATTTTCGAAATATTCTATATAAAGTCAAAGGTACTTTATACAATTACTATATTAATAACATTTCAGTTTATTTAAAACACGAATGACTAACGCAACTTTTGTTGACACAATTAAAGGTATTGGAGTTATCTTCAATTCAAAGCTCACGTTAGACGCACGTGAAATGTATCGTTAGATGCAATAATACATACCATCACATTAATCGCCTCGTCGACATTCATACATCGTCTTATACTGTTCATCTGTTGTTCATGCTTCTAACATTTCCGTCTTTCGAAATACCGTTCACATGGACGTGCCATCTTTTTCTTCGGCGGCCCCGACCTCTCATTCCATTCCTGTCCGCAATGTATATTTTCTTCGTCAGGCGTTCCTCATTCATTCTCCCCATGTGGCCAAACCATCTTAATTTGTTCGCTTTCATTCTATGAACGACATCTTTCCTTATGTCCCTACTTCTGACCCTGTCATACATCGTTCTATTACAGATTCTTCTTAAGGATCGCATTTATTCAGCTTTCGTGCGATTTCTGCCATGTCCAGGTTTCGCTTGCATACGTCAAGGTTGGCACTAGCGTTATGAATGGCATATTTAGCATTCTTTGATATGTTGCGATCATTCATAACTGGTTTAAGTACAAATTACTTCCATTAGAAAAACGAAGAAAATTCACAGTCATCGAATATTTTTTTAATTGCATATAGGTAGGTACGCAAACATTGGATTTTTTTCCCTTTCGGGAGTCAAATGATATTTTTACTGACAAACATTACAGACAAAGTTGGGATATGATAGAAGAAACAAGAACTCAAAGCACCTACAGTGCTTACGACCTGTCATCTGCTGGTTTACATGATCACTTTATGCGCTCGCCCAACGTTCACCAATTATGCCTTCTTATTGAGTTCCCTTATCAATGTATTTTTTGTGAGTTCTATCTAGTAACTATAGGGCTATCGTTTGGTTTACGTTATCAATTTGTGCGCTTGTAGGTACAACGTTCACCAATTATGCCTTCTTATTGAGTTCCCTTATCAATGTATTTTTTGTGAGTTCTATCTAGTAACTATAGGGCTATCGTTTGGTTTACGTTATCAATTTGTGCGCTTGTAGGTACAACGTTCACCAATTATGCCTTCTTATTGAGTTCCCTTATCAATGTATTTTTTGTGAGTTCTATCTAGTAACTATAGGGCTATCGTTTGGTTTACGTTATCAATTTGTGCGCTTGTAGGTACAACGTTCACCAATTATGCCTTCTTATTGAGTTCCCTTATCAATGTAATTTTTGTGAGTTCTATCTAGTAACTATAGGGCTATCGTTTGGTTTACGTTATCAATTTGTGCGCTTGTAGGTACAACGTTCACCAATTATGCCTTCTTATTGAGTTCCCTTATCAATGTAATTTTAGCATTATAATTGGCTTATTACTTTTTTTCATTATGTAACTATATAAAAGTGTATTTTTTAAAAAGTCTGTTATGGTTTCAAATAAAATAAAAATAAGTAATTTACAAATCTTTTAAAATACTCGGATTCATAGTACGCTTAACGAAACCTTTTTTTTAGTAATTAAATTCTCCTTATTTTGTACACAACTTACATTTGGTCAATCCTAGAACATTCTACCCCCGATCTCTTTTTTATAAAACACATATAAACAGAATAGAAAAAGTACCTTAGAACTTTATACTACAAATCACACCTTCATTTTCTAAACTACACAGATTCGAAAAAAAATCATGGTATGTGTAGACTTCTATTTTATCTGTGGTAAGATGACCTATATTTGTTTCTGTGGTGTGTACTATGTCAGTTGACATTATATCTGAAGACAATGTGCATTCACAAAGTGGTTTATTTAAGAAAAATATCCTACAGAAGTTACCAATAAATTATCTACTCCGATGCCCAATTGTTGTCTTTCGATGAAAATATAAGCTTAAAAGACTATGTGTGATAAATGACATTTATCATTTAAAACGCCCGATGCTGCGTTCAAATTAAAACGCCGCTCGAACGTGTTCAGTGAGATTGATGTGAAAAACGCCATAATCTGCAACTTCAGGTACATTCGACACTCTAGTGTTCTATCTTAACGCAGCCCAAGTAGTGCAATGAAAAAACCTTTTAATGTACATATTTTTCCCTACACAGGAGGTCAGCGTAGAAGTCAATCAATTTACCACTACACCACGGCGGTCAACTTTCAAACATTAGATTTATATAAAATATCGTTTTTTATATCTATAAGACCTGTGTGCGACCTATCCTCACATATGGCATAGAGGCAAGAGCAGACACTGTCAAGACCAAGTGCATGCTGAGGACTGCAGAAATGAGAACTCTACGCGACATTGCTGGAAGGACCTTGCGTGACCGTATCATAAACACAGCAATCCGTGAAGTATGTGAGGTCCAAGATGTGGTCAGATGGGGGAGACAGCGTCGACGATACTAGTACCAGCATGTGTAGAGGATGAACCAAAAGGGAATTCCACACATAGCTCTGCACCAGGTGGACAGTTGGACAGCGTCAACCAGGAAGACTCCCGAAACGATGGAGAGATAGCTGGAATTCAGCATCTCAGGAGGACCATCCTGTACCAACAGATCCTTGGTCTACATCAAGATGAAGAAGATCTTTTTTTTTATATTCTAGTTTAAATCATCGAAATATTTTGTACTGTGCTCGATATCAAGACAATCGAAAACCATGTATTGAATGAGAACACTTTTACGTACATAACTCTTACACGACCATAAATTTATTTACCTACAGATTTCAGTGTAGCTCCAATCATTCTATTTCACATCATCGTTCTGAAAAAATCCAAACGAGACTATCCCAGCGGCATTTCGGTCGTCAAATAGGCTCTTTTCGCCCGAATGTGTCGAGGGTGTATTTTTTGACACGCTAGTGAATAATTGAGGGGGTATATATACTTGTCATTCCAGAAATTACACGAACGAAAACCGCTTATTTCCCACATTAAAATTATACGCCGCGAGATCCGTTAGTTAACCTCTAAGCTGGTGTGATTCCATCCCTTAACGCCGGCGACATTTGTCGTCGGGGTTGCCAGTTGTAAATAAGGCCGCCTGTTTTCCTCAAACCTCTGCCGTCCGCATTAAATGTTTTACAATCCAGTTAATGGGTATTTACGAATTTAAGATATACCTAAATTTTCCCTTAATCGGTTATTTCAGATATCAAAATGTCGACAGAGATTTCGCTGCACTCGCTAAAATAAATTAATGGATCGGAAAAATAAAAATATGCTCCATTTTAGAGTTTTAAAAAAATTATCAGTAGAATTTACAAACTTTTTTTTGTATTTTTTTTTTAAAGATCACATATTTATTTAGATTTTCTCAAATGGAACTTACCGTAAAACTTGATAGAGTACATTTTTATTCGATTTTTTGTGGAATCATTCGTTTTTGCTTTAAAATACTAAATATCGTTATGAAAACCTACTAATACTAATAAGGATAATATTAAGAGGGGAACTGCTCTCAACGTACCTGTTTTTTCAATTAGAAATTGCATCATTACTACAAAACGAATCATTTTGAAAAAAAAATAACCTAGTTAGTTTGGATATTCATAAAAAAAATATACCTTTCATATTTAATTATGTTCCAAAAAACTATAAGATATAGAGCAATATATTTTTTTATAAATTAAATAAGAATATCTGGAAATAAATTATGTGACGTTGCATTAATGCATCAGGTTAAGTTAATAAACCAAAAAAACTTTTGTTTCGCAATGGCGCTGAATGGAAAATATTTTTTTTTATGTTTATTTACTAAACCTTAAGCATTAATGCAACGTCACATCATATTTTCATAGATATTTTTGTCTTCATTTATTAAAAAAATTTGAACTACGCCTTAGAGTTGATTAAAAATATAAGATAAACGTTGAAAATCGGGGTATGCCATTATTTTTCTACAAGAATACAGAAAATTATCAAAAAGTTAAGGTATATTTTTCTTTATTATTACCCAAACTATCTAATTATCTTTTTTAAAACGATTTGATTAGAAATAATGATGTAATATTAAATTGCAAATAGGTACTTTATTTACATTTACTGTCTTGAATATTAATTAATCATATTTTGGGCTAACTGTATTACGAACAGTAAAAATGGGGTTATTTTTTTTAAATTGTGTATTTATTTAAAGGATAAACACAGTCATATAAAATATACAAAAAACATACATATAAAAATATAAAACAAAACATATAAAAATATAGTCAACACTTATTGTATGGTTATTGTGACGGGACGGAATGGGAAGAAAAAAGATGAGAGAAAGATTAAAATTGTTATTAAATTGTTTCGAATGAAATGAATTGGTTACTTTACAATATATATTTTAACCTTTTTAATAAAAAAAAAAAAAAAATATATATAAAACAAAACATATAAAAATATAGTCAACACTTATTGTATGGTTATTGTGACGGGACGGAATGGGAAGAAAAAAGATGAGAGAAAGATTAAAATTGTTATCACTGTGATGTAAGAGAAGAACAAAAAAAAAGGTACACAAATTAAAAATATCAACAGTACACAAGTTTTCGCTATGCATCTATATAGAGTGTTATCTTTCAACGATGGCCAAATGCATTTATTTTTAGAAATATCAAAACAAAAATATTTCAAAATAATATTAATAGGTTTTACAATTTTGCGAATGAAATGAATTGGTTACTTTACAATATATATTTTAACCGTTTTAATAAACCGTTGATGTACACGAGTTTATATTTACTGGTAGGTACCTACTGTTAAGAGTTGATTGGTATATTCAATCAGGGTAGAAGAAAATTTGACGTATCGAATTCCAACTGATCAATTGGTAACAATGGATTCGAACCGGATACGTCTATTTTAAAATGAAATCAAACTGGGAATTTCGATAAAATACGAAACGTAAATTTGCCGGTTGGCAATATTTTAAACTTACGTACCTACGTTACTCTCAAACATATTCGAACAAACGCTTTTTTTTTCAAACTAATGCATCTTTTTGTACGACATACATACTTATAATGACTGCGGCTTAAATACTTGACTTGTTGATTAGTTTAACACACATTATTAAATAAAATCAATATAAATTAGGTATGTTGGAACTAATGTGGCCTTTGATCAAATCTACCTAATATAAAATTTTATATCGAAAACGATAATTGCAAGTGTTCAATTAACTATATAAACACTTAGTTTTGATAAGGAAATTTTTTTAAATAAGGTGGAAAATTACAATTTCTTTTTTAGTAAAGCTAATCGTATTTTCGTCTGATTCCAATGTTTATATTCCAAATTCTTTTGTTCGGTTGTTGCAAATGAATCAATTTTTTTTTCATAATCTTATATTTTGTGTTTTCTGAAAGTTTCATCACAATGTATATGTGTGTGCTGTGTACTTTGTGTTATGTACGGCGTGTTAATCTGTTTATTCTTCTTAACCAATTAGGTATAATATACTATAGTAGGTATTCATTTAATACTTCACGAATTTTGAAAATTTGTACCTATTACTCATTTAACTCGATTACATTTTAAAGGATATCTGATCAGGGGGCCTAGACAACGTGTCATTTAAGCTAAGCGTTATATCGCTAAGCGATAGTAAATGTATGAAATTGGTCGCTATGACAACACGTGACAGCCACAAATTTCATACATTTCTATCGCTTAGCGATATAACGCTTAGCTTTAATGGCATGTTGTCTAGGGGGGCAGTGCTTCTCATCATTTTTACCTGTCAAATATTTCAAGGTAAAATTTAAAATTTGATATTTTTATTTTCAAATTGTTTAAAAGGCACACTACTTTCATAAAATGGCATTTAAGAAATATCAAGTTTTCATAATACAATATTTAAATCAAAAATAATTTAGTGAACTCATTTCATTAAAATGCTGAATATTTTCCATGTAAATTTTAAATACTATGTGGAGTGACTTGGTAGTGAAGAGTATAGAGTTGGTCACAACGCATTCGTTTACTTTGTAATAATAAAACGACACAATAAAATATACAATATAATACGACCAACAAGTTGATGAATAAATAAATAAAAATACCAACAGATTTACGCATTTTTTCTGTGTATTTTGTGTAAAAAGATGCATATTATTCAGCGAAAAAAACAGAGAGGCAATGTTTCAAAAGAGTATTCATATATTATTATACGCTTCCATCAGAGAATATGTACACACCGTATATTGTATGTATATATATATGTCGTGAATATCAAATTCCCCTAAGGGTGTATAGATAAATAATATACTCTTCTGTCACCATTAACGACATCATCAAATTTATATATCTCCGCATAACACAAAGGCCTCACAATCTATCAAAGAACACCGCTTTCGCCTCCCCGGTTTTTTTTATTAAATTTTTACATGTATGTTAACAAACCTTTGAGATATGTGCTACAAACAAAAAACGACAATGTTCATACATCATCCTCCGTTGTACCATATACACTTGCAAGACTCTGTTTGGCTATATATCAAAACTTATCTGTGCCTCCTAAGACAGATGTTGAAAACACCTGAGGACCGGCTGAACACAGCGAGTACAGGTAAACGAAATATGAGCACAAAACAAGGTATTATTAACTCTCGAAAATCATCCATATTATTAATATTTTTGGTATACAAAATAATATCTATTCTTGATTCTATATTACAATCTTGAATTTACATCTTTTTCATAAAAATTGAATATGTCATTTTAACAAGTAGGTACATATCGAACCATCAATGAACAAAATCGGTCGTGGCAGGATTGAAACTTATTAAAAATTGTTCATAGTATTAAAATAAAAAATAATTTGGTACTTTTCTATCTTCTTTTTTTTTATTTTATCAATTCTTGATTTTATAATTTCTAAATATGTAGTCTTAGTATTATTAATTCTTAAAATCATGCATTAATAAAAAATATTACTAATATTTTTTATAAAGGCACAGTCACCAATACATACGGATTTAATTCAAATTATATTTAATATAGTCCTTATTTTTTATCAAAGATTTTTTGCTTCGTATAATTGACAACAAAATATATATCGACCTTGAATAGGTTGAGTATTTCAACCGAAAACCCTTTAACCAAAAATACGAGGGATAAAATTTGTTATTTTTACTCTCCATCACTATTTTGAATAATACTGTAATTAAAATGTATGATTTCACTATAGATAGTAATTTTTCAATGTATATGCTAAGAATTTTCGTGATGGTTTTGTTTATATAGCGTATGATGTAATAGTTCATTATTACTAAGCAGTTAAAATAAAAAAATATATGGAATTTGATATATATTATACAAATAAAAATTGCAAAATGATTGCCATCGACTGTATTATAACATTGTAGCAGAGAACATAATATTCGGGAAATTTTGTACTAAATCTATACTCGAAAAATTCAGTGATCATAATTATTTGTTTAGTTTAGAGATGCTTTTAAATGTACAAAGACCCTATACCGTTGAAATTTATTAAAACTGAAGTGTTATTAGATTTTCAATAAACATTAAAAGTTGTTTGCAGCGTAAGGCAATAACGTAATGTAGGCGTTTCAAATTTACAAAATATAAAATCAAGCAATTATTTGCATAAAATATTTACTCGCCGAATGTCTGAAACTGTGCAAATAATTTAAAATAATATAAAGCTCTACAAAAAAACATAATTTGTTTAATTTCAGTCTTAGGAATGTTAAAAATATTTTCGTTTCATTAATTTCCAAGTCTTACAGTTAATATATTTTTTGATATAAATATATTTTACATTGGGAATCAATTCCCATCTACATCTCTACGACGAAATATACGTCTCAAAATGAATTCTACGTTGGAATATTTCATGTGAATTTGTTTGCATAAAAAATAAATCTGTTTAAAAAATCACGTCAATTTGATTACCTCCTCCGATTTTGGAGTCGGTTAAAAAAGGGTGTCGATCTCTCTCATATAATTTCAATTGCACAATTTGGAGCTCCGTGTACTAAGGTTAACTTACAGGACGCTCAGGGGCAGATCGAAGAATCTGACAAAGCCACTGTATTGGTTCGTTGAGCGACCTAAGCATCTTCTACCTTCCACGATTCCCATTATGACAAAATACTTGAGGTTATTATGGTCCCTTTTGGCATCATGTCTGTAAATATTGAAAGATGCGCTGTAAATTGATCGATCACAGTTCCAAAACATGATATATTAAAACCGCCTAATGCACTTTAAATATAGGTGTTATTAGGAATAATAATCGCGTGCGTTAAAAAGGGTTTATATGTGATTTAAATGATCGGAAACCCAACAATTGTTGATTTTTTTGCATTATAAGAACAAACCTAACTTGAAATGAAAAAACTTCATCAGTCATTCACTTTGATTTTGTGCGCTCTTTAAGCACATAGAATATTTACTTCACTCATACTGTATAAAAGTATGTTTTTAATTTTATTATTTAGGGGAATTAATGCTGAATTTCAAAATTGTGTGACAGACATTCACTAGAAAAATGTTGAAAATACACAATATGTTAATTTTTAATGAAACACACTGTTTAACATATTTAAAAAATTCATTTCAAATTGGAATTTTAGGTTTATATGCGCTCTAATAGGGAAAATGGTTACCAAAGCCGTCTATGGTATTTGCATTCTCCGCCAAAACCGCATCCGTGACTCTACACCATGATGAAATATCGAGAAAATTACAGCCCTGCTCCCATAGTCAACGTATCATTTAGCGATCGAAAAGAAAAAAAAGATAACTCAATGTATGGAAAAGACAGTCACTCAAGATACCTTAGTCACGTGACAACTGTCACTTCCATACATTGACTTTTTTTTATTTTTCTTTTCCATCACTAAATGACACGTTGACTAGGCTCAACTAATTCTACTTTGGTGTCTCGTGTTGTTTCGATATCTTTATCAAAATGTTTCATGGACACATTTCAAATATTCTACGACGTAATCAAAAGGTTTTCATTTTGAAAATAGTTGTTAAATGTTTGTTTTGTAATTTTTATACAAATACTTTGAAAATATATCCATTTACACCCGCTTTGTTTCATTTGTACACGCAGGAAAAAAATATCGGACCCATTATTTTTATATGTACGTTACCCCACAATGCGCTAAAAATCCGAAATCTCTTGTGGATTTTTCACTTTTATTTTTCGCCACAACGGCTTCAATGAAAATTAATATCAGTGTAATTATCTTTTACAACTTTATTCCGTGAGAACAAAAAGCACCAGTAAACGGTATGGAGTAGCAATTGAAGGGTGTGAACTGCAGTAAACGCCCTCGACGAGAATGCTTGCGCTAACACCTGACACCCGGTTACTATACACGGAACACAACGTTGAAGATAGAGAGATTGTGATAATTGCTTCCTAGTCTCTGTTTCACATAACATATAACTGCTGCTGAAACATGTCGACGCTCTACTCCACCCATAATCGCAGTCATCAAATAAATCGACCAGCTCTCGATGTACATACCAAGATAGTATCACCAAGACCCAAACAATATGTGTAATTTCTACAGCTGACTCACGTGATAAGATCACGCTATTTCTCCGATGCGGTAAGATGAAATGTGCGAAAACCTTGACTTCCTTTATCTTTTATTACGAATACCTATTATATATATGGGCATCCAAAATATTGAAATCAGAAGAAACCTAATCTTTTCAATATCCCTATATGCATCCGAACCTGAACAACGAAGACCCGTGGTCGTACCAGGATTGACACATTTGAAATGTGGTGTTGACGTCGCATACTGAGGATTCCGTGGACTGCAAGAGGAAAGAATGTCTCGGTACATCGCCAGAAGAGAGCCAGGTTATCTGTAAAAAATAATTGTCACAGGAAGTATTCCAAAATTAAATAATTGGAGGCAGATCTCCTGCGCGATGTGTGACTAGATCAAGGAGATGTTATTCGATACGGTTAACAGAGATAACTGGATTACGACCCACAGCAATGAGGAAATGAAGAAAAAAGGGAGAAAGAGAGAGAGAGATTTTTATCCATGTCCCAAGAACAAGAAATGTGATCAACAGGACTTTTATACTCAGGGCAACGCATGATGGCCATATTGTCGATTGGACTCGTAATTATTGGCAGAAAAACGTGGGGAAATAGTGTACCTACTTCTTCATTTACACTATTGCGTTCGCCTTCTTAATGAAATAGGTGTTTTTTTTTCTATCACGCTTTGTTGTCAATAATTATGGAACATCATGAGAGACAAAAACGTCAAAATGGCTATCGTACGTTGACACTAGTATAGTGCTTACAGAAGTCGATCATTCATTGGCCAAAGATACGACAACGACGCGACGTAATATACATATCTTGTCATTACTATACAATGTCCTTTTTAATCCAAATTTACCTCAGTATCTCAAAGATAAATTCACTTATCTTTCAAGCCACGGGCGTCCACTTCGATCTGCTGAACGTGCTTTACTATCTATCCCTATTCATAGTTTTGAATTTTTTAGCTCTTCATTTGAAGTACATTCAGCTAGACTATGTAATAGCCTAAGTCCTGATATTACGTCGTCTATCTCACTAAACATCTTCAAGAAAAGGCTAAAGCAAAAATATTTATCTGACAATACCTGATTACATCTTCCTCTCTTCTTCCTTTCCTTATCCTTTAGTCTTCCTATCATTGCTATGAATTGTTCTTATATACTATTTTCTTTGTTTTATTTTTTACTTTTCTTCTGCTATTTTTTATTTATTTTGTAATGTAATTAACTGATTGCCATAGTACACATTATTTTGTATATTTAACATTTACTCTGGTTGGTTGGAAGAAATTGCCATCAGGCAATATGCCCGCCAGTGTACTAATTATATGTACAAGAAGACTAAAATAAAATAATAAAAAAAACATTTAGTATATTACTTCTACATGTCTCGACTCACGGGTTCATTATCAAAATTTTATTAAAAATGCACCCAATGTACAATGACGTAACTAACGTGACTTCCCTTTCACGTGAATTATACAAAATAGATGATTTGCGATTTAAAAAAAATTCAAATACATACGTTGTATGTAACAGATAAGATATAACTGTCGATAAAGTTAGTATGTATATTTGAAGAATAGGTACGTACAATCCTATAAACCCATAAATAAAAATTATTGAATAATTTCAGATATTTTGCATTCTTACAAGACATGTAGATATTTATGTCAAAATAGAATTATATGGAGGTCAGTCCTTTTTCCTTACCCAGAAAACGAAAACAGCATGATGGTATGTACATATGTTTGGAGATTAAATATCAAACTATTAAGAGTACCCGTAGATATTGTGTAGTGAATACTGCCATACAAATTATATGAAACGATGTCGTCACTTAATCTTATTGGGGTGTTTCGGCGTTTTTCGATATTTAAAAAAAAATGGAAACATAGGCAGTTAAATACAAATTGATCGTATAAAAAAATTTATTTCTAAGTAAAAAAAGTTGAAATGAGATAGTTAAGAAGGATTTGTAATAGAACGATGTATGACCGGGTAAGAAATGAGGACATAAGGAAAGAATGTAAGATGAAGAAAGATGTCATTACTAGAATGAAAGTGAACACATTGAGATGGTTTGGTCACATGGGGAGAATGAATGAGGAGCGCCTGACGAAGAAAATATACAGAGCGGAAAGGAATGGAATGAGAGGTCGGGGACGCCCAAGAAAGGGATGGCACGACCATGTGAACAAAATTTTGAAAGACGGAAATGTTAGAAGTGTGAGCAATAGACGAGCATGTACGAGACGATGCATTAATGTGGACGAAGCGAGGGATGCATGCCAGGATAGAAAAATGTGGCGTTCGGTTCTCTCTGCCTACCCCGCAAGGGACATGGCGTGATGGTATGTATGTATGTTTGTATGTTAAAAATGTTTGATAAACTTTGGAACTTTCAAAATAACAAAAATGAGATTTTTTTATTTGTCTACATTCATATAAATTTTCAGCGTTCTAGCTTCTATGATTTCTGAGATAGGTTTATGAAAAATAAAGTAAAAATTTGAGTTCATAACCCCTCAACGAAACAAAACTTTGAAATTGGGTATAAGAAATTTGTAGGACACAAATTTTCTATATTTTCTGAAATTTTAAGCTCTGTAAATTAAGCGAATCAAAATTTATAAGGGGAGAACGAACACACACCCACATGCAAACACACACATACAAATTTAATGTTCTACTCCGAATTCTGAGTTAATCCAAATATATAACGTATAGATATACTGCCAAACTTCTAAGTTGAAAAACATGAAAAATGTAGACCTGGCCATACAAAATCTCGCGTATCTTGGCTAGAAAATTTGTCGATCTGTCAAGAGAACCAAATCCTCTTGAACATTGGATTAACCGACTTCAAAAAAGAGGAAGTTATCATTTCAATATTGTTTATTTTTTCTTTTGCCTTTCTCTACTGTATTGATTCTTTACTAATTCTTATCTGCTATATAGTTTACTGATACTGCTATATTCATTATTTTAAGCTTACTCTGCGTTGTCCGATTTTAATGATTTTTTCGTGGATGCTTCATGGATGGTCTCATTTATATAAGTTACAAACTTACAATAATTTGCAAATTCATTCGATATATAATAATATATTTAAACAGAAACAACCAAAAAATGAGTAACGGAAAGAGAAGCGTGAAAAAGTAAACACAGTTGTTTAAATTAAGTTGTATGAACTGTCGTCATCAGAAAATTGTGTCAAATCGTTCGGATATAATTCGTTCGTCCCCTTTCTTTTGTTTTCATATCGGACAATTTCATTTTTCCATTCCGAATATCATAACAATTTTCACACGATAAACTCCTGAATCACTGTTTGCTGCAGAAAATGCTTCCTTTTGGAATAACCACTTTTTTAATCTTACTAGCACGAGAATTTGTTTTCTAAAGTGAACGTTAATATTGCGATCGACTTATATTATAATATGAACAGTAATCTACAAAGCATATTTATTTATTATACATATGTAAATACATACGTAAACTATCGGATCTAAACTTAACGTATATAATATATAATATGTTTAAAAAAGTTCCTTACACCTTACTTTGCATGTCTTGATATGTTTTCAATGTTAAAAAGTGTATTTCCACGTGATGTAGTTTGTTTTCTATATTTTTTTCTATGTTTTCACATCTGTAGGTACTATCTGACTTAATTTACTAAATATTTATGGTGAATTTGTTTCTTGAAAAGAAGTTTTTTTTAAGGGTGCAACATTTAGATCTATTATTTATTTATATTTTCCTCGTTCAGAACACATATTTGTTTCGGAAGAAAAGTATAAAATAAACAAAAAATAAATTGGCTGCCTTAAAACAGAATGAATGATTCCTAGTTAGGCAGACAAAGGTAAATAGTGGAACACAACCTTTATACCTAGCACAAAAATGGGTGAATTCGTATACCTATTATATACTTATTTATAGATATTATTTTTTTTTTCTTTGTATAATTTCAAGATATTAAAATATTGTTCCAAAGTAATCTGTTTTTTAAAAGGAAATAAAATGTATATAGGTATCATCAAGCCTGTCCCACACGGGGTAGGCAGAGAGAACCAAACGTCACATTTTTCTACTTTGACACACATTCATCGTCTTAAACATGTTCGTCTGTTGTTTACGCTTCTTACATTTCCATCTTTCAGAATATCGTTCACTAAGTCGTGCTATCCTTTTCTTGGGCGCCCCCGACCTCTTATCCCGTTTCTGTCTGATTTGTATATTTTCTTCGTCATGCGTTCTTTGTTTCTTCTTCCCAAGTGGCCAAATTCATTAATTCTTCCCTGTGTCAACCGCGAACGAGGTACATTGTTCGAGATATCAACTGATTTATCCTTGGAATGGATTTCATCTGAGGAAAAAGCAGCCTGTGTTTATAAAACCAGTCGAATAACATAACTCATCCGTGGCTTAAACAAACTTAATCATGATAATTTTTTTTTTATAAAAATGAATATTTCCTTGTTAAACAAGTACATATACATCTTCCTACGTTCCCTTAAATAAGCATAAATGCTTGTGCTATAGGTGAACGAAATAGGTCCAGGCAGGATTCGAGCTCGCGACCATTGGATTACTAACCCAATAGCGCTAACCGCTCTGCCATGGACCCATCTATACTATTGCTTCTCGGGCAAGAATGTCAAATGTTAATTTAACCCGCACCCACATCTTGGAGACTTATGATCTTTTTCGTCTCGCAGATCTAGACTGAAAACCCAATTAAAAATTGTGTCTCCGTGGGGAATCGAACCCGGTGTTTGGCTCAACGGTCAGATATTGAAACAACTAAGACACGAGGGCCGATAAATCTTTAATTTTTTTTTATTTTATTTTATTTTATTTCCCGGAAATTTACAGTATAAATAACCTTTATTATATAGATGCATAAGAATAAAACCAATAATAAATTCCCACATTGTTAACAATAAATTTTGACTGTTGTGCTTACATACTTAAAGCTTCATATGAAAAACATTTATATCTGAACGATAGTGCATGAGTGTATTTATGTGTGTACGTATGAGTGTAAGGGTGTGTATATGTGTGTGAGTGTGTCTATGTACGTGTAAGTAAGAATGTATAGGTACCCGCAAGCTCACATTGTTTACTCCAATCAATCTTGATACTTCAATCATCCAGTGTAATTCAATCATTACACTATTATATTGCAATTTTATATAATTTTGGAAATATACCTACATGAAAAAACATATTTTTATTTTGTTTTCATAATCAAATATAACTCATAAAATGAATATTTGTATGCGGACAGAAATAAATATTTTAATAAAAAATTAAGGCCCCGAACCCAAAAAGGTATTAAATACTAAGCCAATGGCCACTACATTTTTTATCACTTTCGGAATTGTTTATACATAAAATTAAGTTTTTTTTATGGATGAACTTGAGTCGTTTCGAATGGCATCTTCGACATTATTATTTGTCATAAATTATTGGGGATCTAAGACTCTTATAAAAATCTGTCCGCAAAAATACGTACTACCTAGAGTCGTAAAAGTGTAACCTCACGGAAGGAGCAATTTTTATGACAATAAAATCAAGTACAGATAAGAAAATCCTATAAATAATCAGCTCGGAGACTGCCTATGGAAGTATTGCCTTGTATTATGGAACTCATAGCGACGTACGTGGTCAGACTCCAAATTGAGACCCGAATGCTTTAGACCCCATAGAGACACGCTGGGCCGCCTCTAAAGTTTTCGGCGCCTGGCGCGTTTTTAATGATCGCAACAACAATCAGAATAAATTCAAAAAATGTAATGGCTAATAAGAATGATATGCAATAGAACGATGCTTGACAGTAAAAGAAATGAGGACACAAGGAATGAATATGAAGAAATATTTCATTAATAAAATAAAAATGAATATGTTAGGTACTTCATAATAGATGGCAATGGTATAATTCCTTATTTTAAGGTGAATTGTTCCACATAATTCAAATATATAGAACTTTCAAAATTTACATTGATAAGGGAACTCAATAAGAAGGCATAATTGGTGAACGTTGCCCAAGGGCATAAAGTGATCACGTAAACCAGCCGATGACAGGTCGCAAGCCCTGTAGGTGCCTTGAGTTCCCGGTTCTTCTATAATATCCCAACTTCGTCTCTATTGAGATGTTAAAAAGTTTGTCAATAAAAAAATGAATACATTGAGATGTTGGTCACCTGGTAAGAATGAATGATAAACGCCTGCCGAATATAAAGTACTTGTGGCAGACCACATCTCGAAATTTCTTTCGAGCGCGCGCCTAGCGACGGCAAGTACATTTGTTTATCGCTAGGACGAGTTCATCGCCCGCAACGTCAAACTGGTGACAATACTCCTCAACTAGGTATGACACTTCAAATAAATAAGTCTAGAATGTTCGAGGACATTGAACTTGCTACCCCCAGCGCAGTACTATTTAAGGGAGTCTACACCTCTACACGTCGTCACTTCATTTCCGTATTTCCGTCACTTCGATTCGTCACTTCACGCCGACGTTCTCGACCACGCCGTCTCGCCGACACTTTGTCTCTCGACCAACGGTCATCTCTAGACCTCGCGAGCACGATGGTACTTCACCATGCGAAGATTCGGACACTTCGAACACACCCGCTAACTCGCTCGTTATACCTACTCATCGTGAGAAAAGTTCCTTTGTAAGTTACTTCATCAATTGTAAATTTACCCTTAAGAGGCTATAGTAGGCTATACATTATATTTTGAAAATAATTTCCCTAATACCCTCAAAAGATACGTCTTTGAAATAAGGAACAATTTGTATGTACATCTTTAATCTATTGCATGATTTTTTTGAATTTTGAATTTGTTTAATACTTTTCTTGTAAAATTAGTTTTAGTAAAACCCTTTTTTATTTTTTTACTGTAAGTAACTAAAAAACTACAAGGCCTATGAAGTATATTTTTACTTTATTCGATAGAGAATATGAAAATCTACCGGCTGAATTTTTTATTATTATAAAATTTCAATGACTCTTCTTGCTATTTAAAAAAAACCTCTAAATTTTACCATTTTCGCACGATAAAATGTTGTATATCACATATCAGGTGATATACAATATTTTCTCGTGTTTCATACATTAGAAGCTAATTTAGTGTGCATTTTTGCGTATATCCGTATATCCAGGGTATAGTAGGGCCTTAAGCAAACTATTAATTGTGATCAATATACTCATTGTTACTTTTGACCATTCTTTCTTCTTCTCTCTCAACCACTGTCCTTGTGTTCTTATTTCAAATCATATCCACTTGGGATATAGTAAACTCTCTTTACTGGTAACCCCTCTGGTTACCACATATATTTAATAGTAACCACTCTGGTTACTAACTACTGTTGATTGGTAACCCCTCCGATTACCAATCAGCTTCATTGGTGACCCTGAAAACGTGAATATGAACACAATCGTTACCAAACAGCTTAACAGCTAAGATTCACAGCTACTGGTATTTACAAAACATCGGTATTTATCTAGTACCGGCCCGAGGTCGAAAAACGATAAATATGCATTCACAACAGTGGTATTTTTCCTTACAATAACATTAAACAACACTTACCGATTTTCCTCAGATCACTCCTTTTCTTTTCCTAGCTTTGAAAAAGAACGAATTGGTTTTTGAATCTCTCACGATGGGTACACTACACTACACCCGCGAAACAATCGCGCTTAATTCTATGCAATCGCGTTTAAAAATCACCCGCATTTCTCGGTTTTTAGTTATTCTTTGTCATAAATGTTGCATTCAAATAACACATGCATAGTACACATTCATTTTATTCTGAGATTGTAAACAAAGGTATATATTGGTACCCACTTTATAATTTCACACAAACAAACACTGTTAAAAAAATTTTCTGTACGGCACTGCTTTAAGTAAAAAAAATACTCCGACAATCGCGATATACATAAGCAAAACCGCACTTCCGAATTTAGTTATATTCTTTTCACATAATTCACGGAACTAAAATTATTTTTCACATACATCGCGACAAAAAATTCTCACGCACAACAATAATACTGAAGTGACAAAAATTATTAATTTTATATTTTAAATACAGATTTACGCGTGATACAGAACATTTAATTGAACTAGATATATAAATTTCACTGTTAAAACAAATATCGATGGAAAGTTTTCGGTTTTAAACGATAAAACTTCAATTTTGTTATTTTTAATATGTAAACAACGCGAACACAGCTCGTGACTAATCTATCTTAATTTCAACTAGCGGTAGAAAAATAAAGTTTTCAATAAACACCATCTACCGAGCGACAATCTAAGTTTTTGCTAACAAGATATTTACGTACGTTATTTAAATTCATTGCAATCAGAAATATATTTTTATATCAAAAGAGCTCGCAAATAATTAATTAAATTATCACTATTTAATATATCAAATAGGTACTAATTTCGTGAAATACTTAACTTAACTATTTCATACTTTGTAATTTTGCTTTAAATACCTTTTATACTTTGAAACTTGCAAAGCATTTTTGTACTTAGACACATTTCAATATTTACCTATTACAAATAGAATATTTTAAACATTTTTGGACTTTGCTGAAATTCATATTATTTTTTTGTTGCATTGTATACCTAATTAGATACTTAAATTTATCTTCACTTCTAAAATATATTGTAATCAACTTAATTATTATTAACAAATACTTATCATTGTACCTACATATTATATTTTTGCAACATGCAACCAACATTATTTTATATATTCGCTTGCTACAATTGTAACTGTTTATATTTTGAGAATTTAAAATTTACAACTGTCAACTGCGTTTACCATGTACAACTATAGAAGCAAGATGAACAACATTCATCATCATCGTCATCATCAAACAATGATGGTCCATAGTAAAGTCTACAGCATCGAACCAAGATGGACAGCGACATTATCAACATCGATAAATCAAGATGGCAAACATTGTCAACGGCACCAAATCAAGATGAACAACATTGGCAACGGCACCAAATCAAGATGGACAACATCAGCAACAAATGGTTTTCATCAGCAACCAAGAGCAACACCGACACGCTACAACTCGCTATACTGGCACGTATTCCCAAAGACATCAGACTCACTTGATGCGCGGCAAAGAATGCACACACAGGCCCCACTGGAGAACTACATTCTCCAAAGCTGTCTAACGCAACAGACACGCCGCAACTTCAACGCTGGAGAACTACTCCATAGCTGTCGGACACCCAAATTTGAACGCACGCACACATCTCGAGCACACAAAAACTCACCTCGTCTCATCGCTACGCACGTCTTTGAACGAGGAATGATTTTGTTGGGACACTGTCCCATCCTTCGTGTTATGCTTATGACTCGCACTCTGTCTCGCATACCCAAGGAGCTGCTCAACCACGACAACACGACGTCTACACGACACGGTCAACACGACGCTGTCAACACGTCACTGTCAACACACGCTGTCAACACGACGACAGTCAACGAAAACTTCGAAAACGCCAACGCAAGCCAACTGCACAGTTCTGCAAATTCGACAAGAATGTTTAGATGCCAATTACACTGCACAGCTTATCGGACTCCACGGACTACACTGACTCCACGGACTCCACAGCTTTGTGTACTAACAAGTCTCACCGACACACTGCAATTGTCAACGGGCTGAACGGGAACACTGTTTCCAAAGCAATCACATCTTGATCCGTCGCAATCATCATCAGCAACTAGGCAACAGTCCAACTAACACAAGTCTAACCATCTCTCCAAAATTGTAATGACTACAAAAAACTTCAGCAACGACTGCCTCAGCTCAGCCATACCATGACGTTCTACCAAGGTATCGTGCCATCTTCGATACCACTTGGAGGGGAGGAATGTGGCAGACCACATCTCGAAATTTCTTTCGAGCGCGCGCCTAGCGACGGCAAGTACATTTGTTTATCGCTAGGCCGAGTTCATCGCCCGCAACGTCAAACTGGTGACAATACTCCTCAACTAGGTATGACACTTCAAATAAATAAGTCTAGAATGTTCGAGGACATTGAACTTGCTACCCCCAGCGCAGCACTATTTAAGGGAGTCTACACCTCTACACGTCGTCACTTCATTTCCGTATTTCCGTCACTTCGATTCGTCACTTCACGCCGACGTTCTCGACCACGCCGTCTCGCCGACACTTTGTCTCTCGACCAACGGTCATCTCTAGACCTCGCGAGCACGATGGTACTTCACCATGCGAAGATTCGGACACTTCGAACACACCCGCTAACTCGCTCGTTATACCTACTCATCGTGAGAAAAGTTCCTTTGTAAGTTATTTCATCAATTGTAAATTTACCCTTAAGCAAACTATTAATTGTGATCAATATACTCATTGTTACTTTTGACCATTCTTTCTTCTTCTCTCTCAACCACTGTCCTTGTGTTCTTATTTCAAATCATATCCACTTGGGATATAGTAAACTCTCTTTACTGGTAACCCCTCTGGTTACCACATATATTTAATAGTAACCACTCTGGTTACTAACTACTGTTGATTGGTAACCCCTCCGATTACCAATCAGCTTCATACTAAAACCTATAATATATAATATATTTAAAATGGAGCTATTCACATTTGTAACACACGTGTTAGTGTATATAGCTCCATTTAAAATGTATTGCCACTAGATCACTCGACATTTTATCGTGCCGGACACACGATAAGTGGGAACCGGGTTGGGATCGTCCATAAAAAATTGACTTCTCGACCATTTGAAC
Organism: Molanna angustata; assembly: GCA_963576475.1. Taxonomy (NCBI): domain Eukaryota; kingdom Metazoa; phylum Arthropoda; class Insecta; order Trichoptera; family Molannidae; genus Molanna; species Molanna angustata. Next base: position 10,664,076 of record OY754970.1, on the reverse strand, counting down.
AACTTTCTGAAAAAGAAAAAAAAGCTAGAGCTGCACGTATGAGACGATGCATGAACGTTATGGTATATCGGGTAACTATTTGGTGCCAAAAATGAATACTAAATTTGGGCAAAGATTTTTTGTATTTACTGCACCTCGAATTTATAATAAACTGCCATCGGACCTTAAAGGGTTAACTCAATTCAAAGCCCGCGGTACCAAGTGGCTACTCGATGTGGGTAGAACCCAAAATGAAAGTAACGTTGCAACAATAATTTCTTAACTTATTATTTTTTGTTGTCTGTTTAGATTGTGTGTACCTATTTCACTTTTAAATGTGTATTTTTTAATTTAAAATATGTAATTATTCCTAATGTTTATTTTTATAGATTTCTTATTTTTTTGTTTTTTACTGTAATGTAATAATTTCACAAATGTACAGGTGGCTGCTTCAGAACAGATTTATTCTAGTGAGGCGGCTATCTTATATTAAAATAATGTATATGTTTATATGATCATAAATAAATTTAAAAAAAAATTGTTTGTGCATATTATATTTGGCGTACCTGATTTCTTTGCGCCTGAGGCTACTGCACATTTTGAAAATATGGCTGGTCCGGCCCTGGAGACACGCGCAACTATATCTTTGATAAAAAGATAGGCCATTTCCTCATCTATTTTGTATGAGAAAAGATGCTACTCGAATGTTGTATGATGTATTCATAGCTCTTGATACGCCTGAATATGTCGACATCGAGACTATGGAGTATGAAGAATCGCTTGATAATAAAAAATGTTCGTTTGTTGTTTTTATTTTTAAATAAAATCCACACATAAGTGCGACACAGGGTGAGTGGATTGTGTCCAACACTAAAATCTCCAATACATAAGTTTAATGTACACACCTTTTCTCAAAGATTCATTTATTTATTTAGCGTTTGGCCGCATATGTATATCACAACTACAAAACAGAGTTAAAATATAAAAGTTGCCATTCTTAAGGTAAACTAATATCGCGCAGGGTTAATTTCCTGCTTGTCAAACATGAATGTCCAGAATCTTAATCCAGGATCTTGGGATGTAAAGCTGCGCGCCTCCACGTGGTGCACCCTGGGTAATACAAAATGAGTATGCATCTGATGGCCGCCAGATAATCATTGATTTCCTGGCTGAAAGATATATCACAATGTGAAAAGAAAAAGCGAAATTTTTCTCAAAGATAAATAAAAATAATAGATAAGGTATTACAAAAAACCTCCTAAGAACCACTGAGATGAAGACTCTACGACCCATCGCAGGCGTAACACTTCTTGACAGAGTAAGGAACTCGGAGATAAGAAGAATCTGTGATGTCGAAGATGTTGTGCGATGGGGAAGAACACGAAGACGATTCTGGAGAGATCATGTGGGGAGAGCGGGTTCGGATCGAGTTGTGAGGATTGCAGCGGATGGGGAGATAACAAATGGCAGACCCCCTGGAAGACCACCCAAACGATGGAAGGATAGCTGGACGTCCACTTCACAAGAGCAGGCCTCCGAGAATAACAGGACACAGTCCTAACTAAAGCAGAAGAAGAAGAAGATAAGGTATTAATTAGTCTTTAAATTCGGTGAACAAAAAGAAAGGCACATGCCTTACTTAATTATTACCGCACTATGTTGCACTCGAGATGTTGTAGTGTTTGGATGTATTGTCGTAGTCAAAATGTCATATTGTGCGATGAAAATGTGTGAAAATTACACTAGAACTGTTAAAGACCAGATATATCAATTATATCATGCTGCATATGAATTTCTTTACATGGATTTGTCGATAATTATTATTTTTATTTTGGGGGAAACGTGAGAGAAAGGCGCTTCCGATATTTCATGTTAGTATATTTACGAAATCTACCTTAAGAGGACGCCGGTATCGTTACGAGCCTAAAAAATATTATACTACATTTAACTGATTGAATGAGAATCATTTGGTACATTTTGTAAATACTCGTCACGACAGCAGAGGGGTTAGCTTTTTCGCACATCCATGACTTAATATAAGTTCGTCTCTTTCACAGTCATTTGGTGTGATAATTATAATGTGATCAAACGGGAGTAAAAGAGAATATACGTCTGCAGTGTGTGTCTGTATATTTATTGTCGCATTATCTCTTTCTTACTTCTCTATTCCGTCATTCCGTGCTCTTTGTTGATGAATTCCTTTTAAACTGTACCATTTTTTGTAGAGCATTTTGTTCTCATATAACGTTTCTATGTATAAAATGTCATAGCCTTTTCTTTCTTATATCTTCAATTAAATATCAACAATTCTTGTATATTTTTTATGAAACATAGATATTCATTTGATTTCTATGATTAAAACAAAAATTAAATCACAATTTTCCAGTTGGTAAAAGCACTTTGTAAGTTTTTTTCGGAAGTAATCTTAATGAAAAAATAAATGGATCTCTAAAAAACCTAATCAGCGTGTTAATCAATCAACCATATTATGTTGTTTATTTATTTTTATTTAAAACGCTCTAAATGGGCTTATGCATAATTATATAATTAACACATAGATTTATGAACCACGAATAACATATTAAGTACAATAAAAAGTTTAGAAAAAAATAGCTAAAAAATAAAAATTATAAAATAAAAAACTTAAGTAAAAATAGAAGAATCCAGAATTTATTCGACCATTAGAAGTCTCTATATTCGTAGGCATATTGAAAAGCAAAAGATATCAATAGAGCCAAACTCATTAACAAGTCTATGATGTAATCTCTGAAAAGGTCAGTGAATAATATTATAATTATTACTAGATTTTCATATATAATCTAAGTTGATTTTATAATATAAACTAGCGATGCTTGTATTTGACGCGTACGGGTTATAGGAACGTCAAATGAAATGAGACTCGTTAATTCAAGGACGTCTAACCAGCCATTTAAAATGTTACATAATTTTATCAAATCACATATATTTTTCCTTCTACTTGATAATGTTTTTATGTTTAATTTTCACATTAATGTTATGTTTGTAATCCTTCATTATATTTGTTTTTATTTCTTTATTTATAGCTAGTTGGGTATACCCGGTAGTGATGAGCAAAAGTCTTGCATGTCATGGTCTAGCATTTTTGCAAGACCAAGACCACATACTTCACTGCAAGACCAAGACCAAGACCATGACCATGCTTGCAAGACTTAAATGCAAGAATTTTTTTAATATATTGACATATTACTCGTAGAAATTACATTGGGACGACAGTAAATGACTTATAATGGTTAAAAATAATACCTATACGAAGATCGAATTTTGTGACATCCGAACCTTTTAGCCTTTCACTATTTATGACTTTCTTAAAGATGTTTGATGTCTTCACATAAAAAAATATATGTAATATTTATTTTATAAAAACGGTATAAAAATAATTTATTATTTTGTGTCATTGTTAAATGAATTCATATTAGTAAATAGGTGTACCAAAATTTCAATTAATACTTGTCTAAGAATGAAATTAAGCCACAACACATTTGATTGTTTATATACTTTCATCGGAAGCAAGTGTGTACAAAAAATCAAAAAGATAGGACTATGGGAAATGATTTAAAATGTTATTGTTGGAAAGAGTTTAGTGTTGGCCACAACTCACTCGTTTTTATAAATCTTCATCGAAGGCAAGTGTGTAATGATACAAATTTCAAGTGATGCTGCATTTTGAAGGGATATAACTAGTATCATTGAGAAAGTGGTGATATAATATTAAGATCATTTGGAGAATTCATCCCCCATAGAAGACAATACTGGAGAAGAATTACGATGCACAACCCCCACATAAGTACACCACAAAAATTCACAATCTCAAAAAAATCACATAAATAGTGTGAAATCTTAACTCTCTACATAAGCCTAGTATTGGAATGTTAGAACTGAAGTTATGGACAAATTTAAAAAAGTATATTCGGTGTATATTTTTCAGAGTAATATTAAATATATATTTATGTAATATTCAAGGCTATTTTACGACTTTCTCAAGGTTCAAGACTTAAGTACGACGGGCGGTCGTAACTTGAGTAATTTTATATTCAATTTTGATTCAACGGAAGTGACAGAGGTCCTTTTTCAATATTCATGCGACCCAACAACTGACACGTACCCCATCTTTGTATCAAACGTAAATTTGAGTTTCATTTTTTTACAACCTGTATTTATAGAGTTCCTTTTATGTTTACTTCCGATTATATTGACTAAAACAAGCAGGATCCTGCATATGTATATCTTTATATTTGATTCTCAAATATATGTACTGTTGCTGCAGGGCACCGGATTTGAATAGTGTTTTCGTTATTTTCTATTATCATTTGGCAGTGTTTTTGGGATGTACCGTAAGCGTCAGTTAATCTCACATATTTCAGCAATGAGTTTCACCACCCATTCTGAATGTAGTGCCTTTTTTAGGTGAGGCGAAACTGGTCCAAACCACTAACATTTTTAAGCCACGATGTTTTATTTTTTCATGATGTCTCATATATTTGTTTTCATGTTGTCCTATATTTTTTATTATTTACATCAGGAATTTATTTTATAAATTTGCATTCAGGGATTGTCAACATTTTGAAAAGAAAATAAATGTCCACTGTGTAGTCGAGGTCTTAGTATCGACCACAAACCCACTCGTTTCTTGATAGAATATTTTTTTTATTATTAAATATACGAATTACATACAATATTACATGTTATCAAAAAAATAATGAATGTTTCCTTTCTTAATAAATTAAGCTAGAAGCTTGTGTTGAGGAATGCACCAGCTTTTTGCTTACTTAATAAAAATACGTTACACAGAATCTGTAAAACAAATCACATAATTAACAATTATAAAAAAACACACATATCAAAACCAAAGAAATACCAAAGAATTTAAAAATTCTAAATTGACTATTTTGGTATAATATGATATTCGGTTCTTACATAATAAATAATAACCCTTACACAATATCCCCGTGTATATAAGATATGTATCACACTAAACGAGTATGTACACAGGAATGTATAAACTCAAAATTATTATTAATTGTTGATTGGTTCGGTTTGGCTAATTAGTTACTGGTAATTTATCTTTTTTTAAATAAAACTTATTTTTTCTTTATTTATTCCTTTAGTTCTGTTGATAAACAATTTGTAGTTTTTTTTTGATTTTGTATAAGTATATCTTTTTGTTTTTTTATGTATATAATTATAACTAGAAGGTAAAATGCTACCTGAGGGGCAAGTCCCGTCAAATGGAGAAATCAAAACCTTCACGATTACCCATATCATGGATATAAATTTCACATGGAGTTCAATAATATCTTAGATATAATAGAACTTCATATGATAATATGGATGGGTGGATGGCAGAGCGGTTAGCGCGCTGGGTTAGTAATCCAGTGGTCGCGAGTTCGAATCCTGCCTCGACCGATCTCGTTCACCTATAGGACAAGCATTTATGCTTAGTTTAGGGAACGTAGGAAGATGTATATGTACTTGTTTAACAAGGACATATTCATTTTTTCATATAAAAAAAAAAAAAAAAAAAAACTATTATATGGGTAATCAAATGGGTCTACCTACCTGTTTATTTATTTTTATTTATTTATTTCTTTATCACACCATTTAAATAATCTTCATTAAAAATAGATAACTGCTGCCCAACTAGGTATACCTGTTCTAGGGCTAGCAGTGTACATATTATTATTTTTCACAGGAGATATATAGGTTGTACCTATTCGCATTTTTAAAAAGTATCTAAATCTAAAGAACTGTAAAATAAAATTGTTTAAATGTATGTGCGAATAAATCATAAAATAATTGCTTTGTAAAATTGGTGATGATATTTATTGAACTTCGGTTATTTATAATGAAAAAATATCAAAGGTTTTCGGAGAGTCTAATAATAATTTGTCGAGCTTCTGTAGGTACTTCTGTTAGTATCATGAGATGTAAAGGCTTCGAAGGAAGGGGGTGTCAGTTCCGTTTCCGGTACATCAGTACCCTCTACAAGAGTGTAGTCAGTAGGCATCTATCAGTTCATGCCTTGGATGGGCGGATGTTCCACTAAAGGAATCGATACCACTCGAGTGTTGCAAAAGCCAAAGACAATCTAGATGTATTGTTTTCATATATTGATTAACTCTTCAGTCACATCTTGAGAGGACAGAATCTTGTAGTGAATTATTGATCATTTTAATATTTTATTATCTTGCTATTACACATATATCATAGTTTAAATAAGATTTCACTTTTACTATTTAAGTAGTTTTAACAGCATATACTTTGTACTATCAAGTAAATGTCTTCCATAAAACTCAAGCAACATGAAATCTTGAGCAAATTTGAAACAATAACATAAAGTAACTAAAAAGAAAAAGAAAACACGACAATAAATAATCATAGCAATGAAATAAGGCTAGAAGGAATTAGATTTTAACTATACTCTTATTTTACCAACTGTCGATTTGTTCAGGAGAACTTCTCCTGAACAAATCTCTTAACATATCGACAATGTTTCATGCCAGTATACGCGAGAATTGTATGCAGAGGTCTACTTTTTTCACGGCTTTTCCAACTTTGAAGTCAAAAAACACCAACTTAGAGGCTTCGCAGCATATATGTTCCATACACGGATTTACTCAGAATTCGGAGTAGAACATTTCGTGTGTCTGTGTGTGTGTGTGTCCCTTATAACTTTTGATCCGCTCAATTTTCAGGGCCCAAAATTTCAGAATATATAAAAAGTTATAGGCCTAGAAAACCAAATATCTTAAAATATTAAATAATTTGTATTTATCGGTTTATAGTTTTGTACTTTTCTTCAACTGTACATACTATCATTATCGCCAGTTGGATCTCATGTGTTACATGCAACTAGTTTTATATTCTTATATTACCTACTTCTTAAGTGAAAACCTGTTTATATTACATATTATTTTTATCTATTTTTTGTATAAATAAAATAAAAAAAATTGGTTTTCTAATGAATAAATAATATCAAATGGAGAGATTATCGTCGGCCACAATGGAATACTTTTCAATATAACATCGATATAAGTGTTATAGGTACGTATACATTTGCGTCCTTATTTGTTTTACAACGGGTCTATCGATTTTGAAAATATATGATTTTTTCTTCGCCATACGAAAGGAAATAATAGAATGTTTACATCAAAGGAATCCGATGTTTGGTTTGGGGAAAAGCTCTGAAAATTTAGTTTTACATTGAACAATGAATCACTTATACGACCTGTATATGTATGGGGTACACCTACTGATACACATATACTTCCTTAGTAAATAATGTAAATTTACATGGCGCCTTTCAACATTTGCCGCTAAAGTGAATTCATTTCATATATCTTCATATCCATTTTCATATACACGTACAAAGGTTCATTTTTTTTTTATAAGGACGAATGCGTCTCGATATAACAAGCATACACTTTGAATTTATTTAAAAAAAAATTACGTGCGTGTAACTCTGTGCGTGTCCCTTAATAAAATTAAAAAAAAAAATAACCACAAGTTTTATTTTTATTATTTAAAATATTTTACATAATTTATTATGTAAAATATTGTTTTATTTTAATATTTCTGTGGATAGCTTTTTTTACCATACGAAGGCTTTTTAAATTATTTTTTTTATGGATTGAATATGTCCTTGAAACTAGAAGTAATGTTTTTTCAGTATTTGAAACTGTCATTTCATGATAAAACTCCATAATCAACTAGAAAAATTAAATATTTTTTTTTATAATTCTAGTTGATTAATACGTATTTAATAACTTATACGTTTTCTAAAATGAGCAAATACTTGGGTAAATATGATAGATGCAAATATGTAGTTCGAAAAGAAGAACAATTTCTTTCAACGTGAGAGCATAAATAATTTAGTGGTAGGTACAATCTATTACAAAAAACATTATCAAATATAAAATAACAGCAACAAAAAAGGAGGGAGACAGAGGATGTGGTATGTGAGAGAGGATAGTGAAGGAAGGTCAATTAAGAGTTAGAATATCAGAATATCATCATCACTTAAAGTGTTCGTAATATCATTACTTGCCGGTTGTACTTGAAAAGAGGAACTGAGAAAATAAGTAGAATGAATGGGAATAGCTAGTGTGGTACGCTCAGCAGATCGAAGAGACAGACCGTGATTTGTCAAGAAAATAACATTTTTCTTAAAGTAGTGAAATATTCATTTCTAAACACAAAAGTCTCAGAATAAAATGTTATAGGTATGTGCTGAAACATACAATTAAAACGAATGGGTTGTAGTCAATACTAAACTCTCCACACCATAATAAGCGTTCATTTTTTCTTCTTGAAAGGTTGACAATCTCTATATGCATTTTTATGAAGTACATTTCTATTAGATTCTTAAGAAAATATAAGATTTCCAGAGGACAAATTTTTCACAATACAACATACACACAAAAACACTGCCACGAAACTCATAGTATACACTTTCTACATTATACCTGTTGAGAAATGTTAAGCAAAATTGCATTACTAGCAAGATGAGCATGTATGAGACAGTGTATCAATGTTGAAAAGGCGATGTATAGAAGAAAGATAGAAGAACGGGTGTTCGGTTCTCTCTGCCTACCCCTTGAGGAAGATAGAAGTGGAGAGTAAAATATAGACTTGTCTATAGAAACACATACAATATCAATATGAAGTTGATCACTCAATTTAACAGACTCATGCAGAAGCAATTTTACTTCTGTTATATACATTTTTCATACAAATATGAAATTTATACCACATTGATATGGCACATCATAGATTATTTTCTTTGAATTTTGACAACCCTTGAATGGATTTTATGTATATTTGTTGTATCAAAATTTCAAACAGTATAAAAATACCTGGATTTTCCAGACCGTGAGAGCATTTTGAAAATTTGGACAGATGAAATCATAGAGAAGAAATTAACGGATATCTATGGAAAACTAATCAGCTTTAATTCTGTGCACTTAACACATATGATGTTAATATGAATACGATCGAACTTATAGTTTTATATTAGAGAGGACACAAAAAGGATAATCCGTACGGCGTACGCCGTACGTCATACATACAAACACATTACGACGAAACTCACAGTGTGCACTCTCTACATGATACCCGTTGAGAAATTGATGTAAAAAAATATACTTAAAATTGTGAAATCATGACTGTCCACTATTCCATAGTGTGGAGAGTAAAAATATTCAATATAATATGTACCTATGCGGCAATTATGTTTTCCCGCAAATCAATCATACATCCATATTAAATGGTTTATTTAATAATTTAAAATGTTTGCTAAAGTGGTAGATACATTTCATTTCAAATAAAGATGCCAAGTTAGAAATTCTTTACCAAATTTGTGAAGGATCCGCAAAAAAAAATAATTCGGTTGAAACACAAATCGAATAACCATGAGGGTAGTTGGAAAATTCGATTAACATCAGTTTTGTTTGTGTTCTTCCTATTTTCTATACGGTATCCTTGTGTATTCTGGCAGAATTATGCTTTAAATAAAAAATCAGCTTATGTTCTTATTATTATTTCAATGCAAGTAGAATATTATCATTAATTCGCACCCTTATTTTCATAGTGACTCTAAACAAAAAAACTTATTGTTTTGTAATTTATATTGTTTGACTGTTTGTTTACTTCAAAAATAAATAAGTTAATAAATAAATAAATACATTGTTAAATAATACAATTAATAATAAATAAAAATTAATTAAAAGATTTTATAAAAAAATTCGTTACCAAATAGCTTCTTCGCAGTATGATATGAATCCTATGGACTGATAATGGTCACCAATACTCGAGTGTTACGAAAATCTAGCGTGGGAAGAGAATTGTTGTCCAATATAAAAATGAGTAAGATTATTGGGACACATTCTTCGTAACAATAATAACGTTCTACTGCACCTCATAATGAAAGAAAACAAATATGATAGCCAAGTGTGGGTAGAAGGCAGATGTCTTAAGAATCATCAGGGTATGGACCTGAATCCACACATAGGGGGAGCTGTTCCGTCAGACAGAGATGTTAATGTCAAAGTACCTACTAAACGACGTCGGGGTACCTGACGTGACACGGAAAGAAAGAGAAAAATGGAATGGTAAGCAAAGACTATTCCTAAAAATGATATTCAGACAGAGTGAATTGAGAATGCTGTTGTTTTACAGATGGAGATATATAGTGTAAGGAGAGGAAAATAATTTAAAAAATACGGACAGAACAAGGATTGCTTAACATCTCCTCAGAAATGTTTTGTTTTACCAGCATTACATCTTAAAATAAATAATAATAATAATGACAATTTATAAAGCGCCGTTTAGTGACAACCGTGGTCACCTCAAGGACGCTTTCAGTTTGCGAAAAAATAAGTTAAAATTAGTCCTATAGCCAACATATTGAAAATGGTGAAACATAAAACTAAAAAATACGTATAATTCACAAATTAATATAGTAATATATTATATTACAAAATCCAGATAAAATTAATTATAAAAAAATGGTGTATTCAAAGTAAACAGGCATAATATTTAGTAAAGGAATATTGAACGAATGAAGGACAATCTGGATACGATTTGCGGAAAAGGTGAGTTTTTAATTTCTTCTTGAATTCATTGATATTTTCGGCACATCTTATATATGCATTGGAAGATTGTTCCATGACTTTGGTCCAGAAACGCCAAAAGATCGATCGAAAAAAGATCGACAATGTTTAGTGGATCCATGAAAAAACAGAATATCTTAAAAAAAAGCAAATAAATGATAAAAAAAATAAATAAACAAAATTATGATAGAACATAACAGCGATAAAAACAAAAAAAAAACACTTTTCATTATACGAATCAAAAAATATTTACCACTTACAGTGAAATTCAGGTAATTATATTTTGAATGCTTGTAAGACCATCTGCTCATTTGAGTCAGAAAAATCTCTTAATAGTCTCCGAGGTAAATATTTGAAATGAACAACAAAAATATATTTTCAAAACGTTTATATTATTTACGGAGTTTAATTTTTGTGATTGGTTTCAAGAATCTATTTTGTTTTAAAATATTACTAGCCCAAGACAAGAGATTTTTTCTGCAATCTTCATATGAAACCTCGTAGCACATTGTTTTGTACTGGTAACAATATCCTGCACGTCGTACAAGTGGCGAATTTGCTGTCGAACGGCAATATACCAATGAAATATGCAAGCCATCACTATCCTAATGCCTTTTTCGTTTCAATAGAATTAAATAATAATCTTCATATAAAAAAACGACTTCAAAATGAATGTATATCAAGATAGAAAAATGTGGTGTTTAGTTCTCTCTGTATATCTCATGAAGGACATAGCATGATGGTATGTATGTATTTAGTAATATTATCGTTCATACAATTCGCCTATACAGTAAAACACAAATCCTTCACAAATTGATGAGTTTCATGATTTCTCATGATTCCCATCATCAAACCTCTTGGTGAATTTTAGATGGAATCATCTGAGAAGTAACCCTTTTCTAATGAAGAAGGAATTGTCGAATTCAGGTATTCAATACTTTACTTTCGGTTATTTTCATTGCGAATTATGAAATATATATGTATCATCCTCACAGATGTCACTTTATGACATTTACTCACCAGTACTTACTCACCACGCAATACGAGTACTTACTCACCAGTGCAATCGTACATATGTGCCAATTTGTGAAACAATATCCAAACACACCGCTCACCTGAAACAAAAGAAAGACATATTTAAAATAATCATCGAATTCGAAATAATAATTAATTGCAGATGACTTTGCAATGTGAAGAATTTGATATTTTTTTCTCGTGAGTTCCATTATAAGAAATCGATGAAATTCATATGTGTTTTAAAAAAGAAATCATTAAAATCGGACAATACTGTAAAGCAACTGCAATAATGCAAGAGTTTGATGAATTTCTCATGAATTCCATGATCATATCTTGACCCAATTGAAATGAGACCAATCGAAAGTTCCCTACTTCCTAATAAAAAAAGAATCATCGAAATCGGTCAATGTAGTTAAGGGAAATCACTGAACGTACATAAAAAAAAATCATGTCGAATTTATAACCTCCTATGTTTTTGGAAGTTGGTTGAAAATATTAGCAAATGTGAAATAATTAACTTTTGGTACATCGTTGTATAACTTAGTATTTCTCACATACGGAGATAAAAAAATATTATTTTTTAATCGAAAATCGCCGCTTAATTTAAAGTCAAATTCAATACGGTATTTATTATCTTACATATATGTCATTCTGTAATTTTATTTCACTTATATGCACTGTATGTACTTTCTCTTTGTACGTTTGTTTTCTTTTTATTGTAAAAGGCTTATGCCGTAAATAAAGAAAATAAATAAATATAATACTACGAACTTCTCCGAGTGAGCTTAATCCTCAAATGAAATTTAATAAGAAAAACTAATATATTTCAACATCACTTTTTTCCGTTTTTTTTTTTTAGTCACGCCCAAGTCTCAACAGCATTTGGAAAAAATCGCCCCGAAAAATTAAACATAATCGCTCGTTTGAGATTAATCATTAATTATTTCGGAATATTTAGTTCATGTGGAAGATATTTTTTTGCGAAGCCATGAACCGTATATTCACAAGGAGGCGGTAGGAGGTTGGTACCACGAGAAATCTCAACAAAGAAATAAAGTTTTTTTGCTTTAGAAGTTGAACGGAAACTGTTTTTCAGGATGCCTGGAATCTTTCCTTGACAGCTACGGGAAAATGCTTTGTTAATATATCTTGGCGTATTTGTATATAGAAACATTTTTGTTCGTGCAAAATTATTTATTTGCGACCAGAGCTTTCACACGATCCATTAGTCAGGGGATAAAGCCATCGGTCATAAACTAATATGATGATAGTGATGTGATAAACACTACTTAATAAAATGATACACGTAAAGTTTATAGTCTTAACGTGTATCATTTTATTGCCATCTCTAAGAATCCCCTTTCATTATAGTGATTTTGTGACACAAGTCAGCAGAGCACGTACCTTTATTGTTTTGTGTTACACTATTCAACCGAATTTACTAAATATTTTTTTATGATAGAACTGTGAATTAGCAATTGAAAATTGTGTATTATCACCTCTTTATTCATCCAGACATCTTCTTTTAGACATTATTTCTAGCTGTAATTATTTTTATTTATCCTTTGAAATATTCTTAGCGGCGCATTCTCAAAAAAAAATTCGAGGATTCATATATACCTTTCGCCAGTAATTTATGATAATTATTTCAACGTGGCTCAACTACTAAAATGTATTGGGAATTATCCTCTTAAACCTCACACATTCTTTTTGGGGTAGGTATGTATGTCTTGATTATGTAATCGATTTATGTAGGCACATTAAGTTTTTCCTCCTTTAGACATTTTGCAATTTTATGTATGAATGGGCGTCAAACGAATATATGTATATTATTCAAATGAATTTGATTGGAATAGTAAACTCCAAGTTCTCAAAACTGACTTCAAGGAGTGATGTGGAATCACATTAAAGTTATCGCAAAATTTTCGATTGAATAGACTCTATCGATTGGATGGCTGCAAGCAGTGGAGGTATCAAGCGTTGAAAGAGCAACTTCAAGAAAGTCAAAGTAATTTCACCTGTTCCAACTCAGCGACTTCTGCTACCTTAAAATCATATCTTGGAAGGAAAAGATAATAGTGACTAACGTCGAGAGGAGAACGGTACTAAAACAAGTTCTTTGTGTCTATGATACAACCGCATTCGATTGCTATTTACCAATCTTCCGACAGACGTATAAATAGATTGAGTTTCGAGATACCTTCAGCTGCACACGGATGCTTCAACACAACTTTAGAAAATGGCAAATAAAATACTGCGAAATACGATCGGAAATAAGTATAAAGAACAATTACATACGTGTCGTCCCGCTCTCAGCTTTTCTACAGGAGTTGGCAGAGATTGCCGAGCGCTTTTCACATTATTCAACAATAATTAAAACATGAACTTCGTTTCCTGTTGACTCTAAATTCTTATTGTCTTTGAATCATGTAAATATTTATTTAAGTATTACTAAATCTTTTGAATGGACATGAAGTCTTGAAAATTTGTACCTAATTTTATAAAAATTACAAATGTGGGTATGCTGTATTTTTTCAAATTGTGTCTCGGTCCGTTGAACTAATTGTTTAGCAATTTTCTTATTTCACCTTGTTTGATTAAAGAATTATTATTTAAACACGTAACGCTACGTCCTACGTAGGCGATTCAAAGCGAACGCGATTGCGAAGCGATGCGGTGCGGTTACAAGCGAATTCAATGCGATGCGGTGCGACGCGCCGGCTCTGTCCTACGTGTGCGCGAATCGTTCCCTCTGCCGCCAGCTACTGTCATGGATGTACGTATATAAAATACTCAAGAAGTATGTTCGGCAGAGAAGTGAAACTAATATTGTGGACTTATTTATGAAGGATATCACAATTTGTATGAAGAATTACGTGATCTTGAATTAATAAATGAGACTGAATTTACATCCTTCCGGGAAACATATCAATATTTGACATTCGTGCAAGCGAGAGAAAACTTTGTGTGTTTTGAACAACATCCTATTGTAAAATAGCAATAATAAATAAATGTGTTTACTTGTAGTCCCATTTATTTTTGCCAAATCCTAAAATTCGCGGTTCGATAATAATAATTATTTTGTCCCATAATATGGGACGTTCATGGACAGAAATTAAAATTTCTATTTCTGACATGTCAAAAAAACAATGGCACCGCTTTCAATTCGCGCGAAAATATCAAACCAACTGATCGCGTTCGCTTCGCATCGCGCCGCGCCGAATCGAAAAATACTCGCGGTCGGTAACGTAGGACACTACCATAGTTACCGACTGTTTGTTATTTTCGCGCCGCGTCGCGCCGCTTCACATTCGCATTGAATCGCCTACGTAGGACGTCGCGTTATTGAGATGCCTACACGTAATATTCTCAAAAGTAAGACATATATTGCAGTAGGTTTAATGTTTGTCATACTAAGGATAAGTTGCTATATTACCCGATATCGAGTGTAACACCAAAAAAATAATAAAATAAAAATAAAACAATATTCATTCACTTTATTTCCTAACAATTTGTTACCACAAAAGTAGGTTTATAAAAAAACAAACAATTCAATTTTCAATGAAATAAAAAATTGTTGAACAAGCAATAAGCCCGCTAGTATAGATATAGATGTGTGTATTATATAGAAAAGGAAAGTAAAATTAAATAAATCTCTATTTTTCCAAATATATTTCTGGGATTTATTCCAGATGCTATTTGGATTAAAATGTTTTTCCTGTTTCAAAATGTATGTAAAACAATATGCATTACTGGATTACATCATTCCAAACATTATAACAATTAATTTGATTTCTTATCACAACCAACTTCATGTTGGTATTCGTATTATATAACTAAATTCAAAGTATTCCATTTTATAACTGCATCGTATATAAGTCATAATACAAATAAGTCCCACAACGTTCAAATCAATAAAAGATTATAACCTAAAATATAAATTCAACATTGCCCACAAACAAAGTCACGCGATATAGTTCTCTTTAAAGTTGTGTTAATATGCAGTCGAAAATTTGCTAGGGAACAATTTAACTGTCGTTAAAATATTGAACTCAAAACGTTTGTTTCTATGTTACCAACATCTGGTGCAAATTGTTATCGTCTGCAATATGCAAAAAAGAATTGAATCATAAGTTTCCAAAGCGCGGATCGCGAGACGCAATCGGGTCTTTCGAGTTTACCCAGAAATCAATCAAAAACATATTTTAACTAGACATACCTTATAGATCGGAATATCCGATATCTTAATTTTCCCAAATCCATAGACGGATCCTGATCAAACTTTTTTTGGGAAAACTTTTCAATAACACGATGTTATTGAAATTAATCCAATGACAATAGTTGTAGTTGTTTATTATTCATAAATAATAAGCCTGCCAGTGTACAATATATTTGTATAGATGTGTAGGAATGTTCAAAATAAATTAACATTTTTTTTAATGATTGAAACTCCACGATAGAACTCCATAATTACATACAATTATAAAAAAATCTCTATATATAATTTAACATTCTATTTAATTAAGTTCGTAAACGTGACGATAATTCTGGTGATGCTCGGCACTGAGCGTTGGCATTTGCGAACTTAATTAAATAGAACGGAAAATTATATATATTTTTTCCCAAATTATATGTAATAAATGAATAATTTAAAAATTCACCGTCATATTTATACTTTCAAAAAACTATTTGTAAAAATGATGTTTTTTTTGTTTCTTATTATTT
This sequence comes from Molanna angustata, assembly GCA_963576475.1. Lineage (NCBI taxonomy): Eukaryota > Metazoa > Arthropoda > Insecta > Trichoptera > Molannidae > Molanna > Molanna angustata. The sequence continues at coordinate 10,647,709 of OY754970.1, read as the reverse complement.
TTTTCATTTGTCACATGAAAAATATAATACTTTATAATAATACTTTAAAAATAAAATACTTCAAAAAAATACTTAAAAGGTTTTAAAATAAATATTAAAAAATACGTTTTTTAAATACATAATTTTAATTAATTCATAGTTTTGATCGAATTATTTATACCGACTTAATATTCAATGGAATTAGAAAGGCATTCCACAGTGTTATTAATGAGAACTTTGAAACTCAATTTAATCATTTTTCCAACAGTACATGTGTTATTTAATATATCACATAATGTGTTATATATTGATGTTGCGCCTTTCAACAGGCAATCTGTATAGCATTTTACGAGATTGAACGAACAGGAGATCGGCAATCTTCGGGAGTAGGGTATTGATATAAAGGAATGTCTGGGGTAAGGCCGGGGGTGGATTGATCGGGTATTGATCGTTGACATAGTGCTCTCACGTTGTGGTTTATATCTATATACTATTATTTTACACTCTTATAATATCTAATTACTGTGTTCATTAATAAACTGTGTATAAAGTCAACGCGTGTGTTATTTAAACAATATCTGTTATCAAAAGTAATACATAGATACCAAATGGAACCTCCCCGTGCGAGTCATGAAAATATCAAGTTAAACACTCCTGCATTTCTAGTAGGTAAAATTGAAAACAGTATGAAACGAAGAGATAGTTGGATGAGTTCTCTCAACGATACTTCTCTGTCTGTGCAATTCGAAAACGAAACATTATTCCAAGAGTTATTTCAATAATACTGAATATTCATATCGAGTTCCTACATACAATGAAAATAATTCCAGAGAAATCTGGTTAAGTTACCAAATAACCAATTCAATTAGCACTTGTTTCGCGAAATGATACAGGCACATGGCTTAGTGACAACAATATTCAAGACTGCAAGGCTGACGTTTTGAGTTGGATACGCAAGACTGCCTCTGAATCTGCATATTTGATAAATTATATATAATTACTTTAACCATGGTTAACGAGTGGGTTGTGGCCAACGCTTTACTCCACACTACCAAGTCACTACAAAGTATTCAAATTTTATATGGAATATTTTAAGCATTTTCATGAATTACGAAAACTTGATAATTCTTCAATGCCATTTTATGAGAGTGATGTGTCTTTTTGCCAATTTGAAATTATCAAATTTAAAGTTTTCTGAGCTTGGGTCATTTTGAAATATTTGACAGTTAAAAAAATTGAGAAGCACTATTCAGACATCCTTCAAATTCTAATGAGGTCTAGGCGGGTATTAGATATACAAATTTTCAAAATTTGAAAATAATCGAATGAGTACTTTAGTATACAATCGATTAAGTAGAATAAACACGCCGTACATATCACATAAAATGTAGTGCACAGCACACACACACACAAAACATTGTGATGAAACTTTCAGAATACAATCTCAGCATGATACTAGTTGATAGTCTGCTACAAAAAAGGCTTAAAAATTGCGATTTGATAACTCCCCACTATATCCCCTTGGGTTAGTGAGGAGTAAAAAATACAGTATTGAATTTAATCTCTGCTTGGTTTCTGTGTCTATAGAATCTAGAGATCTTCAATATATTTACTTTTGAATCACAAAATCTGATAAAAAGTTAATATACCTAATACCGTAGTTTCAATATACATATATTCCATCACGTCATGTCACTCGCGGGGTAGGCAGAGAGAACCGAACGCCATTTATTTAAATCTTGAAACACATTCATGACACACATACAGAAGCATGAATAACAGATCAACATGTATAAGACAATGCATGAATGTCGACGAGGCGATGAGTGTGTGAAGATAGTTTCAATATAATTAAAATAATACCGTAATGCAATACTTTTAATTTATTTTGAATGTTGAAACTATAAAGACATGTCTCATATTTTGTAAGCTGATGTAATTTAACTATCACTCCGCTTATAATATTATGTAATGTACTCGTATTAAGTTTCACGGAAAACTTACTTTGTTATGTTTATGATATCAAGCTTATTAAACTTTAATATTAAACAAACTTTGCTTCTTTTAAACTAGACACCAAAAGTTTCGAAATTCATTTATTAGCTTGCGATAATGATCTTTAGACGGATCTTTTATTTATTTATTTAACATCAATACTATGGTAAAATTGTACCTCATCTAAAAGATTAAAAGCTTGTGCTTGATGAGGGAATCATTCAATATTAGATAATACATATATTATGTAGTTATACAACGGTGAAAAAAAGCTTTACACAATCAAAAAACTAATATATACATAAAAAACAATAGAAAACGGGCAACTCGAAACAATTTTGGTCATATCAATTCATACATCATTATATATACCAGGGGGGGGGCAAGTCTGGTCCAACTGGCGAAATCAAAACCCTCGTGATTACCCGTATAATGGTTATAATTATCAACATATTATAGAACTCCATATGATACTTATATCCATGATATGGGTAGTCGTGAGGGTTTTTATTTCACCGGTTGGACCAGACTTATCTCCCATTTTAGATTGTAAAATGTTTTTACAGTCTTTGTCTCAAACTTTTAAAATCATTTATCTGTTTTATTTCATCTGGAATATTTAGAAGACGAACTTCTCCAAATTACATAAATAGAATCTCTTCTTGTTAAACAGCAATTTTACTATTTAAAATCACATCAGATACCAAACAAATTGATTACCAAAAAACGCAATTTGTTTCACCGAATCTGCTTTGGCTGACCTTAATATTCGTTTAGTGTAGGTACTGATGCAACTGCCTAGTTCTGCGAATGCGTTAACATCTTGTTTAATATTCCATAGAAGATCTGCTGTAATTTGGAAAGTGATCGGTATATCTTATAGCAGTAGTTGGAATTATTACAAACCAACGTGATCCTGGTTGAATGCAGACACCAGAATAATTATTAGTTGAGGAGCTGTCTCGTATGACAGCATAAGGAAGAGAAATCTTCGTAGATGTAATTGCCAATGTCAGGGAATCCTGATAGGGCACGAGAAAAAGAAGTTATCGTAAAACATTAGACCCCATAGAAAAAAGCAGGCCTTAAAACTGTCTAGTTCTCTTTTCAATTTAATGTAAAATTTTTGGTCATATAACGTCGCTTGCATAATTTAGAAACGTTGCTGTACTTTGAACAGAATGATGACAAAGGAGAACAGAATTTCACCTAAACGTATTATTATGAATGCATGTTGTATGAGAGTTTAAAATAAAAATATGAGATGTATTTTGTTAGCCCTGAGGATATTAACGGTATATACAATAGAGGTAACACAGATATTCCACTTGTTAACGAATCTCAGTTTTACGGCTGTTATGCAAATGTCTTCCTTTGCAGTTACTGCTAGCAACGCTCGCTGGGTATATTTATACCTAGCAACGCCTTGGCTTAGATACCTCGCTTTGCCCTTGTATTAAGGTAAGTTATTCGCAAGCACGCGGTCGTTTCACAACTAACTCCTAATACTTACATATACTGTGTGCAATACACTTCACATACAATCCAGTGTGTTTCTATAGACATCATTAAAATACAACAATCATTCATTTGAATTAATGAACTAACTCTTTGTCAAATATCTTATTTAAAGAATAAAAATACCAGACAGCAGTCAGATCTGGACTTCTTGAATGGCTCTAATGTTCCTCTGAACTGAAGGAATGTCTCTGAGAAATAAAATAAGATGTTCACGCATTTATTGTAGCCTGGGAGTTACATTATTACACAGAAAGGTAAAAGAAAAGATTCTCTGATTTGAACATATCAGGAGAAGATAACACAATAATGTGGTCAGGCATGTAAAAGCAAATAAAAAAATTCCTTATTTTTCCTTCTAAATTCGGATAAGTTTCTATGATCATTTTACTAATGTGAAAAATAGACACATGCGTATTGACAGCAAAGTTAGAATACAATATATAAGACTTGCTTGCCAACGATCATGACGTATGCTGTGGAAACACGAGCAGACACTGTATGAATCAAGGAGCTTCTGAAGACAACGGAAATGAAGAGTCTAAGGTCAATCACTGGAAAAACTCTCAGAGATCGTGTTCGCAATGTTGCAATAAAAAAACAAGTGGAATAGACATCGTTCGTAGGAGTAGATCCAGAAGAAGATATTAGAGATACCACGTTGCTATAATGGACAGTATTAGACTCGCGAATATACATATCAGCAAATGAAATACCTTCTGCTTGCTGTCTACCCGGAAGACCACCCAAGAAATGGAAGGTTAGTTGGACTTTGTCATCTCAGGAATAGTTTTTTAATTACAGACCGACAGGTCTACTAAACGAAAAAGAAGAAAAATAATTCTAACAATTTTACTAATAATAACTGTAATAGGGGAATTTATATAGCGCCGTTTAATGGTTCAAGATCATTCTAAGGGCACAGATAGTTTAGTAATGTGCTTCTCTACAATACAAAGCTGTTTTCAGTCCTTTTGTGAAAATTATTGCTTTGAGCACTGCGGAATTCTGGAGGCAGTGCTTTCCACTGAATTGGACCGCTCACATCAAAACATCGGTCATAGTCAGCCGCTTTGTTGACTCTTTCCAACTCTTTTAACTTGTACCCTTTTATAACATTTGATCCATATGATTCACAGAACCTTAAGCATACAAAAATTTAAGCCTTCAAAACTTTTATACTCAGAATTTCGAATTTTTGTTTCAGTCAAGGGTTTTCAATTTTTTAATTTTACCATAAAAGCCATGAAAATGAGTATAGATATAGAGAAATACAAAATTTCTATCAAAAATCTACATGTTTTGGATAGAAAACAAAATATCTAAAAATATTCAATAAATTGGATTTATGGTTTTATAGTTTGGTACGTATTCTTCAACTATACAATATACATACTATCGCTATCGACAGTTGGATCTCATGTTTTACATGCAACTAGTTACTTAACTAATTTTGGTCATTTTAAGGATGGAAAAAATATGAATTATGTGTTTTCTTATATCAGGCTAGCATATTTCGAGCTCCCAAGATAGTGGTATCTATAAAATTGTATTAAGTAATAACTTTCTAAACATATTTATTTATCGATAGATCGGATATGTTAACAATAAAAATCTTATGACGGATTAACTATCACTAATTCCAATATCAATAAGGTCACAATCCTCCGAAAAAATTAACTTAAATTTCACATTCTGCTAAAAATTACATTTTAGTGGCAAAATAAAACCGTCTGCTCTCACTTTCAACAATGACGCTTTACGCCACCAGCAGCGTACTAAGAATTTCCGAAAGACATCAAATATCCGAGTTGACGGATGCTACGTGGTTATTTTTACGGTAATATCCTTCCTCCCAGGTAAAACAATATTATAGTTAATGAAGTTGATATAAATGACCCAAGTTGATAGAGGTCGGATGTGAGAGAGTATTATGAAATAGTGGCCTGGAATAATATGTCTTCATTTACGATAGTTAAATTAAATTGGATGATGTAAACCCAGAACCAACCTACTAACATTGCTCACTCGAACAAGCATTATTTTAATATCAATATTAAACAACATACGTATCCCACAGAATATTCTACATCATGGTACATGTATATTATCAGTGCCATGGTTATATTTTTTTATCTAAACATCTCTCATATTCGAATGTGAATTCCTTTGCATTAACTTAGTTGCTCAATAAAACCTGTACAATCATACACTGTATTAAATTGTGTTTATGCTATAGGTATTACTCTTGTAAAGCGACTCAAGCACTTTCTAGCGGCGCGATCCTTCTAAAATGTTGACTGCAACATAATGTACATGTTGAACAAGTTTTATTAAAAGGTTTAAACTAAAACGATGATAAAGCACACTTTAATTGAGGTAAGAATTCACATAAATAAAATAATAAAAATAAATTGAGAATAATCTCAACAAAAAATATCTTATTGGGGTAGAAATTCACCTTGATAGATTTGACAGTTGGACCGTATTCCAGACGTTATTCCGTGTGTGACGTCACACTTTACAAGCTTGTTAAGCATTGACAAAAATATAAATACATACAAACCATCACGCCATTTCCCTCGCGGGGTAGGCAGAGACAACCGAACGCCACATTTTTTCTATGTATCATGTTCAGTCTTTCAGGATATCATTCACATGGTCCTGCAATCCCTTTATTGGGTGTCCCCGACCTCTATTCTAATTCCATTCCTATCCGCGATGTTTATTTTCTTCGTCAGGCGTTCCTCATTCATTCTCCCCAACAACAAAAAATGAATTATATGCAACATTAATACTTTCTCTTTCCTTGTATTGCAAAAAACCGCCTTTAAGAATAAAATTAATAAAATTAAATTAAATTAAATTAAATAAAATTAATAAAATAAAATTAATCCATTTTACAAATAAATTGGTCTATTTGATAAGAATACTCCTTGCGTAATTCGTTGCATTCAAATAACTGGCGAGTTTTGATGTGCTACTGTCAAAGAATCATACCGATTAAAATGCTTGACGTTTTGGTATGTATATCTGCTAGGTACGTTAATATTATTTTTCATCTGTTATATGTTATGATCTACTGAATAAAAGTTAAAATAATATCATCTCAGCGATATGCATTTCGTTTGTTGAATAAATAAAAATATGAAAAAATTTGTATCTTAAGAAAATATATTTTCTCTCTCTTTGATCACAGTGAAAATGTGATTCCTAGTTTCTATGCAATTCAATATGTCCTATCTTAGGACATATGCAGTAGATAGACTGTGTAAAGTAAGACACAAGCCGGGTGCCGATTCTGCTCGTTCAGATCGCCTCAAACAGATGTCAGCTGAGTAGGGTGGGTTCACAAGCAGTATATAAAACATCAAATATAAAACATCAAACCATTCACAAGCAGTATATAAAACATCAAACTCGATATTCAGACCATAAAAAAAATGTTTGATGCAAACTCAAAGATATAACATGACGGTTGAAAGCGATCAAAGACTTAAGACATTGACCAGCCAATGGAAGTTCGGAAGCCATGTAAACCTTTTTTTTATCCACAATAACTGCCTTTTTTATATGCTAGTGATTGCTCACAGGTCAAAAATCGACCTTTATTTATTAAACTTTTAAGTTTGAAAAGTCATTGCATCGTAGATACTACATTGACAGTTTAAACGTAACAACGACCATGAAAGAGAAAAGATACGTAAGTATGACTACTGGAATGTGACTACCTCGGTTATTTGAATATTTTGGTCACAGTAGCGGATATACTGATGTTTGATGTGTTCCATTGTTTTGTTAAAATTAATGTATTGATAACACATAATACGCACGAGTATAAATATTAGCTTTCTGCAGTCATTCTCCATATACACATTAACTATGCAAAGCTCAAACTACTTTTATTTTTTTATTTTTTTTTATTTATTTTTCAACATAATTTCATTTATAAAAGATCCCACTAACCATATATGGTTATCATACTACACGCGCTTGATTTGCTTGAAAATGATTCCGAAGTTCGTTTCATGTTATATATAGATAAACAATATCCCTATTTTTTTGATTATAGGGATTGTAGAACTTTAAGTCGCTCGGATAAAAATTTCAAAAATATGTAATGTTCTACAAAGTTCTTTTTTTTCATTAGGTACGACACCTATTTGTTTCATCTTTGTATGTAATATGTACTTTAAAATATTATGGATTGAGTTAAAAACATGATGAGTGTAATGTTCTACAAAGTTCTTTTTTTTCATTAGGTACGACACCTATTTGTTTCATCTTTGTATGTAATATGTACTTTAAAATATTATGGATTGAGTTAAAAACATGATGAGTGTCCTTATTAATATTATATGTTGCACTTCAATAATTAAAAATCCCTTAATGTTGATCAAAAATCCCTTAATGTTGATCAAAATTTTGTATATTTTTTTTTTTGTTTGATGTAACAATAATGACAACAAATGAACGGTTTATTATTATTATTATTATTATCTCTCTTTGCCTACATCACGAAACAAATTACCTGGAAGATGTATGCTGCAATTTGATCGAATCATTATCTAAAATGGTACAAATCAGAGGTTAAACGGTAAAAAATATATGCCTCGTTATATCAACGATCCACGACAATCTCGAAATAAACATAGACCTTTAAATGAATGTCCTTCGTGTTTTTTCTAGCGTCTCCACTTCCCCCCTCTGACTCACATCTTTAGGGGCGATACAAATAGACCTAAGCAAGTGTCGAAAAATAACAACGCGTCCATTTTATCGAAAACATGAACGATAAAAGAAACACTATGACGTCGTTTTTAAGCCACTTTCGCAGAAAAACGATATTTATGGCGAGAAATGAAATAAGGAGGACCCTCAGGAAAGGTCGATAAATATGTAGGTATGAAGGAATAATATTTCATAAAAACAGGTTGCCGATAAAAGATATTGAAGCGATACATTAAAAGATATAAATAACGCTTGTTTTGGTACGACGCGAAATCGTGACCCATTTTATACATGCAATTTAATCATATTATGAAAACAAGCAATACATGAATTATTATGAACATCTATACACAAATACAACACACTTTAAATACTATTGTGCTTGATCATATTTATTTTTTTTTTCATTTCTTATATATTGTTTTTGTAGGCATACATTTTTTTTATTTTTTTTTATTTTTAGAAAAGGCTAGTGAGATCAGGGAGTTTCCCATACAAATAAGTTAATAACATGTTACAGTTTTTAAACATTTATTTGCATATAAATACATAAACAGATACATACAGACTTTTAATGTATTTTTTAAGTGGTTTTTATTTTATGATTTCCAACATTTTGAACTTTTTTTTTTAATTATTACAAATATTTTTTTTTTAAATCATGAATCCTTTTATACGTTATTCCATTGTCAAACACGTTAAACGTTGTTTCATTGTCGAAACATTGAATGTTGATATGTTTTTTAAACTATTTTTTGTATGAAATGTCCCATTGCCTATGGAAGAAACATCTGCTTAAATTGCAGTATTTTGTCGTTTAAACCGATTTGAATTAATTTCATTCAATATTTCCTAAAAACATTTCCAAAAACCGCAGTTCCATCACACCATTTCCCTATTTGAGGTAGGCAAAGAGAACCGAATGCCAGTCTCCTCTCTCTTGACATACATTTCTCGCTTCATTCACGACCATGCATCGTCTCAAACACACTATTCTGTTATTCTTCTTACGTGTTCATTTATCAAAATTCTATTTATATGATTGTGTCAACTTTTCCTTGGCCGACCTCTAATTTTCGTACCATATTATATATTTTTCTATGTGGCCAAACCACTTTAGGGCATTTATTTTCACCTAACATACGATATCTCCTTTAATCATACACTCTGGTCTAATATCCTAATTTCTTATTCTATCATACATCGTTTTACAACACATTCGTCTTAGTGACTTCATTTAATTTCTTAGTGACTTCGGTTGAAAAAAAAACATATATAAATGAGATTACATATAAATTGAATTGACTATATTTCAACAAATTATTTTTAAAGAATTCTAACGTTTTGGTGTTAACATAGTTTATTTATGTTTGAAGAAAAAAATACTTAAAAATTTTAAAATTATTACCTCTCCACAAATTTAATAGAATTTTATCACCGCCTCAATATGGTGCTGTGCCCTTATTTAAAATATAAAAAATTACATTTTAATGAAGTATAAAAATTTAATACGTACATTTTGGATTCGTAAATATTTTGTACTTGTTCAAAACACAAAGCATCTGTGTCTCAAGTCAGGCCAGAAACCAAAAGCAGAATTAAGGGTTGTCCTCGGAAAACCATTCATTACACCCAAGTCTCTCTTAGGACTCATTTGCACCACATTTATATCGTCACAGATGGACTATAACTTTTAATCTTTGCAATATCTTACCCAGTGTCCAATCTTGTCTTCGATGGTTCAAAAGATTACCCCTGTCACATTCTCCCTTAAATATTTGCTTCAATATTGGTTAATTTTATTAAACTATCACTTTTTCAATATTCACCATCGTGGGGTAATATTTTTTTGTATCAAATATGTTATATACATGTATGTAGTAGTAGCGGAATTGCTTATAGAAGCCGAAAATCTTGGCTTGCCTATTAATATGTTAAAAAATGTTTATATTTTTTGTCTGTTTAATTGAAACCATACTACAAAATTAATTATTGAACCGTTTGTAGATACGATGCTTGACATGGCCACAAATGTATATATTATTTTTGCATGTGATTTTAAAAATATTTTCATGGCTACTCAATTGAACAACGATGCTAAAAAAATATAAAATTTTCGACATTTTCCAATTTTCTTTCAGGGTTTGTCTAGTCCGAAGGTTCTAGGTACGCCCCTGGTATTTAGGTATGCTTTGTTTATGGAATGTATGACATTTGTGTTCTTGTTACAAGGACATTTTCATTCATTTTTTTCATACATACAAAGGTTAAAAGTCAGAGAGATTCTAGTTTTATTGATTCTTATTATTTTTAGTTAAGAGATAATCCATTCATCCAAAGGGCATGAAATGTTTATAATATTTTTTTTAAGAATGTCGATATTTTTAGACATACTAAAATGAAATATAAATAAATATTTAAGAGACCCTTAGATGTTTACGGTAGCTGATTCCTGCTTTGTTCACTTTGACTACGAATGACACAACCTTCCTTTTCCTCTTTTTCTTATTTTTTCTTATTCTGAATTTTGGGTACCTACCTACTTATTATTAATAGCAATTCAGCTTAAAAAACTAATGTAATATCCGCAAACAAAATTGGTCAATGATATACTGTTAAAATTGATATTTTTTTTAACAGATTTTTAATTATCTCAATAGAGACGAAGTTGGAATATTTATTGTAGGAGAACCGGGAAATCAAGGCACCTACAGGGCTTACGACCTGTCATCGGCTGGTTTACGTGATCACTTTATGCGCTTGCGCAACGTTCACCAATTATGCCTTTTTAATGAGATCCCTATCAATTCAATTTTGAAAGTTCTATATATTGTAATACTGAAATTCTTTTCGCTTGAAAGTAAGGAATTTTTACTACAGCCATCTATGGGTGAAATTATCAACAACAATCTTATTATTTTTTATTTATTTTGTTGTAACGCCATCTATTGAGAGAATTGATTTTTTGTAAATAATGAAAGCTACAATTCTTATATCTGAGGTGACAATGCATTTTTCGCATAGAAGTCACCCCTGAATTGCGCCAGACTTATAAGGTCATTTTTGTCTTATTATTCTAACTTCGTCTCTATTGAGATAATTAAAAATCTGTTAAAAAAATATCTTTGACTCCCGACAGGGAAAAAAATCCAATGTTTGCGCATATGCAATAATGAAAATATTCGATGTTAAAATTGAATTTGTTTGTATGTTTGTGAGGTTTAAATAATAATAAAAAATAAGGCATAGTGATCATCCCATCATCATTATCATCAGCCTGTGTTTGCCCACTGCAGGACATAGACCTCCCCTCTCCTTCTCCACTCCTCCCGTTCCTGTGCGACTCCCATCCACTGTGGTCCAACAAATCTTTTTATGAAGTCTATCCATCTATTAGGTGGTCGCCCTTGTGGTCTCTTGTCACCTCTCGGTCTCCACTCCACCAGTCTTTTAGTCCATCTATTATCGGTCATTCTTGATAGGTGTCCTGCCCATCTCCACTTCTGCATGGCTATTCTCTCAACCACATCAGACAGTTTGGTCTGACTGCGTATCCAGTCATTCCTCTTTCTGTCTTCTAGTTTTATTGCCAACATTATTCTTTTCATTTTCCTTTGTGCTACACGCAGTTTGTTGGCAGACAATTTGGTTAAAGTGGTTGTTTCCATGCCATAAGTGAATACTGGCAGAATGCACTGCTCAAACACCCTTGACTTCAGGGAATTTGGTATGGGGCTACGAAAGGTGTTATAGAGTTTCCCAAAGGCCGCCCATGCGAGACTTATTCTTCTCTCAATTTCTATGGTTTGATTGTCTCTGCCTAGGGTCATCTTATGTCCAAGGTATATATAGTGATCAACCTCTTCCACTGGAAGGCAATAATTGCTTGTGTCTAAGTTTGTCATTATTTTCGTTTTCTTGACATTCATTTTTAAACCAATTAAAGCAGATATACCTTCCAGTTGGCTGATCATTTCCACCATTTCATCGACATCCTCTGAGATTAACACAATATCATCGGCGAATCGCAAATTGTTTAATCGCTCTCCGTTGATTCCTTTATTTTCCCACTTTAATTTTTTTTTTTAATGATCATCCCATTAGATTCCCATTACAAAAAAGATGAATTATCTATCTCTTTAATTTACCTGTATTATTATAGAGTTCTATGTATAATGTGTCAATCACTAAGATTTAAAAAGTTTTATTTTGTTGATTGAGTGAATGTTAGTTTGGTTATGGCAATATTTTTTTTATTATTGACACTATTTTTAGATATTTGGGATTAATTTTATACTTATTTATCTGACTATACTAATACTTATCGCATTGAACAAAGATTATAGCAGATTTGTATTTATAAATTTTACTATTTCCAAATAAGTTACCATTTATTAATTACGAACTTTTGTAGCTACTAGGTGAGTCGATATTTATGATAGAAAATTTATAACCTACAATATTGGTAATTGTAATCGCGTAATCGTATTATTGAAAACACGTAAAGTATCAAAATATTCTACGTACTTAGCCCCTTTCTGAGAATAATGATTCATACGCGAAAATAAATAAATAAAAATTTTCAAGTGATTATTCACGAAGCACATAGGTAATATAAGTGTAATTTACCGCAGTTTGATTTTGTTATATCACAAGGCAATCGTAAATAAAATGATAAAGTCGAGATATCATATCTTTTCCGCAAACACAGTCTCCCAATATAGAGAAAGTTTCATTTGAGTTATTCTCGTGGGACACTATTTTGACAAGATCATCCACTAAACTATATGTCAACTGTTCACAAACCAGTAACTTGTGTCAAATCGTAATACAGAAAAATCCCCTTATTTCAATAAAATATATCAACCTGAACTATTTATTGGTCTGTTTTACGCTAAGTGTTATTATGAATGTTCAAAATATTCGTGTCTGAGACAATAACATAATATCGAGAATTCTTAGATAAACGAGTGTTACTGTAAAGTAACTGAACACTTTCTTATATCACTGTGTTCCGCATTTCATCCATGATGGTGAATCCCGCGATGAAAAGTAAGGTTCGCACAGGGCCAGATAAAAGTGTTTTTGCGCCCGTAGCAATATATTTGAATCGCTACTGCCACCACCACCCGCTCCGCATACGGGGACTGCCAACGGCCTCTTCGCAGAACGCTAGAATGAACAAAAAAAAACAATGCATGGCACGAAGAGTAGCTCATGGAGCCCTCTAGATTAGCAATCTCGGCACCATGGTGTAAAAAGAACAATCAGCAAGTGCGAATTGAGATTCAGACCTGCGGACTGTCGGCGACTTCAGATCCATATATATATATAGGGCATCAGAGAAGTGACCAAGATCTCAGGTAACAGACAAGTCAGTGAGAATCTTCGGATAATAAGGCACCGTATCTATGACAAAATCGTTTGAAGGCTTTATAATTGTTCTTCGATATCACTAAGTCCGAATGTCCAACGGGACCTTGAAGAGGCCAACAGACAGCAACGAGGAGCTCCGATCTATAAGGGTGGGAACACTCCCAAAGGATGTGATCCGAAGTTTGGTCCGGATATTGACAAAACTAACATGAGGAAGAGGAAGCAATGTTGAAGCGATGGAGATAGCTTTCAAAGTTACCGTGTCCTGTGAGAAATTGAGAAGTCTTAAAGTCTGGAACAACCCAAGGAAATTTCAGTGACGACCTCACGTCAGGAAAAAATAAAAAGGTAAATCTACCAACTAGACAGGTCATCCAGCGGTTTTTCCAAATGTTTAGTAGTGTCGCTCACGTTTCTCTCAATTGAGCTTCGAGACGTTCGACTCTCAGGGGGGTGAAAAGAAGTGTCACCGATAACAGAAGGACGGCATCAAAATAAATTGAAAATAGCACCTCTACGTTGATATTGCTACGTTGATATGACAATATATTTGAAACCCCCTCCACTGGATTAACAAACCCATTGAATGTTTCTAACATTTGAGAGGACTGGACTAAAAATTCATTTAAGTGCACTTTGGTGGCCATCCTTATTTATTATAATAAAATTGAACATTGATCAAATATGGATTAACGATTACGTCAGCGTTCATGTGACAAAGTCAGCGTTCATGTGACAAAGTCAGCGTTCATGTGACAAAGTCAGCGTTCATGTGACAAAGTCAGCGTTCATGTGACAAAGTCAGCGTTCATGTGACAAAGTCAGCGTTCATGTGACAAAGTCGTAAATTAATTAAATATCTAAACTACGATTTATGCTCCCTATCTAGAGTTCAAAAGTGCTTCTGAAAACATACCAAGGGTAGATACATCTGTAAGTAGTCGAATATGTTATCCCGCCTTTCCTTCAGAGCATTTTCCATACAAACATTCAATTCAACATTTATCAAACTGCCAAACGGACTTAAGACTGTGAACAATCACTGTATAGATGGAGAATCCATTGAATTCTGCCCTACAGGAATATTTCGTAGAGGGAATCAAGCAAACATTTTACCCGGATTTCGGGAAAATGAAACATTGATATAAAAGCAAGATTCATGATACACGTATAAAAATCAAAATAGTTATAAACAATATCGATATATTTTGATTTATATAAGGCCGTTATAAGGTGAAACGGACATCCAAATAATAGGATAAAATTACTAGAAGTATTATTTTTTTCAATTTGTACCCATACATTTAGTTACATGTTAAATATTTTAACCAAATCAAAGAAAATTATACATATAAAATTACATTTTAGAAAGATATTTCTTAAAATAATCCAAACAACACACATTTAAACGGTTTCGCCACGTGGCAAGAATTAATCTAAATACCCGAAAAATAAAAAATAAAAGGAATATACATAGAAGTAAAATTATGTGAATTAAATCACGAAATAGTGAATCCTAAAATAGTGAAGCTTGCATAATAACAGACTATCACATATGAAAAGATGCATGAATGTAAATAAAACAATAGATGAATCCCAAAGAAAAATATAGCTTTCCTTTCTATCTGATTACCCTATGTAGAAGGGCATGGCGTGATGGTATGTTTATTTCTTTAAAAAGTCATATTATTACTAATTTAATAATTGTTAAGGCCCATGTTAACGCCTATGACCTTGGGCATACGGGATGCACACTTCTGATGAATAAAGCACGAACAATTATTGTATATCACCAAATCTGTGACATGCTTTATTTTTATCGCAAAGAAAAAGTAAAATTTAGAGTTTCTTTTAATAGAATGAATAGTAAAAGACTCATATTCTCTTTCGATTGAATTAAAGTTATATGTTTAGAAGCTTGCTTAGTCTTATATTTTAAGAAGTTTAGAAGCTTTATATAATATCTTGTACAACTCATCGTTGAATCTAATCCTCCGTGTTTGTCCATCATTCACAGGTCCCAGGATTTTATACACCAATCTTCTTTCAAAGATGTCCAGCATCTCTGCAGACTTTGCTGTCAGTTTCCAAGCCATATGAATCAATTGCCTTGATGACCATTTTGTACAGGGTTGTTTTTGTCTTTCTGTGGACACTTCTAGACCTGACTACAGGTAATAGAGAGACGAATGCTTTGTTATCAGTCGTTATACGCCTTTTTTGTTTCTAGAGTATCTTTATTTATTGTTGAAACCAGGTATGCAAATTACTCTATAGTTTCAAAAGTGTAATTTTCCTTGAATGCTTTATTACTTTGTAAAACGTTTCTAGTATTTCTAGTTTGCGCCATTATTTTGGATTTGTTTTCATTGATTTGCAAACCAATTCTGCTGCTGCAGTTTCAAGTGGTTCAAAGACTTCCTGTAAGGCTTCGAGGGATCTTCCGACAATATTGAGGTCATCTACATAACCAATTGTTTAACTACTCTTAAAGTATATAGTGGAACTGGAATTAATAGACTGCTCCCAATATAACACAGAAATTGTCCCTAGCATATTGGAGAGCAAAATACACAACTGACAACAAAACGTAAGAGAGAGTGTCGATGGTATAGATGTATGCTGTGTATGTGTAATGTGTATACTTCCATTCTCTATGTTCTCAATGTTTTAGTTTTACTTTTATAATTGTTGTCAAACCTCTCTTCTCGAATACAAATCGTGTATTCTTCTTCTTCTTTCTCCTTAGTGTTTTTGTCCCGTTTCTATCGGGGTACGCTTTGACCATGATCCTAGAATGGCGAGTCTGGTTATTACATTGAAGCGACTGCCATCTGCCCTTCGTAACCCTTAGAAAAGAACCAGATAAATTAGATCATGGTAACACATAGCTAGTGATATAAATCCACACATAGATTTTTTTTTGAAAATTCAGAGGTGCGTGCCCCGCCCAGATTCGAACCATCGACCGCTGGGCTATCACCGCTCCATTAAAAAAAAAAATCTTGTATATTATAAAAAAATAAATAAAGAATCTTTCTGATGACATGATATAATGAGAGCCGAATTGATCAGCGTAGGTCAAGCTATCACCCACATTGAGACCCTGAGAAACAAAAAAATCTTCGATCATCTCACTGTAAATTTTACAATAAAAGTATTTAACAAATTCAAATTTCAAAACCTCACTCAAAAGAATAGAATTTTAAATTAAACTGTTTTTATTTTTAAGACATATCTCTTGAGGGTTTCGAGAAAAGGTACTATTTGACCTGCTATAGACTCTTAAAATATAAACGTTACTATGGACAATAACCACTTTTGAAGAGTAGGTATGGGATTATATTTTAATAAACATTTTTTCTTTTTTGCGTTTTTCTTGAAGTATAAAATATCTACATATATATTCATAATACTCTTACGTGTTTCAAGTTTACAGAATCGCACACATCCAATTTGTTGGTCTCTTGGAGAAAAAAATGCGACAGCCTATTTTCCCGATATATTTATATGTAAATTATGTAAAAACAAGTCGTATAACACCATTATCCCAAACTAGGTTAAAGAAGGGCAGAATGTTTATACAAGTTACTAGATTTCATTTTCCTTGTACCTACCTCTGCCACCCCTGCCTAGGGGATGTTAAAGGAAAATATGTTTTAAGTTTTATATTTTCAAGTCCATTATTCAATCCATGAAATATCTTTTTACTGCTCAACCTCTCAGGTACGTAACCAAGTTGTTTTTTTTTTGTATATACGTTGGAATACTGATGTCGCAGGTCGATCAGAAAATTAAACAGATCATGATGTGTCTAGGTGTATCAATGAATATCAGAATTTATCTTTTTATAAACAAGGAAATTAATTTTATATTTAAGTGTGATATTTTGATCAATATCATTTGATTATCAAAACAGCTATCAGGGTATCTTTTCTCCGATCTCGCACAGTAAATGTCGTGTTCGACTATGTCGCCTAAAAAATGTCGAATGAAATGTCGTTTGGTAGACTTTTAGCCTATTCTTGAAATCCTTCGTCATTAAAATCGTTCGACATTGAAATGTCACATGAAAGAATAGGCAACAAAGCATTTGAGATGCGTTTGAAATATTTTTTGAGCATTTATTGCATATGTTTTCCATTTTTATCTATGGTTGTTCTTCCCCCACCACCACCCGTTCTGCTTATGGGGACTAATAACGGCCCCTTGCAAAACTCTGAAAGAACACATAAAGAACATACGAAGAGTCCGGAGAACTCTAAAACCTTGCAGACACTGCACTTAATGTGCCAAAGAGAGCTAATCATGTTGAAACAACTGGCTCACTGCTCAGTGATAGTGAAGATAATAGTGCACCGAATTTAAGACAGAAAGTCTTGAAAGCCCTAAAGTTGCTCTTCGTGGCTACAAGGTCCGCATGTCCAATGGGTCCAAAGAAATTCCCTCGGACATCGTCGTAGAGTTCTCGTCGGAATGTTGACACGGAGAAGTTAGTGCATTCCCATAGGATATGCTCAGAAGTCTGTTCAGGGTTATCACAAAGCTGACATGAGGACGAATCGGATAAGTGAAAACGAAAGAGATAACTTTTGAAACTGCCGTGTCCAGTAAGGAATTGCGTGGTCCAATAATCGGGAACAATCCACGAGGAAAAAATTCGAGTCCTCACATCAGGAAGAAATAAAAATGTCAGTCTGCCCACAGAAGAAGAAGACCAGCGACGTTGCCAAGCATCTAAAAGAGAACTCCGGGCCAAGTTCTCAATCTCTCCACGAACTGTGGGTAAATTTACAGGTGGGAGAGAAACACCACCCAAAATTGAGCTTCGACCTCTATACAGGTTGTGAATTGAAGCTCGTCGCTGTGTTTCCAGATCAAGGGGAGCCATACCTGTGAGAATAGAAAGTGTGTCGGTAGCGCAGGTTCTGTAAGCCTTTGCTAAAGCTATTAGAGCGAAGCGCTGTCCAGAAAGCAGCAGACGTCTAATGTATTGGGTTTCACAACGATGAGCCCAACAAGGAGCGGCATAACACATAATACTCAGAAAGGTAGCGTTGTAAAACAGTCTTGCTACTGGAAATTTAAGGCCCCAACTAGCTCGAGCAAGACGTGAAATCTTTTGGAAGGCTATTTTTGCACTATCGGATACAGCACGAACATGGTATTGGAAAGTTAGGCCTCTATCTAGTGTAACACCCAAAACTTTGACCCTATCCTTAAATATTACACGCGTATTGATAAATTTGATGGAGGGAGGACTTTTCATTATGCCTTTTAACACTAACCCATACGTCTTCTTAGGTGCGAAATTGAGTCTATGACTTATACCCCAATCTGCAACAGAAGAAAGTAACTGAGTAGCTGCGCGCTCAATAAGTGCTCGGGTGTTACCTTGAATAAGGATTGTAGCATCATCGGCATATGCCAAAATACTGCAGCCCGTAGGCGTTGAAAGTGATAGAAGTTCGTCGAACAAGATGTTCCATAACAGTGGACCCAGAACAGAACCCTGAGGGCACCCGATGCTAATTGGTCGCCAGTGCAAATCTTGTCCCCCGGGCATGGCCACATGTCTATTAGTAAAATAGCTCTTCACTAATTTATATATGTTGCTAGGAACCTTACGGTCTCGAAGTTTTTTTAAAATTAGAGGCCACCAGGCATTGTCGAATGCTCCCGCAATATCAAGAGATATAGAGATAACATATTTACTATCAGAGCTTCTAACAATATCAGATATAGCCAAGATAGCATCAACCGTTGATTTCCCAGCGCGAAAACCGAACTGACGATCGGACAGTGGGTGGGTACTGGAAAGATGATCTTCTAAGCGTCGACATATAAGCTTTTCTAAGACCTTACCCAAAATAGGTAGTAAAGTAATCGGTCTATATGATTTTGGGTCAGAAGGATCCAGGTCACTACGCTTGGGAATAACAGTCATTAAACCTGTTTTCCAACAATCCGGAAAGTAGCCTTCTCGCAAGCAATTGTTGTACAATAAGATAATCTCGTGGCGAGCTATGTGCCAGCACCTTTGTACGAGAGCTGCGTCAATGCGGTCAATGCCAGGAGATTTGTTTTGGTGAAGATTCTTGATTATAAAATCGAGCTCATCGAAATTGGCGAAGGTCGATATGGGAGTTTGCGGGATATCGGATTGGTTATTGCGTATTTGTGAATGAAGAGGAGTATCAGATGAAATGTCATCAGAAGAAATAAGTATGTCAAGTAGCGTGCTTGTCGTCGAGTCAGAGTCTATTGTGATAATTCCAGTTCGTGGATCACGGATACACGAGACTGACGCATTTGGATATTTTTTCATTGATGCATATCTAAACACAGCACCCCAAGGATCTGTGGTTGAAACCTCAGATACCAAACGGCGCCATGCATCAGACTTGGCACGAGAAATCTCGCGTTTGTAGATATTATTTGAGCGTCTATACTCACATTGAAGTACAGTTACAAAGTCATTTGAACTTCCTCGACGACGGGCCGCTCTCAATGCGCGGTGAGCTCGAGTCGAAGTTCGTTTAAGGATGTCTAAGCCAGGATGCCACCATTCATTAGGAGACATATGACTAGAAGAAGATCTGCCGATCGCCTTCTCGGCACAATAAATTATACTCTGCGTAAAAGATGAGGCCATTTCCGCAGTAGTACAAGATCTACAAGATAAACGATCCAGCGAGCATTCAAAGTAGCGGTCAAAGTCTAACCAACGCCATCTGTCACACCTTGTCCGGAATCTTCTAAGCAAAGGTTTCGCTAAAGGAATTGGGGGTACATTGGAAATAATCTGAAACGTGATAAGGTTATGGTCACTACACGAGGCATCCTCGTCAACAGACCAATTCCATATTCTGTGGTTAATCTGAGGTGTAGCTAAAGTGACATCTATATGACTTGTACCCATGTGGTTGGAGAAGGTAGGTGGACTGAAAGGATTGTTCAACACACTCAAATTATGGCGAGAGATAAAATCTTCGCAGCTTACACCTCTGGTGAATTTCCTGGACCCGAAAGTGGTAGTGTTACACCATAGAATAGATTCGGAATAGATTTATCTATGGTTGTCAAAACACAGTCTTTTTCAATGCAATTATATGAAAGATTTCTAAGCACTTCATTATGACGCTTCCTGAATTCTCGAACTGAATTCTAGTCATTAATATTATAAAAAAATATCAGAAAACAACTATGAAATTTAAATTTACTTTGGTAATTTTTCAAATTATCAAATAATGTTTCTCTTACTTTTACATGTAAGAGACAAATTATTTGCAAATAAAGAACACAAGCATACAAATTATTTGCAAATAATTTGCAAAAAAATAACACAAGCATACAAACAAGACAAATAGAAAGAAATATTGTGTACCTATATTGAAATATTCAATAGCAAACAAATACAAAACATATTAATGGAGAAATATGTGATAGGTAAAAAAAGAATATTAAACAAAACTTGTTTATGGAGTGCGTTACAAAATAGGAATATTTACAAAACTTATTAATGGAGATATATTAACAAAGTGAAAGAATCCAATGTTTTAAAATTTATTCGCCATCTATGTATTTTTATATGTAGATATTGTTAAATAGATAAAATAACTTATTCGTTGAATTGCCATTGTGATTACAAAAGACAAAATAACGAAAATACTTGTTGATACATACGCTTGCCGTATGTAATTGCAACATGGCGACCATTTTTAACAGATAAAATCATGCGACATTGAATGTCGAATGGTCCTATACCGCTCATCAAAATCTCGAATGATTTTCATTCGACTTTGTCGCATGCGAGACTCAAGAATAGCATATTCTATAAATCGTGCGAAAGTAATAATATGTCGTATACGACATCGATAGTGCGAGATTGGAGAATAGGGTACCAGTGCTTTAATTGTCGTGCATTTATGTAATTCACGTTCACAGAGTGAATGTTCATAATGAAATTATTACAAGTATAATGATACAGTTTTAATCTACGTTATAATGAGTTATAAGCCTGAGCGCTTTCGATGGTTACACCATCATCCTCAGAGACGACAATTCAAACTCAACTCATTATAACGTGAATTAAAACTGTCATTATACTTGTAATAACTTTAAATACTTACATTTGTTACGTTTTGTAACGTCTATTCGTTTCTTTAATGTGAAATTCACATTTTTCTAAAAAGCAACGGTAAAAATATATTTTTTCAATGGTGTATAACAGATTTGAATAAAATTTCTAGTGCAACTTGTTCAATAAAATCAATTGTCAAATAATAAGCTCTTTGAAATTTTTTGTCTTACTTGCATATCATTTTTGTCTTCTCTGTTATTCGTAACCTCGTTTTGAATCGATGATCGGCATCGAGGGATTCCGGTAAAGATGAGTCGCCTTTGCGAACTGAATTAAATATATTGAACGTAAAATTATACAAAAAACGTAAAATTATATTACGTAATTATTTAAATTATACTATGTTACTTACATATCTTTTAATTAATACGCGAAGCGAAAACTACAGACCCCTTTTTGAAGCTAACTGCGCGCACGGAGGAGTTTAAGATTTGGCACTGTTAAAGTTAATATAGAGATATAGTGCAAAAGCTAAAATTAATGCATACAAATACATTCAATTAAATAAAAAATATTTCACGGCGGCCCGTGAAATGTCGAAAGCATAATGTCAAGCGCGGTTGTTTTAAATTTAAATAGAAAATACGTTAAAGAAAAATACATAATCTTATGTGAATAATATATGTAAATGGTAGGTACTTTACACTTTGCAATATGTGAAAAGATAACTTTATATCCCTTTGTAAAAAACATGATTTTTTATCATAAATCAAGAACAATGACTTTTGGAACATAAAACATTTTATGAATTGCAGTCAAATGTTGACCTTCATCACACCTCTGAACGTCCACAAGTATTTATAATTTTCCATTACATTTCGCAGGAAGTAAATATTTATTTATTTATTTAAAAGAATGAAGTCAGATTAAGTAATTATAATAATAACGCTGTTATTGTGATAGTTCGATTTGGGAATTTTATTTAACATTAACCATTTTTTATTTCATTCCGAAAATCTTGAAGGTCAATCAATGACAGACCGAAATCGTTTAATGTCATTAAATTTATAACAAGTAATAAACAATATAACAAAATCTCTGCATTTTAATCTATATCATATTTTAATACGTTAAAAAATAGAGGTAGCCAAAATGGAACCTATTGATTTAAAAATATAAATAATACGTTGAATTCAATTCTCTTTAAAAAATGAAGTCGATTTTACCGATGAAATTAATTTATGAGTAAATCTCTCGCCCTCGTGCAATTAGCATATTAAAACTCTTAAGCTTCATAGAAAATATCCTCTAAAAGTTTACAATAATCGCCGAAAAACTCTACCTCGGCTTTTAATACAAAATCAATTAAAATATTTCTTGAGAAATTTATCTCTGACAATTTAAAATCTTCTTATGAATTTTGAACCGTTATTCTCAATAATTATTCATCCTTGATAAAATATTTAGACTTCATCCGTTTATAACCATTATGAAATGTCTTAATTTTTTTTACCAAGCCTTATCTATGCTTTTTACATTCAGTAGTAAATTATTCAATAAATAAAAACTATTTTCCTACTTCTTATTTCGTAAGCTAAATATATTTTGTATTTTTTGAATAAAAATAAAATTTGGTACAGCAAGAAATTTCCTTCAAGCCCTTCAGTACCACCCGTCCCTTCGGGCTATTCTGAACCTCCCGTCCTTTCAAACTCTTCGGTACCTCCCATGCCTTCAGTACCTCCCGTCCCTTTAGGCTTCAGTGCCTCCCGTCTCTAGTAGCCCTTCAATACCTGTCATCCCTTCGGTTCTTCCCGTTTCGTCCATCCGTTCAGTCCCTTGAGTGCCTCCTACCTTCCTTCAGTTTCTCCTGTCTCTACCATCCCATCAGACCATTCAATACCTCCCATCCCTGCAGTATCTCAAGCTCTTTAATACCTTCCGTCCCTTCAGTGCCTCCTACCTCCTACAGTTTCTTCCGTCTCCTCCATCTCCCCAGAGAAAAAGTAAATTTATCATTTATGTTTGTATTTCTATGTCGATCATTTCTGTATACGTGGTTTATACGTATTTTAATTTATCAGAAACCCAAAATTTGTTGTTTTTTAGCATTTTAAGAACAAACCTGGCTTAAATGAAAAAAAAATCACGAACATTCATTTTGATTTTATTCACTCTAAAAGATTTATTTCTACACGACACATAGTTATGGAGTCCTAATTAAAAAAAATGTTGTGAAAAGTAAATTTTTTAGGGGATTTATGCTGAATTTCAAAATTGGTTGGCGATTAGGTAACTAAATAAATGTTGAAAATACTTATGGTATTTTTTAAAAACACGCTGTTCAACATATTTGAGAAGTTTGATTTGAAATTGAGGTTTATATGTCCCCTTGATGCAGAGTATTAAATAACGGAATTTCTTTTAACCTCTTTCTACAAGCAAAGCCTATTTTATGACATACATTGTAGCGTACTTTTCATATTCAATCACCAAAATAGCCTTTATTATGAGCTCAATATGCATTGTCAGGGAGAAAAACAAATAGGTTAATAACCTGATATAAAACATTAATGGGATAAAATCAAAATGCAAAAGGAATAATATGGGGGGAGTATTTGCAGCAGATTTTCATGATATAAATGAAAATGCCACAAAAAAGATAATATGAAATGGATGAAAGTATTATTTTAAATGGCTTTTGTATACCACAAGGAGATAATCCTCAATATTGAGATAATAAGGAAATGGGAGTTATCTCAATAGAGATAAACCTGATCAAGGAAGACAATTTTTGATTATTTAGATTCTTATAATAATGATAAGTGGTTATTTTTCATATTTTTAATTTGTATTGATTATCATAACCATTCTTGAACAAACCTTTATTTTTATTTTTAAACCCTTTTCTAAAATCTAAACTGGAATTTAAAAATTGATTTATAACAAATCTCTCGACCAGTAAGAGCTCAGAAACTTTCATAATTGATATATTCCCGATGACAATGCACTTTAATACTGTTTCCAGCTCGATTTATTTAATTTTGAAATAAAATTATCAAAAATGATTTTGTATTTCATAAAAAGTGAACAAAGCTATGTGTTTCCGGCTAAGCATTAATAAAATATAAATTTTATTCGATTTGATGCAACAATATTTTATTGTATTTAATGTAAAAACAGCGAAATTCATAGTAATATGAATTTCTGAACAATTCAACTGAAAACCAAATTAAAATGAAGAAAAACTTATTGAGTAATACTTGCTATTGAAAAAGCGATTACAGATTTAATATAATATACAGAAAACTTTGGAAAGGATTTACTTTTATTTTTATTTACCTACTTACCTAATTTTTGATAATATTCTGTATCAATTTTTGTATGAAAATAATGGCCTACCCCGATTTTCAACGTTTATTTTATATTTTTTACTAAATAAACCTGAAGCATTGATGCAAATGTTGCGGAATATTTTTCCATGTATTTTTGTCTTACTACTTCTCTACGCCTTATAGTTTTTTTATGAATATAAGATAAATGTCAAAAATCGGAGTACGTTTATTATTTTTCACAAGAATATATACAAAACATAATCAAAAATTTATTGAACATTTTTCTTTATTAATTTTCTTTACTTAGTTATTTTTTTTTCAAAATGACTCGTTTTGTAGTAATGATGCAATATCAAACTGAAAAAAAGGTACTCTAACAGCAGGCACCCCCTTAACTGTCAACTTTATGTAGTAAGTATACCATGTACTTTTTTCTTTTATTTGGTTGATAGAAAAAGCATTTCGCACCAATGAATATGCAGTGTTCAAAAATATGTACTAAAAGATAATAATTTTGTATTGCAATATATTGCTTAGCATTGCAAGTGTACCTACTTTAAATCTTGTCGGATTTTAAATCCTATAAAACTTCATCCTCAAATAAATAATTTATCTAGTCCGATTTATATTTGCGACGTACACATTCAATACTATCACCATAGCGGATTCAGTGGAAATCTTCGATTCGATACGAAAATTCCGCAAGATTTCATTTTGTGTTTGTCGCAGGAGCACTCGTACATAGGTAAAAACTCCCGAAACGGTTAAAACTGGGTCAAAAACGAGACACGGCGCTGTCTCTGGTAAAGAACCCTTCAAGGGGGCGGGGGTTGAAGGTAGATTTATCAGACGGAAGGGAGGTGGTGGACGTTATAAACCAATACTGTCACATAAACAAACCAGGATTACCCTAGTTCAGCTTCTATTGCGGACGATTGGGTTTACCGCGATCAACTATTTGCACCCTCGCGGTCAATCGTAAACTTTACACAATGATGCAACAACATCCGCAGACAAAAAATAATCCAAGAGTTATACACAATCAATAGTTGAATTATTACAAATAGTAACTATGTAGATTTTAATAGTTTATATATTAATATAGCCAACATAAACATATTGTTATGAAATTAAGTACTATTTCTATTTAAATTGAAAATTTAAATAGAAATATTTTGAAAATAAGAACCCAAGAAAAATGAAAACAAAAGATTTGAGTAGTGAGTTGAAAAAAACTAGACAAACCTTGTAAAAAAAATATAAATTGTAGAAATATAAATTGTAAAAATAAATAAGACTTTGAACCATAATAAAATAAATAAATATAAATTTCGGTACATTTGGTGTCAGGTGTGGGGTATAAAAATACCCAAGTATTTTTTGTGTAAGAAAAAAATAAAATAGTTATTTATAAAGACATTTATTATGGCATCAAAAAAAAATAACTCTTTTAGAGTTGAAAGTGGTTGATTTAAAACATGAGTTGGAGGAGAGAGACGCTGATACATCAGGAAATAAAAATGCACTTCAACTACGATTGAGAAAAGTGATGCAAGAAGTAGGTGAGGATCCAGACACATACCTTTTTGAAATGCCTTGCTCTAACAACGATCTTTGTCAAGTCTTAAAAGAACATTCCAGAGACATAGAAGAGAAGTTTCAAGAACATTCCAGAGATATAAAAGGAGAAATTAAAGAAATCAAAGGAGAAGTAGCGATGCTTCAAAAGCATTCAAATACTATAGAAAAGAAATTCCAGAATTATTCTATGACCTTTGAAGAGAAGATAAATGAATTAACTAAACAGATGAAAGTTTTGGAGAATCAAGTGCTTCCTTCAATCACGCCAATGAATTCCGAGCAAAATTCAGCTGTAGATACAAATTTTAAGTGTGTAGAAGATACAAGAGTACCAACAGTGGAGTGCGTGCGAAATGATATGCCAACCTTTGATGGAAAATGCCCCTGGGAAGAATATTTAACATTGTTCGAGACAGTGGCCATGATAAATGGCTGGTCCATGACAAGAAAGGCCTCAGTGTTGAGTGTATCATTACGAGGTGATGCTTTAAAAGTTTTGGAGACAATTCCTCTAGCTGAGCGACGAGATTTAAAATTGTTGATTGAGAGACTTGAGATGCGATTTGGACATAAGCACATGGAACAGTTTTACAGGTCACAACTTAAGAATCGTAATCAGAAATCTAATGAAACTCTCCAGGAATTTGAGGCGGATATAGCGCGTCTAATTAGATATGCATACCCTACGGTTCCTGATGATGTGTGTGAAAGCCTTGCAGTAGAAAAGTTCTTGGATGGATTGTGGGCAAATGAGACACAACAAGCTGTACAACTAGCTAGACCACAAACTTTGAGTGACGCTCTAACCCAGGCACTCGAATTTGAATCTATAAAAAAATCTTTACGAGTTCATGCTCAAGCCCGCGTTGTTGAGGCCGTTGAAGAGAATCAAAAACTCATCGAATGCATTGTCGAAAAGGTGATGAAGGCATTGCAAGGAAGAAAAAGACAGTTTCGCTGCTGGGGTTGTGGACGAGCTGGACATCTACGTAATCGGTGTCCAAATGAAGCAACAACGCAACAGCAACAGCCACAGGAAAACTAAAAAGGGTTGATGGGAAGGGGCAACTGTTGACCTACATTACCAATGCCTCAAAGAGATCTGCAGTTGTTGCATCATTCAGTGGTCGAGATACCAGTATGTTTATAAATGGCAAAGTAAATGGAAAGAATTTGAAACTTTTGCTGGATACTGGAGCAACGATGACAATCATGAGACCAGATTTGCTTTATAACAAAAAGTGTATTACACCAACTAAATGGACATTACGAACAGCTACTGGGGAGTCGGCATCTATATGTGGTGAGACATATGCCAACTTTCAAATTGGTAGTTCTATCTTCGATCATCAGGTGCTAGTGGCGAATATAGAGGAGGAAGTTATTCTCGGAATGGACATAATGGCGAAATATGGATTCCAGTTGGATCTAAAGAGGCGATCTTTGAAAATTGGAGATGAAGATGTTCTCGTGCAAGAGCGTGAGGAATTTTCTACACGTGTTCTTGCAGCGGATGTTGTAACTATTCCAAAACAAAGTGAGATGTTAGTACGAGTCAATTTAGACTGTGTTATCCCGAATGGACATGTTTTGGTTGTGGAGTCCAACGCCAACAATGAAGCAGGAAAAGGAGTATTAATTGCAAGAGCACTGATTCAAAACCAAAAGGAAATTTTAGTCAGATTAATGAACATAAATGAATATCCAGTAACTGTCAAAAAAGGAGCTTATTTAAGTGTGTGTTCATCAGTTTCATCAGTAACACAAAATGCCTGCATCGCACAAGTTTCTTCAGAGGATGTACCAAAACATCTTGAAGACTTTGTAAAAGATGCTTGTAAGGAACTTACCAAAGAACAAAGCAAACAAATTAGATACCTCATTGCTCATTATCAAGATGTTTTTGAGAATGCGAGTCTTTCTAAAGGAAGAACCAATGTTGTTCAACATCAAATAGATACGGGTGACGCAAGGCCTATCCGCCAATTACCTAGAAGGCTACCATTAGCAAAGCGGGCGGAAGCAGATCAAATTATTCAAGACATGGAAAGGGATAGCGTTATTGAACCATCAAGCAGCCCATGGTGTTCACCAGTAGTGTTAGTTAAAAAAAAAGATGGCTCAACTCGGTTCTGTGTGGACTTTCGCTTATTGAATAATGTAACTAAGAAGGATAGTTATCCACTGCCTCGAATCGATGACACCCTAGATACATTGGCTGGTTGTAAGATCTTCTCAACTTTGGATCTAAAGAGTGGTTATTGGCAGGTTCGATTGGAACCCAAGGATAGAGAAAAAACGGCGTTTTCTGTTGGAAGTGGATTGTGGCAATTCAAAGTGATGCCATTTGGACTTTGCAATGCACCGGCTACGTTTGAACGACTAATGGAAAGTGTGCTAAGAGGATTATCGTGGGAGACCTGTTTGGTATACTTAGATGACATCATCGTACTTGGGAAGCGTTTTGAAGAACATTTAGGAAATTTGGAACAGGTATTTTCACGATTGAGGTTGGCCAACCTTAAACTCAATTGCAAGAAATGTATATTGTTCCGAAAGCAAGTCAACTATCTAGGTCATGTTGTCTCTGAGGAGGGATTAGCAGTAGATCCTGAGAAGATTAAAGCTGTTCGAGATTGGCCAGTACTTAAAGACAAACATGAAGTAAGAAGCTTTTTGGGTCTGAGTACCTACTATCGACGATTTGTTCCAGGCTTTGCTGACATCGCAAAGCCACTGACAAAACTCACGGAGGAAAGCAGTGAATTCATATGGGATTTCAAGTGCCAACATGCATTTGAAGAATTAAAACAGGTTCTAATTAATTCTCCGGTTTTGAGTTATCCTCGAGCTGAAGGAATGTTTATTCTGGATACAGATGCAAGTAACGTTGGTATCGGAAGTGTGCTCTCCCAAGTACAAGATGGGGCAGAACGCGTGATTGCTTACTTCAGTAAAGTATTGCCGAAACCAGAACGCAATTACTGTGTAACACGAAGAGAATTGCTTGCTGTTATCAAGTCAGTTGAGCACTTTCGCAAGTATTTATATGGACGGAAATTTCTTTTAAGGACAGATCACTCGGCACTTGTGTGGCTTTTGCGATTCAAGAATCCTGAAGGTCAAGTGGCAAGATGGATAGAGAGATTGCAAGAATATGACTATGATTCTGAGCATCGAGCCGGACTTCATCATAGAAATGCCGATGCACTGTCAAGGCGACCATGTCCAGAGGATTGCCAGCACTGTAATAAGGCTGAGGAAAAGTTTTTTATAGCTTGTAGAACCACGGTCGTTGACAATTTTTGGCAAGATGATGAAATACGAGCAGACCAATTGGAAGACCCAGATCTCAAGTTTGTAATGCAGTGGAAGGAAAATGATCAAAGACCTTTATGGGAAGAAATAGCTTCACTATCTCCAAATATTAAGTCATACTGGGCTCAGTGGCAATCCATTGTCGTGGAAAATGGGTTGTTAAAGCGTGTATTGGAGAATGAAGATGGAACACAGCAGAGACAACAACTATTGATTCCAAGGAAGAGAATTCCTGAAGTTCTTAAACTGCTTCACAATGATGTGTCTGGGGGACACTTGGGAGTTAAAAAAACCACAGAAAAAATTCGTCAACGTTTTTATTGGGTCAATTACAATGGAGATGTAAAAGATTGGTGTAGAAGATGTGTAACTTGTGCCACTTCAAACGGACCTCAGAAACGAAGGCGTGCGCCAATGAGGCAGTATAATGTTGGTAGCCCATTTGAAAGGATAGCCATTGACATAGCGGGGCCGTTTCCCACAACGGAAAGAGGGAATAAATATATTCTGGTAGCAATGGACTATTTTAGTAAATGGACAGAAGCCTATGCACTACCGAATCAAGAAGCTACCACTGTTGCTGAAGTCTTGGTAAGGGAACTGATAAGTCGTTTTGGAGTACCATTGGAGTTACACTCGGACCAGGGAAGAAACTTTGAATCAGCCGTATTCCAGGGAATTTGTGAAGCATTAGGAATTCGAAAGACGAGAACAACTGCTTTGCATCCACAGTCGGATGGAATGGTGGAGCGAATGAATCGAACAATTGGAAGATTTTTGTCAAAAGCAGTGTCCGATCACCAGATGGATTGGGACGAATACATCCACTTGTTCTTATTAGCTTATAGAGCAGCAATTCATGAGACAACAGGGCAAACACCGGCAAGTGTGATTTTTGGCCGTGAGTTACGGTTACCTTGCGACCTGCAGTATGGATCTAAGCCTGGAGAAGATCTAGTTGGAGAAGATTATGTGTCAGATCTTCGGAGGAAAATGAATGCAATACATGACCGTGTACGGTCCAATATTCAAGTAGCTAGTGACAAGATGAAGGAGCGATACGACATTAAAGCTGTGGAAGGTGGCTATCAGGCTGGAGACTTGGTTTGGTTATTTAATCCACAACGACGACGAGGCTACTCACCAAAGCTTCAGAAATCCTGGGAAGGACCGTATGAAGTGATCAAAAGGATTAATGATGTGGTTTATCGTATACGAAGAAAACCAAATGGGAAGCCAAGAGTGGTACATTTTAATCGCCTGGCTCCCTTTTTAGGTGATAACAAGGATGAGGAAAAAAATCCAGTTGCTCAAGTTTGCAATGTCCAAAGTGAAGAAAAGACCTTCGAGGAATTCATGATGACTCCTTATCGACGCACTCGCCATGGTGTGACTGTGGAAATTGAGCAAGACCTCTTCGATATCCCAGAAGATAATGTTTTAGCTTACTGTGTGGCTCAAGACATGAAGATGACTAGTGGTATAGCCAAAGTTATCATGAGAAAGTATGGGATGTTATATGAGCTAAAAGCCAAGAATCTGAAGATTGGAGAAGCGGTCCATTCACAGCATGGAAAACAGCATTTATTCTACATGACGAATAAGGAAACGTCTGAGGAACGAGCAGAGTATGCTCAGATGTGGAACTGTCTACGAAGTATGCGGGATCAAATGTTACAGTTGAATCTTATGAAGCTCGGCATTCCAAAGATCAGTGATGGTATGGATTGGAAAGTGGTTCGGAATATGATAGAAGAGATTTTTCATAATACTGGAATTAATGTTCTAGTTTGCTGCTATAATCCAAGATACAGTAAAAATATAAAAAAAAGTGTACCATGTTACTTTTTCAAAGCATCTCACTGTAGAGAAGGTTCAAAATGCCGATTTATTCATCTAGAGAATTCTGTTCGGGACGAACTGAACTAAGAGGGAGGCAGTGTTATGAAATTAAGTACTATTTCTATTTAAATTGAAAATTTAAATAGAAATATTTTGAAAATAAGAACCCAAGAAAAATGAAAACAAAAGATTTGAGTAGTGAGTTGAAAAAAACTAGACAAACCTTGTAAAAAAAATATAAATTGTAGAAATATAAATTGTAAAAATAAATAAGACTTTAAACCATAATAAAATAAATAAATATAAATTTCGGTACAATATGTTGAATATATTGTTAAAATTTTCCGAGTATTTGTGGCACATGTTAAACAATTTCATATATTACAATTTTCTTTTTCTTTGAGGGTTTTTTCATACTCAGGACTGATAACAACAAATCATAATAAATAAAATACATACATACCATCACGCCATGTCCCTCGCGGGGTAGGCAGAGAGAACCGAACGCCATTTATTTCTATCTTGACACACATCCATCGCCTTGTCGACATTCATACATCGTCTTATACATGTTCGTCTGTTGTTCATGCTTCTGACATTTCCGTCTTTCAAAATACCGTTCACATGGACGTGCCATCCCTTCCTTGGGCGGCCCCGACCTCTCATTCCAATCCTGTCCGCAATGTATATTTTAATGACATCTTTCTTTATAAAATAAAAGTTTGTATTTTTTTCTATTTTGATGGTGTTGATTTTGTAAAACTCGATCTATGGGTTTCAAAAGAGATCAAATAACTCATTTTGGTACCACAACAACTTATTTATTATTATTAAAAAATATCATCGTTTTGACAAATTACGTTGATCAACTCAAATTTTTAGCTTTTATGAAATGATCACTTAGTAAAAGCTTTAGTAAAAAAATAGTTTTAACGTGAAATCAATATGAGATAAAAACATAGTCAAATGAAATGACACATCTTAATACTTCAATAAATATTGCACAAAAAAGAATAACAGATATTCGATGATCGTTGCACATTTCAAGCACCTTTGCATCCTTGTTCAAGAGAAATACATTTACAACGATGTAACAAATAAAAAAATGACCTAATTAGACGTTTATACGTCGATGGCGTATGCGATTGTTACAGAGCACAAAATAACAAGAAACATCATAAAATATAACCAACCGCGCAAAAGTCGTGTTTTTTTGTTGTGTTTTGGGATCAAGTCCCCATTTGGGATCAAAATGAATACTAAAGTTTAGTGTTTTCCTATAAAAATATAGCTGGTCATATTGCGTGATAAACAAAAACGAAACTATGATGACTAAGGCAAAAATGAGCGTCGTAAATTCCACGAAATACAAGAGAATGTAAAAATTTGAAAAGGAGCCACTTTCTCGCTACATTATACTCACACACTCATGTCCTTCCCTTTTAAGACTTAAAATATAGGTTTGTTAATTTAATCAATTAAATATTTTTATTTGTTTTAGGTTTCAAACAGTTACTTTACAATATGTGTGGAAAGTTTACTCAAAATTAATCAAAAAAACTTTTGTTATACCAATTACTTAAATTTTTGGACAAACTTTTGACAAACGAATCTCGATAGAGACGAAGTTAAATAAATAAATATTTATAAAATAACCAGGAAATCTGGCACCTACAGGCCTTACGCCGTTTCCTATTTGGGTGTATGCAGAGAAAAAAGAGAGCCAGACTCTTCTATCTTTACTCACACTCTTGACATGACTCTTCTATCTTATTACATTATGTAAATTTAATGATAAAAAATGACAGATCAACTCGGAATTTTGCTTCTCCTAGCAACAGCGTCGGCATTCCTACGATCAGATACGCGCGCTCCGATGCCGATAAGTGGACGCACTTTTATGAATTTCTATACAAAAAATTCTAGAATCCGTCTGTTGCGTTCCTTCCGATCCGTCCACTGTGCCGATATGGACGCCTATAGTCGACAAAAAAATCAATGAAGTGTTTCATTTGTCTCATCGTCTATATGAATCGTAATAAATACTTGATAAAAACAAAATTTCAAATTCATTCAAACCCGGATATACGTTATCCGGTAGAATTCGGACTATCCGTTGAATCAGTATAATAATATACTAATCTTTGTTCTCTCCCTGCTTTGTTTACATAGTATTGGGCGTACCTTGGTTGTCAGCTAAAGGGACGATATGTATACTCGTATATTAAAATAATATAATACGGAACTGAGCTTTTCCTTGTCCCGAAAGGAAGTTATTTCGGTTTATTTATATATTTAATACTTTTATACAATATACATAGACAGCAGTTACCTAAACAAAGTATAGGTGAGTAGACAAAGACCCACTGACCAGTATTTCAAATTGCTTTTTAACGTAAGCTATTCTTAAATTTGACTATAATTTTTCCATATAAATTTTATAAGGATAGATGGCGTTCGAGAAAAAGTTTTGACATCATTCACATTGATGGGGATATTATAATTTCATTTATTTTTTTTATTAACAAAATATACGGCACAAACCATTTACTTGGGCCTCTTCAAGGTCCCATTGGACATGCGGACTTAGTGATCTCGAAGAACAATTACAAAGCCTTCAAACGATTTTGCCATAGATACGGTGCCTTATTATCCGAAGATTCTCACTGACTTGTCTGTTTCCAGAGATCTTGGTCACTTCTATGATGCCCTACGTATATGGATCTGAAGTCGCCGACAGTCCGCAAGTGTGCGACAGTCTCAATTCGCACTTGTTGATTGTTCTTTTTGCACCATGGCGCTGAGATTGCTAATCTAGAGGGCTCCATGAGCTACTCTTCGTGGCATGCATTGTTTTTTTTTTGTCGTTCATTCTAGCGTTCTGCGAAGGGGCCGTTGACAGTCACCATATGCGGAGCGGGTGGAGGTAGGAGTAGCGAAAAACCATTTACTTGTTACAATACTAAAAAGAAGTAGACCCCTTTACAAACAGTATAATGTAAAATTAGCAACAATAATGGTAAATATGGTGTCAATATTAAAAAAAACAATAATATGTGCCCAACTAACATGGATTGAAGAAAAATTAAAATAAAATTGTTCACACAAAGAAATAAATGTATCAATCAAAGCTTCAATAAAATAATAATAATAGTAAAATAATTATAAGAAGGAAAAAAAATCAAATGTGCCAATAGATCGACTACAGCTATATAAGTTGACAGTTTTCGATATATGAAAGATTTGGCAAACTATCCCCGAAAATATCTACATCAATACACAGTTCATATGTTCACAGTTCATACCTATGCAATCGCGTCATAATCTCAATTTCATTATGATTTCATTTGAAGCGTGCGAGAATACCCCACAACATACCTACAAATTTCAAATTGGATTGACAACGAAACTTGGCATGATTGTTGAACGTTGCGCAAGCACGCACTGCAGCCGATGGCAGGTCGTCAGCCCTGTGAGTATCTGATGGTTCTCCTATAATATTATTTAATCCAACGCCATCTTATTTGCGAAGTTTTGAAAAAAATATAAATTTCGTATTCTTTGTCTTAAGAGGTCATGTGACCTGTTTGTGAAGATAGACTATGAATTATCTCTATATGAACAATCGTATAGTTTTGATCCAAGTTTCGTCTTAAACACGATCTTCTACTTCATTTTGAATTCGTTCGATATTCTCAATCGTAGTGAATCTAACATTTCCGTAAATTGAACAAAATATTAAATAAACAATATCTAATACATTACTTTTATTACAGGCATTAGTTCTGCTTTTCAAAACCATTTCGTGATACGTTTTTACCAGTATTTCATAGTTTAATTTGTCAACTCAACACCCATAATTATATATTAATATTGTTTAATTGTTACTTTATTGTTCAACATCACGCAATTTCGATAGTTATATCCAATATTTTTTTCGTGAAATCAATTTATTTTACACATTGTCACCAAATAAATAATGGCATAAACCTACGAGGAAACTGAAAACGATTAGGTTATGGCCAACGCTATATTCCTCACTACCAAGTCACTCCACAAAATATTCATATTTTGTATGGATAATTTTCCCTTTTTACATAAAATGAGTTTGTTAAGAAATTTATGATTATTTTT
The DNA here is from genome assembly GCA_963576475.1 of Molanna angustata. Lineage (NCBI taxonomy): Eukaryota > Metazoa > Arthropoda > Insecta > Trichoptera > Molannidae > Molanna > Molanna angustata. The sequence continues at coordinate 10,611,817 of OY754970.1, read as the reverse complement.
TTCATTATAAAAACGTGATTATTCTTCAACGCCATTTACCAATTTGAAAATAAAAATAAGTTTCCTAAGCATGGAGTCACATTGAAATATTTGATCGTTGAAAAAAATTGAGAAGCACTGATCAGATATCCTTCAAGATCTAACGGGGTCTAAGCGAATATACAAATTCGCAAAACTTGAAAAGAATCGAACGAGTTGTCTAGTGTATAATCGATTTAGATGGGTCGATGGCAGAGCGGTTAGCGCATTGGGTTAGTAATCCAGTGGTCGCGAGTTCGAATCCTGCCTCGACCAATTTCGTTCACCTATAGCACAAACATTTATGCTTATTTTAGGGAACGTAGGAAGATGTTATTGTCTAACAAGGACATTCTCATTTAAAAAAAACAAACACGACGTACATAGTACACAGCACACACACAGATACATCGTGATGAATCTTTCCGAATACAATCTCAGCATGATACTAGTTGATAATCTGCAATAAAGAAATAACCTTAAAAATTGCGAATTTTAAACTCCCCCCTCCGGTATTGAGGAGTAATAAGTAATTAAAATGAATGATTCATATAGGTTTCCATCTTCCTATAAAAATGTTTCGGCAGACATAATAACAAACCTTAAAAAAAACATCTTGGCTACAATGGCGATTCTTAATTTTGAATCTTATTAAAATTTGATGACATAAATAATCTTTTTTACATATAATTTAAAGTGATTTGAATAGAAAATATCGTTCAAATAGTGTTTTTAAATTATTTAAGCATATTATCATTTATTTTGAAAAAAGAACTTGCAAATCTAAATCATATATTGATTTCTCTTAATTTACATTTCTTTGTAGAAAATAACATCGATTTTTTAAAAATGTCACCCTTTTACTGAAAAATTGCAATGCTTTTCATAAAAAAGAATACGGATTTCATTCAAATAATACTTCTTTTCGATTTACTACAAGCGGCAAGTCTGGTTAATCGGCGGAATTAAAACTATCCATGTTTACCCATATCATGAATATACTTATCTTATGGAGTTCGAATATATATATCATAACGATTTCGTTCACCTATAACACAAGCATTTATGCTTATTTTAGGGAATGTAGGAAGATGTATATGTACTTGTTTAACTAGGACATATTCACTTTTTTATAAAAAAAAAGAAAAAAAATTATATCCATGATATGGGAAAACATGAACGGTTTTAACTCCGCCGTTTAACCAGACTTGCCCCCCAGGTCGCTACAGATTACACGTCACTATCAAAAATATTGCAAGGAAAAAATATTGAATTATATTACTTAATAGTTCGATTTGCTGAAGTATTTTGTAAAAAAGGAAAAAAATAACATTATTTTCAATAGTTCGAACTTTTGCGAAGAAATCTGTCTCTCTATTTCAAGTTGTAAATATCAATCTATTTTTACTTTTTTTATCTCAATTTCAATGTATTTTTATCTCAAAAGTATACACCTCAGAGGATTTTCAATCTCGATTTCTGATGTTTGCACGCATGAATGAATAACTTAGGAGAAAATAAAACAGGTACATCTATGTACAAGGAATGCAAACAGTAGCAAAAATAATTCTCTTTATTACAATGCATATTGAAAATAATATTTATATACCAATAGCACAGCTCATAATGTATTATATTCTTATATTTTAACAACGTCTGAAGAAAATGATCTTTAGAGGGAGGAAAACGAGCAAAGATAAAATAAGAAAATAATGATGAGTTTGCATACTGTGAATATTTACTATCGAGAAAATAATTTCATTATAACGTTTGTTATGTGTACGTTGGGAGAAATATTCATAGTTTCATTTTATGTGAAGTTATGTCAGTTCACGTAATATTATGATCACAGATATTTATTTTATATTTGAATTCACTTTATTTTACTTACATAATGTCTACATAATTCTATATCTTCTAACTTTCCAAAATATCTGTCTATACTCAAATATATGTAATAATATATTAATTTATCTTTTTTTTAGATTTTTATATTTTTATTCCTTTACACTTATTATATAAATTGTACAACCTTCAATTTCCTCCTCCTCTGTTTTAAAATAAAAATCTCACGTGTGAAAGATGCAATTGTATCTGCAATAATTGTAGGTATGTGTAATTTTAATTGGAGACTACTTGTTGTTTAGATTGTTTTTAAGATGTTATTTTGCTAACAAACCTTATTTGGAAGAGTACCCTTACTAATAAACTACCCTCTATTTTCTACAAACATTTACTGCCATTATTAACAACCATTCTGAAGATGCTCTTCGAAGAACGTGATTTGTCAATATAACAGTAAAATTATTAACATTTAATAGTATTAGTAAGTTTGCCTAAAACATACACTAAACATAGATACCCCAGATACCCCAGTAATTAACTATTCACAGAATTTAAAGTCCTTAATGTTAAAAAATAATAAATTTATAAAATAATTTTTCACAAACATAGACAGGAATACCCGACAGCTAGCCATTCATAATCTACGAGCAATGCTCAAAGGTCTATTATTATAAAGAAAAAACATAATCTACGAGCAATGCTCAAAGGTCTATTATTATAAAGAAAAAACAAACACCACATTATTTACTTACAGGACGTCCTAAACCAGGTTCACCTTTGTTGGACGTCCAATGAGACAATATAAAAATAATACAGATTTTTTTAATGATAAAATAAGAAAACACTTTTAATACAAACCTAGCATTAAATTTAGGATATATCATCACTGTAATCTTGAAATTATTTTGTTGTTATAGGTACTTTTTTGAACGACGCTGAATTTTGTATAATGTAATTATGTATCGATGCCAAATAAATAAAAACAAAAAAAACATGTATGAATATAGAATTATTTCAAAAACTTTCGATCAAATGACTTAATTGAACACTCAAATAAGAAGAATACTCTGAATAGAAAAATAATTAATAAAAATCAATACCATTTTATTATAAACAAATTTGGTATGGTAAAATAAAACCAAAGTTGGTTGATGCTTATATAATGTCTGGTTAAGGGGTTCGCAACATTTTTTTCCGTCAGTTCAATTAGTGTTGCTAGAAAGAACTGACAAAGAAAACTAGCAAACAAAGCAAAGCGTACAAATACAAAGAGAAAGTTAATAAATTACATTGCAAAATTATTGAATGCTGGAAAATATTCAAATGAGGGTGGTTTAAATTATCTTTAGTTTTATTCTTTATTGGGGACATGGCATGATGGTGTCAAATTAGGGTGGTTTAAAATTATCTTCAGTTTTCTTCTTTATTCGGGACATGGCCTGGTGGTGTCTGTATCTATTATTGAACTTGTATGACCAATGGTTGACAACAGCAATGTAGGGATTAACTGTGTACCTGTAACAATATATATTGGGGCAGTAAAATTCAAAAGCATTGAGTTGTTTGTTTACATAATACATAATAATAAATGGTTGCAAATACCATTCCTAATTATTGATTACTAGGTATATGAATAATATATTTACAACGCTTTGAGTAGAGGTGAAGTAGAGAAATCTATTTGTAAATTAATAAGAGTGTCTTGTTGGTATTATTTTTACTCTATTAATTTCTTGTATCTCGAATCTGTCTAATTTTCTCCCTTTATTACATTTATGTAAGATTTTAACATTATTATCTACTGTAAATTAAAAAAAAAATTATCTTGTTTCAATGGTCAATTGTAGTAATTGTGTATTTTTATTTGGTATAATATTGGTCTTTAGTTGTTATGCCACATCGGAATAAAAAAAAATATATTATACAATATCCCATCAATTGGTGCCGTTTTCTTCGTGTTTTTTATATCGTGCAATTTGAGCTGTCGTAATTTAAAGCGAACGATTGTTGATTAATAAAATTCAAGCGGAACAAATGAACCCCAAAAATAACAAAAACCGTAAACAGTCACTCGAACCTCACCCAAATGATTATTTGATTTTATTTATCACACATTCGTTAGGAAAATCCGAGATTTCCACCCGCTTTTGTGGCCGCTTTATCCCTCGCCCCATCCCCTTCCAGTTTTGCGCGGCAAAAGTATAAACAGTCCCCGAAGGAGCTTTGCCGGCGATGCAGGGAATATCTTTGCGCTCGCAATTTTTCACTCGAGCCGAATACGAAGAGATAGTCATCTTGATGAGATTATCTCAAATTATGGTAGACCGGGCGCCACATTAACCATGGTATGAAAATTCTCTCAGTAACTTGGATACTATGTACAAGCAGTTTCAGCAGTAATCTTTATGCCAAAGAAGGTATTGCAAATCACAGTGATTTTCAATTGCTGTATCTAAATTTTTACTCTACACTATCAACTAAACAACAAAAAAATAATCGAATATTGTTTTAAAGGCTGTCGGAAGCAGGGACGTACCTAAAATCTTCGGACTACGCAAATTCTTAAAGGTAATTGGGAAACTCAATAATTTAATGTTTTTACCATCGTTGTTCATTCTAACAGCCACGAAATTATTTTTCAAATCACATGCCAAAATAATATTTGCATAAAAAGCATTGTATTGACGTACAGTTCCATTTTAATCTTTTAGTATTTAATTTATTTAATTTTTTTATTTTATAAGTGGCAATAAAACGATCAATAAATATTAGGTCTTGAATTTCTAAACATCATATTCGCAGGCAAGCCAAGATTTTCGGCTTCTACAAGCAATTCCGCTACTGGTCGGGAATCAATATTTTACTAACATTTTTTTTTTACATACACATTGGTACAAGTAGGTTAACAAGTCGAAAATGATATAAAATTTCTGGCGCAGTTCAGGGGTGATGTCTGTGCGAGACTATTATCACAGATGTATTTACGAATAAAAAAAACAATTTCTCAATAGATGGCAATATTTCTTCGTTCCTTCATAGATGGTGATAGTGTTTTAGCATATTTTCAAATGATGAGCTTCTCATTATTAAAACAAATAGAACTTTCAAAAATTGCATTGTGAAGGGAACTCATTGTTGGTGAACAAGCGCATAAAGTGATCACGTAAACCAGCCAATGACAGGTCGTAAGCCCTATAGGTGAATTGAGTTCTCTTATAATATTCAAACTTCGTCTCTATTGAGATGTTAAAAATATGTGAACATTCAATTTCTATTCATTTCAACCGAAATCGAATGTATGTCCAGTTAGTCTGGCGTGGTCTGCGATATCTGAGTTGAAAGAAAAGTTTTTTATTGCCTTTATATGTTCAGAAATTCTAGTTTTTATTTTTCTTCCACTTTGTCCGATGTATTGGCTTTCACAATTGTGACAATTTAATTTATAGACCCCACTATTGTTCAGCACACTAATTTTTGTTTTTTTGTTCAATATATATTTTTTGATACTATTATCTGTGTATAATGCAGGTTTAATTTTCATATCTTTACATATATTTAGTAAATTTGAAGTAAGTTTTCCTGTGTATAAAATTCTTCTCCAAGGTTTATCTTCTTGATGGTCAAATACTCGATAATACACAATTTTATTGATGGCCGACTCTTGTTCTTTTTTACGAATCTTTTTGACGATCAGTTTTTCATCAAAACCATTGTTTTTTGCAATTGTTTTGATCGTTTCTACTTCTGTTATGTAATTTTTTGGTGTCAGGGGTAGCGATGTGAGTCTGTGGATCATCGAGTTAAACGCTGCCATTTTTGGGATAATGGGTGGCAAGATTCTGCATGTATGATGTTGTGTGCATATGTTTCTTTTCTGTATATCTTAAATATGAATTTTCCATTTTCAATTGATATTGTTGTATCTAACACCCCCCTCTTCCTCCGTCCGCCCGCCAACATAGTTAAGTAGTCTGTCATTAGTTTTAAGTTAGTAATAAGTGGTTACTGAGGATGAGCACACGCTCGAAAACGTTATAACGCCTTTCTTAAATTAAAGGTGTTTACAGTAGTAGAAGTAAACAAAGTTATTTGTTTTATTTTATTTAAAATGAACTTCTACAAAGTTTCTCACGAAAAATTCGAAGAATTTTTTTTTCTTGTTTTTTTCATGTATTTTCTCCTAGGGGTACATGTCTTTATTGATCTGTGTAAAGACCCTTCATAGGGTGTTGAATATAAAAAAATAAAACAAAGATATTTTATGGATAAAATGAATTTATAACATAATAGAAAAACATTTCTTAATAAAATATGATGAAAAAAATAATAAATAAAATAATAAGGTGCACCGCCCATTCAGAATGTATTGCCTTTTAAGGTGAGACGTGACTGGTGTGTGGGTATACACGCATGTGTTGCGCTCCCTTTTATAAGGGTGTACTCCCGCACACCTGTCGCTGGTTACCCCAAAATTGTGGGACATGCCATGATGGGAAAAAATAGCTTTCGTGCATAAAATACCCGACAAGGCACCATAAATATGAAGGTTTTAAAACTGAACTCTTTATACACTAATTATTTGTACTTCACTCTGTATATATATGTAATTACTGTTAATTATGATAAACTGTGAATTTGTTAAACACGTGTGTTTATTTAATATATCTGGTTAGCAAAGTACCAGATATCACAAAATTACTTTATTTGTCAAATACAAATCATACTTTTAATCCATATTTTAAACAAATGTCAAATATCATAGACTCAAAAGCTACGTTTTAGTATTCTCTCCAACTGGGCAAAAGCACCTGCCTGTAAAGATCTCACATATTCCAAATAACCCAAGATTCAATTTATTTGCACTACACACTTAATACATTACGCGCTGAACGTAAATCCAAGAAGCACGTACCTCTTAGCAGTTAAAATTAACCGTTGATAATGCACAACACATAAAACCTTTAGTGTTCCTATCACCCTATATCTTACAAACCAACACTCTATACTAACACACTTGTACATAAAGGTTCTTTCATTTACTTACATTATTTGTCACTTAATTTATTTCTTCACCCATTAAAGATGCCAGTGTAATGGGTTATTCAATTATATTATACATACATACCATCACGCCATGTCCCTCGCGGGGTAGGCAGAGAGAACAGAACGCCACACTATTCTATCTTGACATACATTCACCGCCTCGTCAACATTCATGCTACGTCTCATGCATGTTCTTCTATTGTTCAGACTTCTAACATTTCCTTCTTTCAGAATATCGTTCACATGGTCGTGCCATCCTTTTCTTGGGCGCCCCCGACCTCTTTTTCCATTCCTGTCAGCCTTATATATTTTTTTCGTCAAGCGTTCTTCATTCATTCTTTCCACGTGACCAAACCATCTAAGTGTGTTAACTTTCATTCTAGTTACTACATCTTTCTTCATCTTACATTCTTTCCTTGTGACCTCATTTCTAACTCTATCATACATCGTTCTATTACAAATTCTTCTTAACCATCTCATTTCCACTGCATTTATTCTACTTTCATGCGACTTCTGCCATGTCCAGGTTTCACTTGCATACATCAAGGTTGGCACTACAATTGCGTTATGAATGGCAACTTTAGCTTCCTTTGATACGTTACGATCATTCATAACTGGTTTAAGTGCTCCATTCACTCTGTTTCCTGCCATAACTCTTCTTTCAATATCCTCATCAGGCCGTCCATTCCGTTGGAACATGCTTCCCAGATAAACATATTCGTCGACTTGTTCAAGCCATTCATTCTCTACTTTTATTTGACACGATGTTCTGCTTTCACACTTTTCAAAGACCATTACCTTTGATTTGCTAGCATTCATCCTCAGTCCGTACTCTATGCATCCTTCATATACCATGCTTACTAGATACTGTAACTCTTCCACGCTTTCTGCTAACAGGACTTTATCGTCTGCATACATCAAATCACGCACTGTTACAGTACTCAGTTTCAGACCCTTATTTTCATCCCTAAGGGCTCTTATGCAGAAATCAATGTACAGATTAAAGAGCCATGGTGACAACACGCACCCCTGTCTTACGCCACTATTAATAGAGAACCACGACGTTACTGTGTCGTTGACACGAACACATGCCTCGCTATACTCATACAATGACGCGATTGCGCGTATCAGCTTGCTCTTCACTCCGTACACTGACAATATATCCCATAGTTTTTCTCTGTTGACTTTATCATAGGCCTTTTCAAGGTCTATAAAAGCACAAAAAAGCTTCTGGTTTTTATCCAGGACCTTTTCTGTAACCATACGCAGAGAAAAAATTTGGTCTATACATCCTCTGCCGCCCACAAACGCTCCTTGGACATCCCATATCTTGCTTTCTGTAGCCTTTCGTACTCTTTGATCCAAAATTCTTGCATACATCTTACCAACTGAGCTTAGCAAACTTATGGCTCTATAGTTTTTGCAGTCAAGCTTCGATCCTTTACCTTTGTACAAGGGGACCACGACTGCATTTCTCCAGTCTGAAGGAGTGCGTCCTGCTTCCCAACATTTGTTGAAAAGAGAGTGACACCACTCCAACATCTGATCGCCGCCATACTTTATAAGTTCAGCTGATACACTGTCATACCCAGCAGCTTTTCCCGCTTTCGCGTGTTTAACTGCTTCAAACACTTCGTCTTTCGTAATTTCATCTTTTTCATCTTCGTATACTTGCCATGCTCTCTGATTCATGTCACCACTCAAACCGCAATCATACAGCTCCTTGAAGTATTCTTTCCATCGTTCTTTTACGCCATCTTCATCCATAATTAATTTTCCATCTTTATCATTTATACCTTGCGATACTTTGACACTTCCATTTTTTCTTTTCGCCACGCCTTTCTAGAACATTTTCATGTTACCAGGAAAGTCATTGGCTATTTTCAGGCTTTCTTTCTCTTTCAGAAAATCTTTTTCTCTTTTTACAATATCTTTTACCATTTTTTTACATTCTTTATACTTCTCTTTTGCTCTTTCTTCACTGTTAGATCCTTTCGCAGCTATTAATGCCATCCATGCTTTTTTCTTCTCACCCACAACAAATTTTACTCTCTCATTCCACCATGCGTCGCCTTTCTTTCCGCCTCTTTTAGCAACACCACAAACTCTCTCTGCAGTCTTACATACGGTCTCTTTCAAGGTCGTCCATGCTTCTTCGATGATTCCTTTACTGTCTATAGCTAAAAGAAGTTTGCTTCCGATATCTTTCACATATTGTTTTCTTACATTCTCATCTTGCAGCCTTTCCACTTTGGTTCGCTTCGGTGGATCACTACGGTGGGTTTTTGAGCGCCAACCGGTGAACAGATCAATTTTGGATATCACCAAGTAATGGTCTGTTTCCAGCTCCGCGCCCCTATACACCCTAGTATCCACTGTCGCTTTCCTCAGTGCGGCGTCCACACATACATAATCAATTATCGACCTTTCGTTCCCTCTTTGCCATTGTGATGACTTTATTTGATTCGATTAATTATTTGTTTTCTTATATGGTGCATATAGTCTATTATTGTTTGAGGTATTCGAGTCGTCTTCTTCATCATTTTTCTGATTAAAATTTCTATTTCGTTATGTAAGACGATTATAAAATACAATGGGATAGTTATTTGATTTGAAAATCGCCTTCCAAGGGGAGGAATGTGATGACTTTATAATTTTAATATGCACATATGTGTATATATATTATTATTATTAAAGTATGATAAATATAGGTATTTGATAATATTAAATTGTAATTGTACACTTTATGGGAGTTCTTTGTTGAAGTCGGTGAAGAATATTATAATATCTACTTACTAAACTAATATGGAATATATTTTGGTGTCATTGTTGGTAGCTTTGAACTATTCGTTAAGTTTGTTGATGCAAGTCCAAGGTACATGTGGGGATTGTATTAGTGTACCTATCTGGAATCGGAGGGGAGAGAAATTTGTCTTTAAGTATGTTGATTAGTGGGTGGCGGGGACACTTACTGGCAGATCTTGGTGAATGACGGGGGTACGTGCGAAGCTCCTGGAATTCATTTTTTGGCCTTTGTTTTGAATCCAGTAATACAGTATTCATTAATAATTAGCTCGTTTAAAAATAAATTAAATTAATTCTCATTTAATAATCAGTGTTTATTTGTGGAACGAGGATGATCATCATTGGACTCTAAAATCATATTTATTTCTTTCTCATTTATTTTTCTATATCTTAAAAATTACAAAATTTCGGTCGATAAATATTTAAACGAAATAGTGATATTTTGGAAGGCGCTATACTACCAGAGCTGCGCAGGAGATCGATGAGTCTTTTTTTTTATTATTTACTAACAATTTAATTATTTTCTTTTGACGTAATAAGATGAGAATACATGAAAAATTTAATATAAATTGGAAAATATAATCATTTTTAAACTATTTTGAATTTTCTTTCAAGTACAATTTGAATAAACATAATCTTATTTTAAACCTTATAATCTATTTGAAATTTTTCTATATTTTATTAATTTTATATTTGAAGTATTGTGTTTTTATAACTGACAGAGTGAAATGAAGTAAACTTGTATAATCCTAATTCCATAAAAATTGTTTGCATGTAGAATTTAGTGATTCATAAATTATTTCTTTATTTAAATTACTAATAGCATTATAATACTAACAAAACTCAATAACTCCTTTCCTATAAATGCATGTTAAATTGATAAGTTATCCTATCTCGTAGAAAATTAATAAGTATTATTTCCTGTCCTTAATACCAGTATTTTATTTATCGACTATCGTGGTAAAATACTTCACTAATCTAATATAATACTAATCTAATTTACCAAGTCCTTCTACCTTTGATGTCTCAAAAGACATAACCAACTGACCATTGGTTCCTTTCTTCGAATTACTTCATATATCGTTTATTTATTTGTTTATTTGTCATATAGATAAATAAATGAATAAATGAACACTAGAGTTGTGGGGTTATCGATATTTCAAAGGGTCGAAATGTCCCTATCGCAGCTGAAGTATGTTGGAGATATATACATTTATATCAATATATAGTAATGCATGATGTCACAGGTAGTCTAATTAATCCTTGTTAATGCACTCGGACCTGGAAGTAATTTGAAACGGTTGACCAGGATGGAAACGAGCGGGTATAGGTGCTCGTTTCAAACTGCATGAAGCATGAAAAATTAGCATGATCTTCTTGAAAATCTGAATTTCCCTAACCTTAAAATGTCAGATGAAGTATGAAAATCGAGTGAAAAACACAAAACTTTACTAGCCTATTTTGTAGAAGCCTTAAAATGTCACTTAGACATCGCTTATGGAAATCAAAGTATCACCCTATGTGTCTTGAAATAACCATTTTATCTAAAGTAATCAAAATATTCATGTTTCAATCTGTTACTGTAGAAGGAAAATTCGTGTCCTGAAAACTAACATTATAAAGATATATTGGACATCTAACAAAATTTGATATAAAACTATTTACGTCACACTCATGGAAAGATCGTCGATTGCATATAAATATTGTCTTTTGTTATATAATGTATTTTGGTATTGTTTTAATATGTTTTCATTACAGCAGGATATACGAAAAGGTAGGAAAACTTAAGTTCGTTATTTCCTAACCTCCATGAGTGTGAAAAAGCGTTAAGAAGCATATATCGTATTTTCTATTGAGTTTTATTTATGTTTTTGTTTATGAGAATCATATGAACTTGTTTTATGAAAACTTTCGTCATCCTATTAAGTCTGTAGGTACATGAATGCATTGTCTTCTATATATATAAATATAAGAGAGTAGATTTGTTAAAGATTCATTTTATTATAAAGTAAAATTTACCAAGTCTGTAGGTATATTAATATACATATATCGATCAAATTGAGTAACAATTAAGTTACATAATTTGGGTTGAGAATCGAAGTTTTATCATTACATTATACGAATTTAATAATCCTGTAGTTATAATTTTGTATGTAAATATTAACTATCTTTCAACAGTCGTGGAGTCTGTTAATTTATTAATTATTAATATAATATATATAAATTTTATTATAAATATTCGTCTGTTTATAACTCGTAAATAAAACACAACGTAGAGGGTCCTTTTTAACGTGAATAATAATAATAATTACTAGACGATCATTGGCCAAAATCCGTTGAAAAACATATAAAATTAGCGAAATAAGATAGAAGAATACGATGTTCTTTCATGATAGAATCATTCAATAATGAATATTCAAATAGATGTAATAAATTCTAGATTTACCTTACAGGTAGAGGATAAACTAGTTAGGGAAATTAGCTATAGTACAAGGAAATAGACGTTAGATTTTAATAGGTAGTTTAGCTAGCTAGTTTAGGAGGTTATGGATCCACAGAAAATAGTTTAGGACGATATTTAGTTCAGGTTAGGGTGGAGCCCATCACATAATTTGGTGCCGTGACCAGGATCAGTATTTATTACCTAAATATTGACTGGGATTACTACGGAAGCATTAGAATTAGTTGTCTAGAGAAAGTGTGGTATTATGTCCTCTTTGCCTACCTCGCGAAGGGACGGAATCGTTCGTTTCATTCATGCCATCACAGCAGAATCACGAATCTTGAATAGAAAAAAAAAAATAGAAAAGTGTGGTATTGTGTCCACTTTGCCTACCTCGTGAAGATGCGAAATCATTCATTTCATTCTTACCATCACGGCAGGATCTTAAATCTCGTATAGGGAAAAGTGTGGTGTTCTCTCCTCTTTGCTTGCCTCGTGAAGGTACGAAATCATTCGTTTCATTCATACCATCACGGTGGAATCATTAAATTCTCGTCTAGGAGAAAGTGTGGTGTTCTATCCTCTTTGCCTAACTCGCAATAGTATGAAGTTATCAGAATTTGATAGATAGCTGAAATCTCTGGGGGGAGAATTGTTTTGTCATAAGTGTAGAAAGAGGTATTAGAGAATCGTTTATTTACTCGTGTCTTTATCTATAAATAATATGTAAATTAAATAATTATTTATTTGAGGGATTGTATAATTGTTAATCTAGGAAAATTATAATCTACATATATAAAGTAGTTGGGAACAGAAAAGAAAATTATCTAGTTGAACGTATATTTTCGTAGATCGAAGTCATTGGCGCATGTAAATATAAGTTTCAGGTAGAATTGGTTGTGTCCACTGTATATTAGATTTTGGTTATTTTATTGAGTAAAATATTATCTATAGTTTAATTTAAAATTGAAACTATTTAATAATGAACAGTGTTAGGAGCGGTAATCTTATTAATTTTAAACACTTAATAGATGATTGAATAGGTTAATTAATGGATGGATAAATAAAATGAATAAGTAGCGGAGACTATAATGATGTCATTATTGATGGTCCTGGGTTCGGTTCCCAGCAGAGGAGAAATTTATTTAAATTCATTTCTCACGCAAATATTGCTTCTCTGGGCTGGAAACACTGGTTGGTTGGAAGAAGTTGCCAACTCACCACTTGCGCAGGGTGCAAGGAAGTGTTATTATTATTATTATTATTATTATTATTTATTGAACTAAAGTTGTCTGATATGCTTGATAGAGGAGTGTGGAGTTCGGTTCTCTATACCTAATGAAAAGTTTGGGGCTTTGTTTGTTTGTCTCGCACCATTACATTTGTGGGGAGGGATAAATATAATTATTTAATCATGTACATTGATGAAAATTAGGAAATAATTTATCATAAATAGTATGTTTGAGTTATCTTGATATTAATATTGGTACCTAAATTTGTGTTATAAATATTACCATACTAAGAATAACAAATTTAGACTAGTGATCAGAGTCATAACGTGAAAGATAATTTCTTCCAAGACGTCTCATTGATGTTTTGGAGATTTGCTGGTAAAATTGAAGCTTAATTTTGTATAAATTGGTTTTGAGATTTTATGACAGAGAGAGTTATATTAACTTTGTAGATACATTAGAATACAGAGTTGAATCGTTATTTTTTTATTTTATTAGATACGATTTGGTTTTGAAAATACCTATTTAATTTATAAATACGGCTGGCTTAAAATTCGATGTGTTTAGTTGTTTGTTTGTCATTTTGATCTTTGTAACATATTATTAATTATTAATATATTAATTATCAGTGATAATCCATAGTTGGACTGTTGTAATTCAATTAAATTGATGATAAAAGTATTAGATTAGAATTAATTTCCGGTTTTGTTGAAAAAAAAAAAAATGATTTGACACGTGTCTTATAATGAATTGTATTTGCCAAACTTATAAATGCACTTTTTTTTTTTTTTTTTTAAATTACACCATTACGATAGGTATTTAGATGTTTAATTTGGGGTATTTTAAAAATATTTTGTTTTGGTAATAGCTGCATTTTACGACGTCGTCCAATTTAAAGTCCTTATTAGACACACATAATATCTAATGTTTTAAATGCTGGGGTTGTTTATTTCAGTCTCAAAGCTCTGTAGTACTTATTACGAAATATTTTATGAGAGTGTGTTTTGGTACCTAATAGCTTTAGTGAGATCATAAAATAAACGGGAATGGTATGATATACTTATATATTGGTTGCCTAAGGAGAAAAATGAATAAACGAATAAAGGGTGCTTATTGAAGTGTTTGTTTCTTTTAATGTCAGTCCGATGTTTTAAGGATGTACTATACATTCTTCGTTAGAACCATGTTTCAGAGGGGATATATTGTATTGTTGATAACTGCATTTTTTGTTTGTCAGCTTAAATAAACAATATTTTATGTTGGGGCAATGAACTTAGAACAAGAAGGTATTTAAAATCATTATGTATAGGGCTTATTGTACCTACATGTAATGCGTTTGGTAATAAATAATATTATTAGTTACCTACATACCCGATGGGAACGAGAATGATATATTTATTTTTGAAAGGGGTTATTGTTTTCTTTTATGTCTAGGAGAATAATATACATATATGTATATTTTTTATCGTTTACCATTAAGAAACGCATAACATATGCATTTAATGAATCAATGTTTTAAGTTTTATGAGTACCGATGTTTCTGTTGTGACTAAAAGATATAAACAATGCATGGACTTGTTATATGTATATTACAAACTGAAATTAGATGTTCGTGGGAGTGCATTGATTTATGGCTCAGCACGCATAGAAAAATATTATTATGAAAGAAAAAGAGTACATACTTTGTCATTAACTTTGGATAGATTAGGTATATTTTTTTTAAATGGGCTTATTCAAATACAAACATTCGGAACTGTTGTATGGTATCATGGGTTCATTTTATTTAGTTCATCGGGAAAAAGAAGAAATTGATGTTACTTATATGTAGACATTGTATTTCTAATACATTTTTTTTATTTTTTTTATTGGTATAACGATTGACAGTGTTTCAGAATTACGATAATTGAGTAATAATAATACAATTTGGCGTGATATTGTTATAAATTAGTTTTGCTAAATTCATCGTTTGATTATTTATTGATTCATTTAGTTGGCTGTTAAACTATTAATGTTTTTGCACTCTTATCTCACCTTTTCTTCTTTTGACGCTTTCTAGTGCAAATAACTTGAATATTGGCGAAATATTTTTTTTTCGATCAATAATTTTGTTAACCAATCATTGGAATTTGGAGTCGATATAAAGGATTTATTTAACATTTTCAAATGCGCAGTAATGATAAATACACTTACACTGTAGGGGAGGAAATATAGCAATGATTGCTTTCTTTCTATTTATCTTTTCTTTCATCCGATTAGAGATAATCTTTGAAGATGGGGCGCTTGGAGTATGTGAGGTATTATAATAGACTATAGTTGGGACGTCAAATATTTTATTGAGAGTTTGCAACCCTCTTCGATTTCTTTTCCTGATTTTTTGTTGATCCACTGGTCATAATACTATTGATATTTAGGTATACTAATTTATATTAAAAAGATAATAATTTATTTAGATGACATTTAATAGAGTTAGTCAGTTTTGTTAGAAAATTATGAAAAATATTAAATTAGATAGGCATTCCATACATTGGACATATTTATTGAATTCTATGTAGCATGTAATGTTGACCAAATTTATATGATAATTATGGTTTCAGAAATTTGAGGTCGTTTAGATAAATATTTTCCGGAAGAGAGAAGAATTTGAAAATTGTTGTTTTTTCTCAATGTGGTATAAATTCTTTTCATTATCGTAAACATTAATTTGTTTATTTGGACGAGGGGATCGTTATGTTTCGTTATTCCTCCATTGGTTAGGTATTTTTTTGAATAGTTTATTTATTTAGGTAAAATAAACAGGCTTAACCTACAATTATTTTACACGATTAATCTTAATAAAGTAATTACATCGCTGTGTATAACATTTCAAATTGTAAAGTGCAAAAATTAAATTGAAGCATTCGAGAATGACCTACTGGTCATTCGCTTGTTTGAAAAAGAAAAAAAAAGGGTAGATTGTACAATCTCCCCAAGTTAGGGCAAGAAAATATATTTTCAAATTCGTTTAATTTTGGGAAAATATCTACAAGATATCTGGTCAACGATATGATTTTGGAATCGCGAGTGATTCGGGGGAGTGCGAAAAATAGCTTATATTGGTTTTGTATGACTTTAGATAAAGGGTTCCGAGATCTTGTATGCATTTTTTTTCTTTTCTATCAAAATTCGGTGAACGCGGTATATTGGTGGCAGCTTGTATGCGATTGTTGACATAGCATAGTAGAATTGAGTCAGCCATTCTTCTTCTTTCCCTCAGGGATTTTATAAAAGTTCATTTTTCTCGTATGTAACTAGATTTGATTTCTTTGAGTAATAAGCCAGAATCTTGAAGATTTTTTTTATTCTCTCAATTCTCACACTTCGTAATTCGGTGACAAAAAGACCGAATTATATTCGAGAGCAGAAACTATGAGACTTTTGTATAAATTCAATGCTACTGTTTGGTCCGAAAGGTCTTTTGTCTGCCAGCATATAAACCCTTGTAGTTTGGAAGTTTTTTTTTATTTTATTTCATCTATATGCGTGTCATATTTAATTTTAATATCGAATAGGACGATTAAATCTCTCACATTATCACATCTTGGTAAATAATAATTGTTTATGTTGTGTTGGAAAGATATTTTAGATTTATTATTTGTGAAGGGAAAATATTGACACTTGCTGTCGTTAAAATAAGGGTCATTTAGTTTACACTAATTATGTGTATAGGGAGGCGAGATCTTCCTGCAGTAGATTACAATCTGTGATAATTTCTATTTTACTGTACAGTATTAGATCGTCGGAAAACAGAAAAAAAAAAGAACAAAGGTTCGGATTATTTAGTTCAGAGTAGTGATTTAAAAATGTTTATTTATATAATGGCTTCATTTTTTTTACGAGCTGTGTTATATGTAAGGATACCTACCAGCGTTGCATTCTTTGCTTATATATGAAACATACGCGCGGGATTTGTGCGTTGGGTCGACACGCATGGATACCACTTAGATTGAAATGATTTATTGTTTACGAGCGGTAACAGGAATAGGGTGACCAAAATATTTTATCGAGTGATACATTATTCGGTTGAAATGGAAGGGTGACCGCATTATTTTTTTTTTAAATAGAAAAAGGATGGAATTTCAAATGGTGTCTTCACTATTATCCATACATTTCAAAGTTTAGATATTGATATCAGGGCTTATAGTTGGAGGGGAGAGGTTTTATATTGAATTTGTTTTATATTTACCAATTCGTTGAAGGGACAAAGACAGTAAGGATCGGGGGGGGGAGAAGGAGTAGTGTTGTTTGTTCCTTTTAATCGACAATAATTTTCAGGATGAATGAATGGATTAACAATCGGGGGGGAGGAAATCTTAAATTTATAATAGAAAATATGGACAACATTGTTTAGATTAGAACAACACGTCGAATTACTTCTTATGAATTTCGGTTGACTATTTAGTTTCTTCTGTGTGAAGTTCCACAATTTTCCTAATAAAATTACGTAACTTCAGGGGGGAGAATGTGATGACTTTATTTGATTCGATTAATTATTTGTTTTCTTATATGGTGCATATAGTCTATTATTGTTTGAGGTATTCGAGTCGTCTTCTTCATCATTTTTCTGATTAAAATTTCTATTTCGTTATGTAAGACGATTATAAAATACAATGGGATAGTTATTTGATTTGAAAATCGCCTTCCAAGGGGAGGAATGTGATGACTTTATAATTTTAATATGCACATATGTGTATATATATTATTATTATTAAAGTATGATAAATATAGGTATTTGATAATATTAAATTGTAATTGTACACTTTATGGGAGTTCTTTGTTGAAGTCGGTGAAGAATATTATAATATCTACTTACTAAACTAATATGGAATATATTTTGGTGTCATTGTTGGTAGCTTTGAACTATTCGTTAAGTTTGTTGATGCAAGTCCAAGGTACATGTGGGGATTGTATTAGTGTACCTATCTGGAATCGGAGGGGAGAGAAATTTGTCTTTAAGTATGTTGATTAGTGGGTGGCGGGGACACTTACTGGCAGATCTTGGTGAATGACGGGGGTACGTGCGAAGCTCCTGGAATTCATTTTTTGGCCTTTGTTTTGAATCCAGTAATACAGTATTCATTAATAATTAGCTCGTTTAAAAATAAATTAAATTAATTCTCATTTAATAATCAGTGTTTATTTGTGGAACGAGGATGATCATCATTGGACTCTAAAATCATATTTATTTCTTTCTCATTTATTTTTCTATATCTTAAAAATTACAAAATTTCGGTCGATAAATATTTAAACGAAATAGTGATATTTTGGAAGGCGCTATACTACCAGAGCTGCGCAGGAGATCGATGAGTCTTTTTTTTTATTATTTACTAACAATTTAATTATTTTCTTTTGACGTAATAAGATGAGAATACATGAAAAATTTAATATAAATTGGAAAATATAATCATTTTTAAACTATTTTGAATTTTCTTTCAAGTACAATTTGAATAAACATAATCTTATTTTAAACCTTATAATCTATTTGAAATTTTTCTATATTTTATTAATTTTATATTTGAAGTATTGTGTTTTTATAACTGACAGAGTGAAATGAAGTAAACTTGTATAATCCTAATTCCATAAAAATTGTTTGCATGTAGAATTTAGTGATTCATAAATTATTTCTTTATTTAAATTACTAATAGCATTATAATACTAACAAAACTCAATAACTCCTTTCCTATAAATGCATGTTAAATTGATAAGTTATCCTATCTCGTAGAAAATTAATAAGTATTATTTCCTGTCCTTAATACCAGTATTTTATTTATCGACTATCGTGGTAAAATACTTCACTAATCTAATATAATACTAATCTAATTTACCAAGTCCTTCTACCTTTGATGTCTCAAAAGACATAACCAACTGACCATTGGTTCCTTTCTTCGAATTACTTCATATATCGTTTATTTATTTGTTTATTTGTCATATAGATAAATAAATGAATAAATGAACACTAGAGTTGTGGGGTTATCGATATTTCAAAGGGTCGAAATGTCCCTATCGCAGCTGAAGTATGTTGGAGATATATACATTTATATCAATATATAGTAATGCATGATGTCACAGGTAGTCTAATTAATCCTTGTTAATGCACTCGGACCTGGAAGTAATTTGAAACGGTTGACCAGGATGGAAACGAGCGGGTATAGGTGCTCGTTTCAAACTGCATGAAGCATGAAAAATTAGCATGATCTTCTTGAAAATCTGAATTTCCCTAACCTTAAAATGTCAGATGAAGTATGAAAATCGAGTGAAAAACACAAAACTTTACTAGCCTATTTTGTAGAAGCCTTAAAATGTCACTTAGACATCGCTTATGGAAATCAAAGTATCACCCTATGTGTCTTGAAATAACCATTTTATCTAAAGTAATCAAAATATTCATGTTTCAATCTGTTACTGTAGAAGGAAAATTCGTGTCCTGAAAACTAACATTATAAAGATATATTGGACATCTAACAAAATTTGATATAAAACTATTTACGTCACACTCATGGAAAGATCGTCGATTGCATATAAATATTGTCTTTTGTTATATAATGTATTTTGGTATTGTTTTAATATGTTTTCATTACAGCAGGATATACGAAAAGGTAGGAAAACTTAAGTTCGTTATTTCCTAACCTCCATGAGTGTGAAAAAGCGTTAAGAAGCATATATCGTATTTTCTATTGAGTTTTATTTATGTTTTTGTTTATGAGAATCATATGAACTTGTTTTATGAAAACTTTCGTCATCCTATTAAGTCTGTAGGTACATGAATGCATTGTCTTCTATATATATAAATATAAGAGAGTAGATTTGTTAAAGATTCATTTTATTATAAAGTAAAATTTACCAAGTCTGTAGGTATATTAATATACATATATCGATCAAATTGAGTAACAATTAAGTTACATAATTTGGGTTGAGAATCGAAGTTTTATCATTACATTATACGAATTTAATAATCCTGTAGTTATAATTTTGTATGTAAATATTAACTATCTTTCAACAGTCGTGGAGTCTGTTAATTTATTAATTATTAATATAATATATATAAATTTTATTATAAATATTCGTCTGTTTATAACTCGTAAATAAAACACAACGTAGAGGGTCCTTTTTAACGTGAATAATAATAATAATTACTAGACGATCATTGGCCAAAATCCGTTGAAAAACATATAAAATTAGCGAAATAAGATAGAAGAATACGATGTTCTTTCATGATAGAATCATTCAATAATGAATATTCAAATAGATGTAATAAATTCTAGATTTACCTTACAGGTAGAGGATAAACTAGTTAGGGAAATTAGCTATAGTACAAGGAAATAGACGTTAGATTTTAATAGGTAGTTTAGCTAGCTAGTTTAGGAGGTTATGGATCCACAGAAAATAGTTTAGGACGATATTTAGTTCAGGTTAGGGTGGAGCCCATCACACCATGTATACTGGTGAACTCTTTTGTGGCTGAATACAGTATTCGCCACAAATAGATTTCCTTCCGTACAGACTTCCAGAAGTCTCTTACCATTTTCATTCACTCTACTATCACCGTGGGGACCAAGGACAGACTCAAAATCTTTCCGACGGACGCCCACCCACCCATTAAGATCTCCAGCCAGAATCACTCTTTCATTATCTTTTTTCATGTTCATTATTTCAGTCAGCCTGTTCTAGAATTCATCCTTTTCACTTTCGCTATCGGAGTTCACAGGTGCGTATCCTATAATTAGAAACACGCTTGTAATTCCAATCTTCAGCCTTACCCACATCAGTCTAGACCATTCAAGCTTGTACTCTTTCATACATGTCCCCATTCGTTTCGCTAGAATCAGCCCGACTCCCTTGCATGCAAAATCGTCACTCTTCACACCCGACCAAAGCTCTATCATACCATCGTTTCGTACGTTCATCCCTTTACCTTTCTTTTTTGTTTCACTTACACACATAATATCAATCTCTTTCTCTTTCATCACGTCACACATTTCGTTCATCTTTCTATCCATTCCACCTCTAATATTCCACACTCCTATTCTGCATTCTGTTCTCCTCTTTTTGCCTACCCCCTGGACCGTTACATGACGAGTGGCAGGCTGCATCGATGTATCCCGAAGGAATCCAGGGGGTTTTGTTGCTTACATACTAAGTATACATTACACTAAAACACTAAAAAAAATACTTAAAATTAGCAAGAATGTCCTTTTTGTGACAAGCATTTCTACAAATATCCTGACCCACTATGGTGACGAATTTGCTGTGGCGGATGTCGTCCTAGTTGTAGTTCACAAAAACGGTCGCTTACGCGTACAATGTGCCGCATCACAGAATTGCTCAAATGACGGAGTAGATGAAGTGTGTGGGCCAAGAGTCGTACAGGTTGACGGTCTCGACGACTGTGTACAGTGTGAGAAGAGAAGAGAAGAGAAGAATGTCGGTCAAAAGGTCGTACGAGGATGACGGTCTCCACTGTGTATAGTGCGGCGAACGATGATCTCACGTCCAGCACGTCCAGAAACAAACATATGGCTAAATTATATGGCACGTTTCTAGGAGCACAGTATGCACGCATAACAACACGTGGGTGACATACTATAGAACACGTGGTCAAAGAGTAGGTAGAATTATACCCTTTTGTAAAAGTCTACTTTACGGCGCTTCTAGGAGCACAATATGCACGGATATATACACTTGGGTGACACACTAGAGACACGTGGTCAATAGGTAAGTCTAAAGTTAGGTATAATTAAACACTAAAAACTACTTTACAGCACTAGCAAACAAACAGTTACGGAGCGGCGCGCAAACGCGTGCGCGCGCGGCGACTGACGGGACGAGACTTTTTCAATTATAAGATTCAATTATAGAGAATTCAATTATATTGATTTTTTTATCTCAATAAATTTTCTATTGCAGTCTTCATTTTATAATCTATATACATTTATAACTAGTTGCATGTAACACATGAGATCCAACTGTCGATAGCGATAGTATGTATAGTTGAAGAATATGTACCAAACTATAAACCCATAAATACAAACTATTGAACATTTTCAGATATTTTGTTTTCTATACAACATATGTAGGTATGTATGTCAAGATAGGATAGTATGGAGGAAGATCCTTTTTTCCTACCCAGAATATGAAAATAGCATGATGGTATGTATGTATGTACATATGTTTGGAAATGAAGTATCAAACTATTAAGTCTTCTTACATATTGTGTATAGGCGACTGCCATACAAAATGTATGAAGCGATGTCATCACTAAATTCAATTTAAAAAAAAATGTTAAAAAAAAATTGAGTTCTTCTACTACAATGATGATATTCTTTATAGAAAATTAAATTATCTAGTTGGGGTGTTTCGGCTTTTTTCGATAATTGTAAAAGTTTTGGAAATATAGGCAGTTAAACTCATAAATTTATCATAAAAAAAATATATTTCTCAATAAAAATGTTTGAGAAACCCTGGAATTTTTTTGATATTGTAATGAATAAATAAAAAAATATATTTAGATCTCACAAGTAACTAAAAAAATATCGTTCTAAAAAGAATATATTAGTTAGCAAAAAAAATAAAAACAACATAAAAGTAAATTCTTTAATCGAAAATTCGCGGTAAACTAACGTGTATTGATGTTTTTTTTTCTGAGTTTTGAAATGGATGGATGCAAAATCGCCCCAGAATCACACGTTAACGAATTAACGAAATGGACAGAAACAAGCCCGGGCACAGCAGCCAACCGAAGAGGGGTGGATTTGTGCAAATAACGGCAAAAAGCGCGCTAAGGCCGCGTGATGTTTATTCCACAAATATAATCCCTGGTTGTTCCGCGGCGGGCGGGCGGTTTGTACATTATTTTTTATTTTTCTCAAAACAACACAAAACATTCCGACACACTTGCTTTTCTCATTTTGATTAGCATTTATCAAACAAACATACAGGTTTCTTTCACTCCGGGTTTTGTCATACACGGTATGGAATATTTGCGATTTATAGTACGATGAAACATATCAGATGGACCACGTAAACAGTATGGATGACTCTAGAATCCCCTACATTGCAGCCATTTTAATTCCACCTGGTCAATGTGACAAGACATCAAGACTTCCCAAAAGATTGAGGGAGAACTGGACCTGGATATCCCAAAAGTAGCAGCTTTATATTAAAATAGATCATTAGATGAAAATAAAGGATATAGATAAAAAAGATTCTTTTACTTTTTGGCCAAATGGAAATGTTTGGCTACATTGAATGCTTTAAGCAAGTGAAAAGAAAGAATGAGTATTTATATTTCTCTTTTTTCGATTGTTCTTGAACCCAAATTGAGCATTGGCCTTCTGCAACTTTCGCCTCCAGCTCCGGCTGCCCTCAATTAACACGATAAATAAATGTCATATAAAGAAAACCATCATCAAAACAATATGAACGTGAACACATTGGGATAGTTTGAAACTTAAGGAGTCTGACAGGAATACGGGAGTCATCCGAGAAAATAGGATCGCTCGATTATGTGAGCATTTTTCCAGACAAATGGAAATATAAAGCTGGAATGTATCAAATTATGGATGCTTATGAAACAATTTATGCTTTTGAAGATAGAAAAATGTGGCGTTCGGTTTTAATACTAAAATGACAGAGCAATACGATAATTTGAAAATAGATTAAAATAATTCGGCAACGTAAGTATACAACATTAGATTTAGTTTCAATCACAAATCTTACAAGAATCAACCAAATGTGATATTTCATCGTATAAAAGTGTAATTTTATAAAAGGTGTTTGTTATATACATTATATCTTAAATCGTTATATTTGTTTGACAATTCATTTCAGATTTAGAGTAAAAAAAAGTTGACAATTTATTATGAATTATTAAACAAAAACGATGTCATTAAAAAAACACCCAATGAAATTTACTTGACCAAAAATATGTCCAGAACTGGTATTCGATAAACTGTGGTCCTAAAGGCAACAAATAAACTCTAACTGAAAACAAGATATTATTGTGAAAACATTTAGAAACAGACGAGAATCAACTCCCCAAAATAAACTGTTATTAGATTTATATCAAACAATACGATCCAAATGATGAACAGTAAATCTACGAATACAAGTAATAATTAATACAATCCTCATGTACGAGAAACTCAGTTATAAATATCAAGATGTTTCATAACCGCTTTACTGTAATTGACTTTTCAATGTTGCAAATATTATTTTATCTCTCGTTATTCTCCTAAAATTATCCATAGAATCAACACTGATTTCTCCATTATTCATGAAATAATATTCTCTCATAAAGAAACCTTGCCCCTGGCTACTCAACTGCTCGAAACAGTCGAGTTTGAACACTTTTCAAAAGATATTTCAATATTATACCACAGCGAAAAAATAAACTGTAGCAATGACAAATGTTCAAATTCTAAATTTTCAGTTTGTTTATTTAAGTATACTAGTAAAATACCAAGAATCACACAAAAATAACAAGTTATATTTCAAATTCCAAAAAATCGAAATATTGAAAATACAATAAATTGAACGATTTCATTCATAATGAATCAAACGACAAAAATCAATTTTGAAAATCAATAATATTTGAAATTCTTGTATTTAAAAAGATACAAAAAGTAAAATAACATTTATGATTTAAAATTTCATACAGTTTATTTAAATTTATTGTTAATACCGACTACTATTATAAAAACGTTCAAAATACACTGACTTGCCAGAGTTATATCGGTATTAACGGACACTGGCTCATAGAAAAGCATGCCAGAAAGCTAGGATAGGAGGCATTACGATTACTGCAGAGCATGCCAAGACGAAGAGGAAGATTAGACTGTGGTCCACTCTTTCTACTATTGTCCTGCTATCTCTAGAAATATAAAGAGCTCCTTGAGAAGTTTCTTCTATGATGACCTAATGGACATAGCGTCAGTTAAAACACTGACTAAAAGTGCCAGAGAGAATCAAGTACAAATTATGTTTGTTGACTTTCAAAGCAATCCATGGCATGGCTCCCACGTATCTTTCAGATTTCTGCATCCCTCTCACCGTAAACGAGCGACAACAAACACGTCGGTCAGCCACCACATCCATGATTGGCAAGTTGACTGAAATAAATAGAGTCAACACTACATCCTTCGGTGATCGTGCTTTTGCTGTGGCTGGACCAGCCTCGTGGAATAAACTACCACCTGAACTGAGGCAAATCGACAACTTAGCTGCACTATTTAGGAAACACCTAAAAACTCACTTCTTCCGCGAGTCTTACAAAAACCTGTAATATATTCAAAGCGCCCTTGAGGTGAGGTTATCACAAAAACGGTGCTATAAAAATCATCCTAATTTATTATTTATTTATGACATTCATTAGCCACTCAGGCTGGTTCAGTAAGGGGAAGGACAGCCCCATTGTCCCTACAGAAGATGTTAGGATTTTAGACTTGCAAAAACGAGAATAACATGTACACAAAATAGTTTATACCATAAAGGTCTCAAAATGTACCTATAATATGTAGTTCATAAAAATCTTGTCACCTTTCGTAGGCTAATGTAGTTTTATATATTCCGAACCTTAACATCACGAACATCTGAATTATTATTTTATAAATTTTATTGTATTTTTAATTATTATTTTATAAATTTTAATTGTTTAAAGAATATACTTAAATTGGTCATGTATGAAATCTTTTATTTAAAACCTTTCATTATTTTAAATTAAGTGTCTAATTTTGAAATAACTGACATTTGCAATGTCATATTTGGAGATAGATGTTTAAAATCCTTTTAAACAATCAATAAACAATCAGCTAGACTATGGAATGGCCTAAGTGATAAAGTAACGTCATCTCAATCCATTCAAATATTTAAAGGTAAACTAAAAAAACTTTATTTGTCAAGTAGTTCCTAAATTCCTTCTATATCCTTCCGTAACCTCCTTTTCCTCCTTGCTATGATCAGTGTTATTTTTATTAATCTTTTTCTTTTAAACTCTCTTTTCATTTTTTTTCTCTTTGTATTTTTTTTTACATTTCTTACTCTTTCATGTTATTTTTTATCAATTTATTTCTCACTAAATTATTATTATTGTACCAATTTAACTAAAAGACTTCACGTTGCTCGGGTTGGTTGGAAGAAATTGCCTTATGGCAATAAACCTGCCTTTGTACACATGTACATAAATTATATAAATAAATAAATAAATAAACATATAGGTACCTCCCAAAGTACTTATATTCAAATTCATCATTGCTTTCTGCACGGTTGAAATATCCAAAACAAAACCAACATTGAATACTCGTATACACAAATTGCATTTTTTTGAATTCGAAAGTGAGATATCCGAGATGAGTAGTGCAAAAACTCCAATTATTTATTGTTGATTGATAAGTATTGGCCCAGCGCCAGAAACCATTACCAAACTTCTTGGCAGTTTGATATTTTACAGCTCTATCTGAGATATTTCATTAAATTTGATTACGAACGAATATTGAGAGAGTAAAGGGGGTGTATTCGGTAAAAGCGCTTAAATCAACTCCTCAGCACTCAACAGAGGTGGAGTGGAAGCGAACCTACAGCACCCCGTTTTCCCACAAAATCATCCAAAACCACTCTTCTCCATTACACACACTATTAAGCCGGTCGAAAATTTTATATTTTAATTATCTATAAATCAACATTCAACGTAAATTTAATTGACCCGAGCACCTGAATATATGAAAAGGTAACGAGGTTGTGTAAACACTCGTGTATCAAAATAATTAATTATAAATACATATCAAAAATTTCAGAGAGCCGAAGCACGTGGAGATAAAATGCTGTCGAATGTCAAGGTGAATGAGGTCTCGTGTGCTGCGTGGAGAGAAGTATACCTAAACTCCTTCACACTGAGAGAAATATTTTGATTTTAGGATCAGAATTTCAGTTTTCGTATAATCATTTTTATATTTTTTCTCATTATGCTCAAAAGAATGTTAGAGGAACGAAGTAGCTATAATTAAATGTCTTGATAAGACAAGTGGAAAATATTTTTCGGGAGACACGTGACACGGAAGTCTGACCTGGGAGACCTGACACGATACGAGCACAAGGCCATTTTTTTATTATTAATATTCCCAGAATTCACTTTGTGGTACATTTTTAAAAATCACAATTACTTTGTTATAAACATTTTTTCAATTAACCTTAATATAATATAATGAACGAAGGCCTCAGACTTGCGTCATATTTTCAAGAGACGTCTGATTTATCAAATGTAAAGAATTCTTCTTCTTGGTCACAATCCTAAGATTGGTTTGCACCAGCACTCCATCTCTCCACATATCTCTGTTGTCCGCCAGCCTTTTCATCTCTTGGTAGCTGCTACAGCGCACATCACTTGTCAATATAACTGTCTCGAGGGCGACCTCTAGTTTCTGCCCTCCGTCATTCCTTCGGCGATTGTAACAAGCAGACCCGGATGCCTGATGTTATGGCCTATCCATTTGGATCGTTGTTAGGCAATCCTCTTTAGAAGTTGTCTAGTTTCTCCGACCCTGCTCAGTACCACGTCGCGTCGTAATGTGGTCTTACCAATGGATCCTAGACATGCGCCTGAAACAACACATAACGGATGCAGACAGACGTCCAGATTCTCTCCGGCTGAGAGTCCACGTTTCGCTGCCATACAGCAACACATTCCAGACAAGAGTCTAATCAAGTTCTTCCTATCATTGATATCAATGTCAAGAGATTCAAATATCATAGATTTTTTGTTAAAGGCTTATTAGTATTAGAATAATTTATCTGTGTATTATTTCATTTTTCAAAATTTTATGTATTTTTTTTTAAATTTAATATGTCCTTGTAACAAGTACATAATATATAGCCTCATATATTCTTCAAACTTCAAAGTATAAATGTTGTGCTATGGATAAACGAAATTGGTCGTAGCAGGATTCGAACTCGCGATCACTGAATTACTAACCCAGCGCGCTAGCTGCTCTGACACCATCCATCTAAATGAATAATTACTTAATTTCAAAGGTATGTGATATTACGTGAATCTGTTTGAAAATCACGTATTTCTCAATCGTACCTGTATTGCATAAATGGATAATTTTGTCATATCAGCGTCAATTTTTTTAATTATTGTATACACATGGAAAGTTGTATCATATTAGCGTTTGATTTTTGAATTATTTGCAACGTGTTTTATTTCCTAGTCGATAAACTTTACAAACAATTTGACAAATTTTTAATGTTATAAATCTGCGTTTACCGCAGATTTTGAGATACGTGACATGCTATGTGCCATTATCATTTCCCGTTTCGAGGTTGTTCGTGGGTTTTTCATACATTTTAACCCATTATTTGTTAACATTTTTCTGTGTAAAACAATATTTTCTTGAATTTTTTGACTATTGTGCAATATTTTTTGATGTGTCAGATTGTGTCGTCACAATATTAGCTCGTATGGAAGAGACATTTTTTCATGACGCTACATTAAAAAATGCCTTTCTTCAAAGACTTTTTCCTCGTGTTTCCAAAAAGCATCCGGGAAATATTTTCTAGGAGTATTTCTGCGATACAATTTTTATCGGTTTTATATTCACAATGCAATCGTTTGATACTATGATATTGGCTCAAATTTTTCAAAAGGAAAATTTAAATGAATAAATATTTTTTTTATTTTATTTTATTTTGTTTTGTTTCTCGAGCAACTAACAAGAAAGTACTTTGTCAAATATTTACTTAACACGCACCCAATAACAAGTTGCCACATTATGGAGACTTACGATTTTAATCGTCTCACAGATCCAGAATGAAAATACAATTAAAAACTGTGTCTCCGCCGAGAATCAAACCCGGGACCTTTGGATCAGCAGTCAAATACCTAATAAACTGATCCACGAATGTCGACTTTATGCTATTTATTTAGGTATCATCTTTCGTGATTTATACCTAAATGCCAAATGAACATTTTTGGTTGGAAGATATTTCCTACTGTGAATTAATTATGTATTGTGTGCAAAATTATTGAAATAAATAAATACCCTTCGAACTATTTTGTAGAACATTTTGTAGGCCATTGCTTTAAATTGAATATTCTGACCAAAGATACTGGTGTGTTAGAGTTTTCTGACCATAGATACTGATTTGTTTGAAGATATTACCGCGTCATTCGGCAATAAACTCATAATTTGCACAAGTTGTATATGAGCATTTACAATCATAATTATAATAAGAAAAACATATTTATATTGACAACATACCTAGAAGTGAAGTACCAATTTATATTTATTTATGGCAGATACGTTTTATATAGACTACCAAATAATATATATTTATTTCAAATCAAGAATTAAAAAGTATTCGTTTGTTTTTTTTTTGTTGAAATCTGATTTGATAAATTATCGATTATTATTAATTATTTATTTATTTATTTAGCAACGATACAAAATTACATTACACATAATACAGCGTTCAGTACCTATAACAACAAAATAATTTTAATTTTACAGTGATAATATATCCTTAATTTAATGCTAAGTAAATATTAAAAGTGTTTTCTTATTTTCACCATTATAAAATTCTGTATTATTTTAATATTGTATTTTATATTAAGAAATAAATAAATACATAAATTTTTATATTAAGAAATAAATAAATATTGTCTCATTAGACGTCCAACTAGGCGAACCTGTTTTAGGACCTCCGGTAAATAAATACGATAAGTATCAATAATTTAACCATATTATTTAATGCTTGAAAACATAATACATAAAAATTCTAAGTAACTAAATAAAGCGAACAAACTAGAGTAAAATTAATTTATTGTTAGATCCATCTATGCATTTATTATATTATTATTATATTCAATGTTGAGAATGCATTGTACTTTGTCAAAAAATATTTTTTATCAATACTCGTTCGTAGTGATTACATAATTTTATTATTATAATTATGAACACAGACCCTTCACCCTACGCAAGTGGCGATTTTATTGCCATATGACAACTTCTTCCGATTAACCAGGGTGTCCAGCCAAGATAGCAATATTTGCGTAAGAAATTAATATAAATATATTTCTCAGGACGCTCGCACAGGAAGGAAACGGCTTACTATGTGTCTCGGCGGTCGGCATTTTATGACATTCACGAAAATATGAATGCATTTCAAAACCCTTATTGTCATAAAGAAACATGTCAGAGTCATATTCATATCATGTCATATAATAATAATAAATGGACGCTAATCATTTTTCATATCCGTATGATGATGTTTATTTTTATGTCATGTATTTCAACAGCGAGACCATTTGAGTGTCTTCAATGTTTGATTTCGGGTATTTTCGCTTGAAGAAGTCTTTGTCTTTTTTATATTTATCTAATATATAAATAAGTATTTACTGCAATAATAAAAGACAATCTGGTCCCTGGGTCCAACAACATATTTATTCAAGTTGAAATAGTTATTCGGCCACTTGAATGATTTCGTTTTATGTCGAAAGCGAGAATATCCCATTAGCATTCAAAGAAGGGAGTTAGGCAACATAATATTGGGAAATGAGTAACACAATAGGGAGGGGGGCTTGTGGAAAGGGATCTTGTAGTTCTAAGACTTAAAGGGAACAATGAACTTCCCAAAGGACAAAGGACTCTAGTGAAGAAGAAGAGTAAAGTAAATACATGGTTAAAAATCAATTAAATGAATTTATTATGTAAATGAGAATTTAGGGAATTCCCAAAGTATCTGGACACTGAGAAACAATTTTACCGAGTGGGTCAGTAGAAATATATTGCTTCGTTAACTTTTGAACCAGAGTCAAAACAAACGAAAGAATTTAGACCATAGTTTGCGTGATTGATTCACACATCTCCAAAGATATTTTAAATAGTTTTTTAGTTGACTTGTGTAGTAATTATATAAAAAACGACAGTAAAACGTATTTATATTCACAAAATAATTCACCTTCCAGTCTTTTTACTCAATCTCAACTCCCGTTCACACCAATCCTTCAATAAACACGAACCATTCGCTTCTCGATCTCATTTATTAACACAGCAGCCCGGCTTTGGAACGATCTTCCGAACTCTGTCTATCCACCTTCTTACAACCCGGGTCTTTTAAAACCTGAATTAATATTTTCCCAAATCCTCCCCAACGCTACGTAGAGCGCTCCTTCTGAAGAGTATCATGGACCCAATAGCTGGTGTACCCTACGTAGCCTCGTTTAAAAATTCTTCAATGCCCTACTTGGCAAACTATTTTATTATGAAGATATAAATTAAAAAAAATAAAAAAAATTAATAGTTATTGAAAAAATGTACATTTAAAATCGCAATGTAAAAGTGTTCGATTTTTAATTCAATTAATTCACGATTAAATATTTTCTTACAGACTTTTAGCAAAATTAGGATTTAATTAATAGAGTGCTATCATTGCGGCGAATAACACAAAACCAAGAAAACCATACATATGTATGTACATATTTGCGTATCTATGTTTTTATTCATTCGCATATGCTGAACCACCATTTTGATTTCAATTATTTACCTTCTCGCAACAACAAAAAAAATTCTAGAATGCCAAAAGCCAGTTCAACTTTTGAAGTAGGTACCAAACGAATGGGGATTTAAGTCGCATTTTCATAAAAAGCTCGTTAATGCTAAAAGCAAACGGAATTATGTTAATTAAAAAGTACATCAGAGGTAGGAACTTACAATGTTTCTTAATGTACGTAAAAACCGGTAAAAGCGTGAAATTAAATGTGAGGTCATAGTGTAGGTATGATAATTCACGGACATTTTTTTTTATTTTGTTCCCCAGAGGAAGCCCCCGCTAAATCACTGGCATAAATCAAATCTCAAAATGTAAGATTGTAAAAACACAATTATGGAACAATTTGTTTTTTTTTTATAAATTACGTTTTCTTCTTATTTTTGTTGTGCTGTCTCTTGTTGATGGTAAGCAGTGTGTCCAGGACAGATTTCACATATGGAAAAAAATATGTCGTCTATAAGTACCTAATTTTTTTTATAGTGTCATTGAACGTATCAACAATGGTGAATTTGACAAGAGATATAGTAACTATAATATATTAACTATTATATTGACTGATATTATTTACAATGTTTTTACATGGTATTTTCTGGATTGTGTATTTGTATCTATATAGGTTTATCCTCCATAGGCTCCCAAACAGAGAACTCTTTGTCGTCACAGATTATTAATTAAAAAAACTAGGAACAATAATCCATGTTTATTGATATTTCTTTCATTTAGATTATAACTAGCGTGGATTTTAATTTTGAGCCCTTTTTAGAAGCATTTTGATCTCTGACATTGGATTTATGTAGTACATCAACATATTTCAATCCCTGTACAATGTCGATAGGAAGCTGCAGGTTAGAATTTTTGAGTTTTATCGAGGTACTTGGAAGACTAGATTTAAGAAAAAACATGGTGTTTTTTTTCATAATTAAAAATCTACTTTTACATGGAGCGATTGGATTGTTTGTATTTTTACAAGAAATTCAGCATAAAATAACATATATTTCAATATTGAATTAAGTCATGTTCCCTGTAATATTTACATAACAAAATCCTTCACAAATTGAGTGGGTGCACGAAAAAAATTTAAACTCATACAAACTTTTATTTGAAATGAAAGCGCATAGATTAGCAATGAAGCCGGAAATGAGCAAATAGGAAAAGATACATAAAGTTCTCATCGAGGAAAATAAACAAGAAACCTTTGCAAATTAACCGATGTACTTTATTTCCAATACGATGTTCAACTAAAAATAACATATCAGCATTTTTAATCCCCAAATTACCCCAAGGGGATATAGTGGGGAGCTATAAATTCGTAATTTTCAAGGTTATTTATTTATAGCAGGATTATTAACTAGTTACGTGATGAGAATGTATTTTGAAAATTCATCACAATGTATTTGTGTGTTTGCTGTGTACTATGTACGTCGTGTTTATTCTACTTTATCAATTAAAGACTAAATTACTCATTCGATTCTTTTCAAATTTGTATATCTAATACTCGCTTAGACCCTATTTGATTTTGAAGGATATCTGATCAGTGTTTCTCAATTTTTTTACCGTCAAATATTTCAAAGTGACCCCAAGCTCAGCTAACTTAAAATTTGTTATTTTAATTTACAAATAACTAAAAAAACACTAAAATTATCGAGTTTTCATTAAAAATAATTTAACAAGCTCTTTCAATAAAAAATAATTTAACAAACTCATTTTATGATTATGCTGAAAATTTTCCATACAAAATTTGAATACTTGGTGGATTGACTTGGTAGTGAGAAGTATAGCATTGGCAACAACCCATTTATTATATTATAAACTTTTACCTACAATCAATCTTCATCTTCTTTACCTTTTTCTGTCTTAGTCGGGGTCTTCCGTCCTGGTACGTAATTGCCAGGAAACTGTCCTTGATAGTCAAGGTAACTTTATCCATGTCCAACATACAACGAGTATTGTTATTTACTTTATTTATTAATTAAGAGGGGGTAAAGAGGAGAGTAAAGGCATTCTTCTCTCTTCTCCCAGTGCTGAAGTCAAGAAGTGTTACAGAAAAACCAAAATCATCCTTTACAAAACAATCATTAGAACAGTTGTGACATACAGGTGTGAGGCGTGGACAGTGACAAAAAAGTCCGCAGAGTTACTGGACACCTTGGAGAGGAGGGTGCTGCGTAGAATACTGTGGCCCGTGAATAATGGCGAAGCCTGCAGTGTGCGCCTAACGATGAGCTGTACAACATCTACAAGGCACCCAGAATATTAGTGTACATGCCAGACTGAACAAGCTAAGATGGGCCGGACATGTGCAGAGAATGCCATCGTCACGGGCACCAAAAAGCATTCTGGAAGGGCACCCAGGTGGAAGAAGCAGGGTCGGGAGGCCAAGGCTACGGTGGGAAGACGAAGTTAGGAGGGATGCTGCCGAACTGCTCCAGGCAACAGATTGGAAGGCTGAGTCGGGAGACAGAAGAAATTGGAGGCGAAGACTCATGTAGGCCAAGGCTCGATATGGACCGTAGAGCTATAGAAGAAGAAGAAGAAAGAGGTGGGTTGCAATTTGTTATTGAAAATATCTTACATTGTTCCCCTGAACGCATCACCCAAATCCCATTTCTACCTCCAGCTCTACGGCACCCATGACCATACACTCAACACTTACACCCGCACGCTTCAGTAAATTTCAATAATTAAATATAGTTTTACATATTTTCCACAAATAGATAGAATGGATTTCCACAAATTTGAAGCCTCCACATTTAAATATGAAACAATATACGGGTATATGGTTATACAATTATACAGTTTTACATTAAAATCAAACAAAAAGAGCGCTGAATGCGACTTTTAATCTATTATAGTCACTTCCTAAACAGCACTAACATATAATAATGTCGTCGAATGGCATTAAATGTATCGTGCATTTAACAACGATAATGGGTACAAAACGTGAAATGCATTTATGTATGTAGTTGAATGGTGTGAAGTTTTCCGACCAGAACGCCACATAACGACAGCTGAAATTGAATCACGTGCTTCCGGTCATAAATGGCTGTACTCGCGATGATCCCTCCGAAAGCACCACTTGTTCATCCTACTCTAACCGGATATATTTATTACTGGCCTCATTAAGGACCACCATTTTGTTTTGTTACCGTTTTTGCCACGATCATTCCCTTACACAACTAATGCCGAACGTCTAATAAGCCTTTCGAAAAGGAAGAAACGAGTGCGCATTAAGAGATTGCCGTAATAAAAAAAAGAAAACGATTTGATTTATTTGGTCCATTTGTTAAACGATCCCGCATAATAAATAAAACAGTGTGAAAACGGTTACTGTTTGCTTTTTGTAAATATTGTTTTTGTTTTCCTTATTGTTTCAAATTTTAAAATTGTACGCAGTCAATTACAAGTTGTCACATTCTGGGGGAGACTCATGATGATTATCGTCTCACAGATCTATGTAGACACAAAACGGTGCCTTTGACTCAGGGTATCTATTTTAGAAAAAAATATATATTTTAACGTGAATCACATGAACTTTTTCTTAAGCAATTCAGAGTTTGATCTAAAATACAAAAAACACTAAAAAAATATTTGTGTCATGTCTTTTAGCCGGCATATTTAATACCAAACCGCTCGACAATATATAACAAATTGTTCTCAATGCAGCGAATAAAATAAATTTATGGTTCAGTATAATGATTTCAAGTGACATAATAATATCCAAAGCGAAACAATGAACTGCATTAAAATTGTATTAAATAAAATGAAACTACAGTAGTTACATAGTCGAATGACGTAAATAAATCAACTAAAAAGTACACGTATAAATATTTAAATATCCTTATTTACATAAGTTTTTTTTTTGATTAATGTAAATAAAGATTTCCCATAAATTATTTCTGTGTACCTATTTAAACTATTCAACGTAAACAAGTATTGCAGCCTTAATAAAATTCTATCATTATCTCTTTTCTGAACTGAGAAAAATCATCATAGAAACTCACTTCCCGTGGAAAACTATTGAACTCACAGATCCTTTAAATCACAGAATATTAACTCCCCAACAAATGGACTCCTGGAGGTTGGAAGAACTAACAAAGAATTTGGCTATGATCAATGGTTTTATTTAAGTGGTACTTAAAATTGAGGTCGATTACTTTCTTGGTATCTTTTTTGATAATGCATAATTAATTTATGAACTATGCTCTCTTCAAATGATTTCGAATCTATGACCACAAACTATTAATACGTTAAAGTTCTTTGCTAAATTATTCCATATAATCTCTATTAGAATCGGCGCAGTCATTACAGGTTCAGAATGGTTTAAGAAAATGGAAGGTCAAAATCTTCATTAAATTATTTGCACCGTCGGTCGCACGCACCTACTATATTATTATCCTTCACAAGGTCAAAAAACGATCAGCCTGTGAAAGGGCGATACCCGTCCCATGCCAAACTTAAATGTCTGCGCTGACACTTACTTACGTGGATGTTTTATGGAGATTTTCGGTGAATACGCTCAAATTGTAATTTTGTACTACACACTCAAAATATTTCCCTAAAAGAAACAATAAAGTTACGCCAGTAAAAATAAATTAATAAAAATGAAAATTGTAAAAATAATAACGATATTTTTTTCTTAATATAAGTACTGTTCTGTTACAATCTTAATTGTGATTTTCGTTCATCCCCGAATGAACGTCGTGTTAGAGATTTAAAAAATTTAATAACTCACCGTGTAGATAATAGATACCTAATTATTAATTCTCGCTTCACAAACTTAATTGAAGAAAATATGCACTCACCTGAAATGAAAAGAAAAAAAAAATATTAATTTCATTAAAATATAATTTATTAGGTTAGGTTAAAAATATTATCAAATAATGAAATCAATCACATCAAGAATGAAGACATTGAATATATTCATGACTCCAAAGACGACATTCGGACAAAGACATTACTATTATTTAGCTCCAAATTTTTTTAATAAGATG
Organism: Molanna angustata; assembly: GCA_963576475.1. Lineage (NCBI taxonomy): Eukaryota > Metazoa > Arthropoda > Insecta > Trichoptera > Molannidae > Molanna > Molanna angustata. Next base: position 10,574,864 of record OY754970.1, on the reverse strand, counting down.
AAAAGTGAAATAACGGACATACAGTTGATGAATAATTTGAAATACAAGAAAACAATAGAAACATGGATTAGAAACAAGGGCATTATATACTGCGGAAACTTGATCAAGCTACAATAGCTTATATTTTTATTTTATAATAGGTATATTTTATAACAAGTTTTAGTTAAATACTAGTTTAATATTTTTCTGTCAGATATAACGCAGCAAAAAAAAATCTGCCACCTCGGTACAGGCTCACTCTAGTGAGGTGGTGTATACCAAAAAATACTATAAAAAAATGTTTCATATAACTTATTTAAATTGTACTTTTTTAATATTTTTATTGTTTGTATATTGTTAAATTTTGTTTGGTTTCAATAATAATAAAAAAAAATATTCATTAATTAATAAGAAAATACAAAAAATAAAAAAAAACAAAATACAAAATAACATACATTTGTGATGTGGCTATTCCATATTCTAGTAATATTATAAAATCATTTGATGAAAAAAAAAGAAAATACTCCGCTTTAGGTAACGAGATTAGAAGACTTTGGCAGTCTCGTAAAATAATAATATTACTGTTCATTATGTCAGCCACAGGCGTTATTCCAAAGTCATTAAACCGTTATTTATAAATTTTATATCTATCGAAAAAATTAATAATAAAAATGCAAAAATCGTCAATAATGAATACATGTAGTATCGTAAATATTTTTAAACGTTAATAATCAGGAATCATAAGGGTTGACAGGTAGCATAGCGACCTCCTCACAGCAGTATCCTTTGATATTTATTTATTAAGTCCTACGCTCATGTGAGCATTTACAAAAAATAATGTTAAATTTGGGTTTATAGTTTGGTACGTATTCTTCAACTATGCATACTATCGCTATCAACAGTTGGATCTCATGTGTTACGTGCAACTAGTTATGAACAAAAAAATACCCTTTTACCTCGGTTATACGGAGTATCTATCATTTAGTAAGCAAATCGATCAGTACATAAAAAAGAGTGAAATTTAATTGTGGCTAAGTCACTATCGACATTTGTATTCATAAATATGCAATAGCGAGGTATGCAAATGGGGTTGGTTTTAGTCTCTGAAATTCAATAGGCGTGCATGTTGGAAACTATTTTGAGTTTTATTTAATTGAACGCTTCAGAAGTGAATACAATCCCTTAGTCGTGATTAAGGTATTAACATATAAATTGCCAACTCGATTCGGTTCATCGATTTATCTCCTACGGGTTCAGCCGGTTCAGTCTTCAGAATACGACTACGAGTACATTATTATAGGTATATAGTTTAAGTATGGATAGACACAAGAGATAACATTGTTGTAATCAATCCTTTTTAGATTAATATCAGTTCGCTTTTCGCTTCGGTGCGTTGTGGTCGACTCTTGAAATTGTGCCCATGCGAACATTATTAATGGAACCAAATAAAGCATCTTCTGTCTAATCGATTCAAGATAATGCGCTTGATGTAAAATACCCAATAAATAGTACGAGAGATAGCAACATTTTCTATGACACATTTATGTATGGCTGGTTTTTTATATATCCTTTATTTTTGAATATGGGTAAGAAAAATGTAAGTCTGGCACCTGAGAGAGGTTGTGTTTGCCAATGACACGTCTTCTTTATATGTGAAAATCGCAGATTCATTTGTACTTGTATGTTTTTATGTTAATCGTGCGTTCTTATATACGAATAAATATATTACTTGATATTCATAAATCATTTTGCTTACGAAAAGACATTGGTTATTTTTTCGACGCACGCCCGGGAGCATTTTTACCTTTCCGTGTTGATTAGGAGGCAAGTACTGCCTCGAATTAGGCACTAGTTTGTTGCGCTAATGCACTTAAAAAGTCGTGTTGAATTCAAGGCACGTGTCCTCCAAATGCACACGGCTTAACAACGCAAACTGTTTCATATAATACGTGTTCAATTATGATTGTTTTTGTTTTAATAGATTAATCTACACAAATCTACATTATATCGTAAAAATTCGTTAAGACAATTTTTTTTTTGTATGATAATGGTAGGGGCGGAAGGGGGGGGTTCTTAGGGGGTGTGCAATTAGTTAGTGGGACAGGCGGTAGGTACTTACATATGTTGTAACAAAAGGTGCATATTAAGTATTTTAGCAGTGGAGAGGACATATGTACTCATGATTTTTCAATGAAATCACATTTTGCTTCGTAATTACCTTCACAAGATATAGAGCATCGAATTTTACATTGGTAATTAATTATCCTTGGCACCCTTGTTTTTTCAATTTTAAAATTGTCCAAAATACCATCAAGTATGTCCTTTAACAGTTCCATATTACTTAAAAACTTAAACAAAATTACTGATTACTACCATATAATCTGTGTACAAAATACAAATGTGACAGAGTGACCGTGACAGATGAAATGCGAGCGAACTTCATGCCTATATAATGTTCCATATTCTGGAGGGACTATAGGGACTGGAGGGACTATAGGGACTGGAGGGACTGGAGGGACTGGAGGGACTTTAAATAGGAACTCGATACACAAAATATACATTTTTTTTAGTAATACTTTGAGAGACGACCCTCTCTACCAATTAAAAGAATATTTTCCTTTCTACAAGCCCTAGTTAAAACAAGAAGATTATCCGTGTAAAACCATTGCCAACTTTAAGGATATCAGAGGGCAAACAACATGGCAATTGCCAAGAAGAAAGAACAAGACAAATAATAAGGGTTTAAAAAATCAACAAAAAAAAATAAGAAGAAGCTATCAAATTAATCGTAAAGGACAAACAGAATGAAGGTTTCTCAAACTGTGGTAGTGCCGTGTTATCGTTCCTCTAATTGGAGAATTTCCAACCAGCTCTTGTAATCCGTTCGCATACAGACAAAATCTACCAACCGACACATGCATTATTCATTTCTTTACATTTGAGATTTAAAAGAAAATGTTTTTAACATCTGTTCGATAATCATCATCATTACCCATCGACCGTCCAGTATTGGAAATTGGCCTCACTTCTCGTATTCCATGCCTTCCTATCACTCTATACTCTGTGCCATTGACCTCCCAGCACCATTCTTTTGATATCGTCTAAATACACGAGAAATTTTGATGTGTTTTTTTTTCTAATTTGGCACTACACAATAACTACCTCCCTACAAAAATTACTCTTCCATTTTTCCCATTTCAACCCTAGATTTCGCTACCGCGCAATCCACATTACCCAAATAAACTCCCGAATGTGTACAGAGCCGGATTCACCTCATTTAAAGGATGCAAATACATAGGAATAGACAAAATATCCTCAAAAACTGTTGTTGCACTAAAAAACGAACTGATAACCCCACTTACATACTTAATTGACTTATGTATTATCGAAGGCACTTTTCCCAAATCAATGAAACAAGCTCAAATAGTACCAATTTTTAAATATGGGAATAGGGATGATATAAATAATTACAGACCTATCAGTATATTAAACTCCCTCTCTAAATTAATCGAAAGAATAATAAAAAAACAACTCATAATCTATCTTGAATTAAATTCCCTTCTGTCTGAAAATCAATACGGTTTTCGAGAGAAAAAATCGACCTCCGATGCAATTTCTGAGGTAACAAAATACATAGTGCAGAATGTGGACAAGCTACGGAGTACCCCAAGGAAGCATTTTGGGGCCGGTACTGTTTCTATTATATATAAATGAACTGTGCAATATCCAAATACCCGGAACCATAATTAGTTTTGCAGATGACACCATTCTTCTATTCAGTGACAGATCATGGCACCACACATACAAAAAAGCAGAAAATGGGATGGCGCTGGTCCAAAAGTGGTTAAATAATAACACGCTTACGTTGAACTATGATAAAACAGTCTTCATCACCTTCACAAAAACCATCCAAGGACAACCAAGTGAAAATACACCACTTAAAATACACAATTGTAGTACCCTTACCGCGGATTGTTCTTGTATCTCAATTAAAAAAAAACAATTCACAAAATACCTAGGTGTACAAATTGACCAATGCTTAAAATGGAACCATCACATCTCACTCATTGCTTCCAAACTTAAAAATATTAATTTCATATTCCGTACTGTAAGGAACTTCCTACCTTTACCCGTCATTAAAATAATGTATTTCTCTTTGTTTCAATCCATATTAGAATATGCAATTATATCATGGGGAGGCGCTTACCATGTTACAATAGACCCTTTGATAAAACTACAAAAATCCGTTTTAAAGATAATCTACAAGGTACCAATCCGCACTCCATCCGACGCATTATTTAATGACTTTAATATACTAAACCTATCACAATTATATGCAAAGAACGCTTGTACATACATTTATAAAAACATAGACAAACTTGACTCTACGCAAACATCTAGACCAACTAGACAGACCGAACAGGCTAAACTTCTAATACCTAGACTCAAGACAACTTTTGGACAAAGAAATTTCCTGTATTTTGGAGTCAAATTATACAACGAACTACCTTTAACACTTAGACAAAACAGTAACCTGAAAATATTTAAGCGAGACATTAAAATTTGGATTAAAAAAGGGCAGAGACTATATTAAAAATAAATTTATCACCTGAACTCATAAAATACTCCCATAGTTACTAACCAAAACTGAAAACTAATAAGACATCTATACACTGTCTCAGAACAGGTTTCACCTAGTGAGGCAGTTTATGACAATAGTAAAATATCTGGTAACTATTATGTAACCTAAGTTAAATATATTATATTGTATTAAAAAAAAAATTTCTTTGTTACTAGATTTAATGAAAATTGTATTTTATATAATAAATAAATAAATTAAATAAATAAATATGTAAATAATAATGTTAGAAAATGTTTTGAACAAAAAACACAATAAATTAGAGTAGATAAATAAAAATATATATATTATTTCATTCTTGTTTATATGTATGTAGCTTTATATTTGTATTGAAAATTTTGTTTAACCTTTTTAATACAATCCTTACAAGTAAATTATTGATTTGTCTTCAAATAAATTATAACCTAAAACATTTATGTGTTATTTAGTTGATGTGCAATGTTTAATGAATGTAATATTACAAAATAGATCCTCCCCTTTTTTATGTGTTATTTAGTAGATGTGCAATGTTTGGTGAATGTAATATTACAAAATAGATCCTTCCCTTTTTTATGTGTTATTTAGTAGATGTGCAATGTTTGGTGAATGTAATATTACAAAATAGATCCTCCCCTTTTTTATGTGTTATTTAGTAGATGTGCAATGTTTGGTGAATGTAATATTATAAAATAGATCCTCCCCTTTTTTATGTGTTATTTAGTAGATGTACAATGTTTGGTGAATGTAATATTACAAAATAGATCCTCCCCTTTTTTATGTGTTATTTAGTAGATGTGCAATGTTTGGTGAATGTAATATTACAAAATAGATCCTCCCCTTTTTTATGTGTTATTTAGTAGATGTGCAATGTTTGGTGAATGTAATATTACAAAATAGATCCTCCCCTTTTTTATGTGTTATTTAGTAGATGTGCAATGTTTGGTGAATGTAATATTACAAAATAGATCCTCCCCTTTTTTATGTGTTATTTAGTAGATGTGCAATGTTTGGTGAATGTAATATTATAAAATAGATCCTCCCCTTTTTTATGTGTTATTTAGTAGATGTACAATGTTTGGTGAATGTAATATTACAAAATAGATCCTCCCCTTTTTTATGTGTTATTTAGTAGATGTGCAATGTTTGGTGAATGTAATATTACAAAATAGATCCTCCCCTTTTTTATGTGTTATTTAGTAGATGTGCAATGTTTGGTGAATGTAATATTACAAAATAGATCCTCCCCTTTTTTATGTGTTATTTAGTAGATGTGCAATGTTTGGTGAATGTAATATTATAAAATAGATCCTCCCCTTTTTTATGTGTTATTTAGTAGATGTACAATGTTTGGTGAATGTAATATTATAAAATAGATCCTCCCCTTTTTTATGTGTTATTTAGTAGATGTGCAATGTTTGGTGAATGTAATATTATAAAATAGATCCTCCCCTTTTTTATGTGTTATTTAGTAGATGTACAATGTTTGGTGAATGTAATATTATAAAATAGATCCTCCCCTTTTTTATGTGTTATTTAGTAGATGTGCAATGTTTGGTGAATGTAATATTATAAAATAGATCCTCCCCTTTTTTATGTGTTATTTAGTAGATGTACAATGTTTGGTGAATGTAATATTATAAAATAGATCCTCCCCTTTTTTATGTGTTATTTAGTAGATGTGCAATGTTTGGTGAATGTAATATTACAAAATAGATCCTCCCCTTTTTTATGTGTTATTTAGTAGATGTGCAATGTTTGGTGAATGTAATATTACAAAATAGATCCTCCCCTTTTTTATGTGTTATTTAGTAGATGTGCAATGTTTGGTGAATGTAATATTATAAAATAGATCCTCCCCTTTTTTATGTGTTATTTAGTAGATGTACAATGTTTGGTGAATGTAATATTACAAAATAGATCCTCCCCTTTTTTATGTGTTATTTAGTAGATGTGCAATGTTTGGTGAATGTAATATTATAAAATAGATCCTCCCCTTTTTTATGTGTTATTTAGTAGATGTACAATGTTTGGTGAATGTAATATTATAAAATAGATCCTCCCCTTTTTTATGTGTTATTTAGTAGATGTGCAATGTTTGGTGAATGTAATATTATAAAATAGATCCTCCCCTTTTTTATGTGTTATTTAGTAGATGTACAATGTTTGGTGAATGTAATATTATAAAATAGATCCTCCCCTTTTTTATGTGTTATTTAGTAGATGTGCAATGTTTGGTGAATGTAATATTATAAAATAGATCCTCCCCTTTTTTATGTGTTATTTAGTAGATGTACAATGTTTGGTGAATGTAATATTATAAAATAGATCCTCCCCTTTTTTATGTGTTATTTAGTAGATGTGCAATGTTTGGTGAATGTAATATTATAAAATAGATCCTCCCCTTTTTTATGTGTTATTTAGTAGATGTACAATGTTTGGTGAATGTAATATTATAAAATAGATCCTCCCCTTTTTTATGTGTTATTTAGTAGATGTGCAATGTTTGGTGAATGTAATATTATAAAATAGATCCTCCCCTTTTTTATGTGTTATTTAGTAGATGTGCAATGTTTGGTGAATGTAATATTATAAAATAGATCCTCCCCTTTTTTATGTGTTATTTAGTAGATGTACAATGTTTGGTGAATGTAATATTACAAAATAGATCCTCCCCTTTTTTCCTCCCCAACACGAGATTTTATCTCAATTAAAGAGGGTTATTATGAAATATGTCATAGAACTTTTTTTTTACCTTCTTTATTGTAATTTTTATGTATATTGTAATTGATTCCATTAATAAATTTAAAAAAAAACAAATAAAACTCGTAAATAAATGACATTTAAAAATCGCAAGCATTTCGTTCATATTATCCATAGTTCAATTTCATTTAGTCTTTTGATCAATCTACAAAAACATGTACAAAAAAATAATAATAATAATATTATATTGACAAATTAAATATAAATCAGTATTTTTCCACAGATTAGACTTTTTACGACCAAACGTTTCTTTCGATAATTCCTTGATATTGCATTAAATCTTTCTAATGCCGAGACAACTCGGCGAAAACGTTTAGTCATTAATGAATTTAAATAACGGAAATATATATATTTCTAAACTTTTTTAAAATGGATTTTCACTCGTTAGCGAATTATCATAATTTTAGGATTCTTAGATATAACTATATTTATATTTACAGGGTTAACTTTGCGACACATTTTAAAACGATTTTATTTATATCAGCAAAAATTTGCTTGGGTTCTGTAAAAAAAATATTTTTATAGTTCCACTAAGTTTGCTATGAAGTTCTATCAAAAATTGTTCGTTAAATAAAGTGCAATTTTATTTATTTTAGATTTCACTTCAATCTCAAATCGGTCATTTGATGCGACCGCTTTATCCTCAGTGTGGGTGATCAAAAAAAAAATATTATAGGTTCTACGAGTTTATCTTATATTCGATTAAAACTTCATTATTTATTTCGGGATGTGATCTTACACAAGTAAAACACTAAATTAATGATACAACTCGCTCACGCGAGTAGCTTTGTCTAAATCGTTTAAAATAATATATTTGCGCTCCTCTAATTAACTAGTGTCAAAATTTTCAAAGAGGCGAGTGTATGGTGGAGGGGGGGGCGGACGGTGCTTTAAATAGTCGATTCGCCCCTGGTCGGGTGTGAACATTCTCCGCTGAAATTTGAAACAAAGTTGGATGGGAGCCAAGCTCCAATAAATCTGTGCCCCGAGTACGTCACCGTATCCAAAATACCGGAACGTTCATCTTGCGCCACTTCAAATGAAAACATGCTCGTAATTTCTACCAAAGTTTCTATATCCCTCTCTTCGTTCCTCTCCCTTCCCGATCATTCCCGTTGTCCTCCTCCATTCATACAGATGGGTTTGAAAAAGGCACTGCGTGACAAGTACATTATAGTGTCACATTTTGGCTGAATGTTCGGCGCTAGACACAACCTTCGGCTGAGGCCGCAACCTTGCCTACATTAAGAAATTATATACTAAGACAAAAACCACAAATTCATCGATGCAAATAGAGGAGGAATCATACACTTTTTATCTTATATCTAGTAACAAGTATTGCATAATATTATATGTGAAATACATTATTTACTCTTTATATATCAGATATTATAATATTATCATAAACAGCCTCACTTGGTATAAACCTGTTCTGAGGCATTGTAAATATGTCTTTTTAGTTTGTATTTTGATAGTTATGTGGACCCATTGGACATGCGGACCTTGTAGCCACGAAGAGCAATTTTAGGGCTTTCAAGACTTTCTGTCTTAAATTCGGTGCACTGTTATCTTCACTATCACTGAGCAGTGAGCCAGTTGTTTGAACATGATTAGCAAGTGTCTGCAAGGTTTTAGAGTTCTCCGGACTCTTCATATGTTCTTTATGTGTTCTTTCAGAGTTTTGCAAGGGGCCGTTATTAGTCCCCATAAGCAAAACGGGTGGTGGTGGGGGAAGAACAGTTATGTGGTTAGATTATTTTGTATGTAATCTCTGCCCTTTTGTTTTGTATGTCTAGTTTAAATGTTTTCAAGTTAATGTTTTGTTTTAAGTGTTGTAGGTAGTTCGTTGAATAATGTCACTCCAAAATATAGAAAATTTGTCCAAATGTTGACTTAAGTCTAGGTTTTATGATTTTAACCAGATCGGTGTCTCTAGTTGGTCTAGATGTTTGTGTAGAGTCAAGTTTGTCTATTTTTTATGATAATTGTAATAAAATAAATAATAGGTACCTGGTAATATTTGTAAATTTTTATTTTATTTTTTTTTTATATTACTTCTCGGGCAACTAACAGGTAGGTACATACTATGTCAAATAGTATTACTTTAACACGCACCCAATAACAAGTTGCCACATTCTGGAGACTTACGATATTAATCGTCTCACAGATCCAGTCTGAAAACACAATTAAATACTTTGTCTCTACCGCGAATCGAATCCTGGATCATTGGATCAGCAGTCAGAAACCCAACAAACTGAACCACGAAGGGTGACATACTTCAGTATTGAAATTTATTCATTTATTTATTAAAAAATTAGGAAACCAACAGTTTTTTTTTATTTATACAAAGAATAGATAAAAGTATTAGGTAATATTAACAAGGAGACTGATAACAGGTTTTCAATGAAGAAGTAAGTCTCCAGAACGTGGCAACTTGTTATTGGGTGCGTGTTATATTAATATTTGACATAGTACCAGTTAGTTGCCCAAGAAGCAATATTAAATAAATAAATAAATAGTAAGTATCATACAATTACGTAAATAATTTGTTGAGAAATCGAATTTATTTGAAAAATGTGATCAAATGCGAATATTTTTTCTAACCTCAAAAGGCAAATGTGTTGATAAAATTATTCCTGAAACCAATTCCCATTCAATATATAAAGCAACTCGCGCACGCAAGCTTCTATAATCATTAAAGGCTAACTAAACCTAACCAAAAAATTAACGGGAATGGAGATTTACGTACACATTATATTATTATTTCGCTGTCGTATTTTATTACATCCCGTATAATTTTCGGTTAGTATTTAGTTAGTTATTAATGATAATAGCGACTCGCGAGAGCAAGTTGCTTTATAAATTTTATAAAAATTGGTTGCAAGAAAAATGTTATCAACACCTTTGCCATTTGAACTTAGGAATACGAATTTGTCAAGCCATTTGATCACATTTTTCAAATAAATTATATATGTCGACATATTTTTACCTAGTTGTATAATTTTGAACACTATTTATTATTTTTATGTTTAAATCTTCGCGATTAATGTCAAGTTTGACAGCTCATACGACATGGGTAAAAATGACCTGGCGTGTTTTTTTAAGGTCTAATCACCAACTCTTCGTAACAATGAAAATACACGCAAGAAAGAAATTCATTTGACGGGTAATTGAGTGTAGTCACCACCCTCAGTCATGAGGTCAAGGAAGTAGGAGATTAAATAACTCCTTTACAACACAAAAATCGAAATCGAAATATGTATGACATGTTTGGCGCAAACGCCTTTGCAAACCGAAGATTTTGATGATTTTCTCATAAGCCCCATGATCAGATCTTGGCTATATTGAAATGAGACCAATCGGAAGATTATTCGTCCTTTTCCTCATGACTGAGGATAGCGGCTGTAGTCCGTCACCACACGTATGGTCCGCCTCCATGCCAATCTGTTTTGGGCGGAATGCAGAGCACCAGTCACCGAAGACCCCATTGTGGACTTAACCAAATCGCTCCATCTGGTCGGTGAGTGACCACGAGATCTCCGTCCTTCCACGCTGGCCATCACAACAAGCTTCTCGAGGCAGTCTGGTTCCCTTCTGGCAATGTGTCCAAAGAAATGAGGGATACGTCTGTATTATATCGTCGACAGACGATCCTCGATCTTCAGCTCGTATACAATTGACACATTTGATCTTCTGGCTGTCCATGGGATGCGCAACATGCGCCTCCAGCACCACATTTCGAAAGCATCGATCCTCTTTCGCTCTGACTCTGTCCATGTTTCCACACCATACAGGAACATCGAGAATATCAGAGCCCTGATGAGTCTGGCCTTCGTGTTTTTTGTGATGGTCCTGTCCTTCCACACTCTTTTGAACTTTCCCAGTTCATTTTCATTAGAAATGAGGTATGGGAAGATAATGAAAAAAGAATAATCGAAATCGGACAACGTGGTAAAAAGGTGTCGCTGAACATACTGTAAGGGGCAGGGTAAGGCAATGTAGGCAGGTCAAATGCAAACTTTGTTAACAATTGTATGAGAATGAACGTCCTTAAACGTTAGTGTATTTGAATCGAACATTACATAAAATACTATGATTTATTTTATTTTACAAAAAACTAAGAACATTGTGTGAAAACGTGCCGAGCCAATGTATAGATTTATAAAATACCTATCATTAAAAAAACATTGATGTGTCTAAACCTTAAAAGTTTTGAGATATGAATAAAAAATCTGAGAAAACTGGTATTATTAAAAAAGTATTACCAAAAAAGTGTACACAAGTAGTAAGATGAAAGAAAGCGTTAAGGTCAATTTACAGACGAATAATGAGAGAATAATTCATTTGATATTGTTTCACACTGAAACGCGTTATAAAAGATTAATTTATTTTAAAAACATGTGTTCTTTTAACCGAATTTAACCGAAATTTAACCGAAATGTTCTCTAATAATATAATAAATAAACTTTGTTTTCCCCTTGTAACTTAGTTTGTTAATAATTTGTAATTAAACATGATTTTAGAATACAATCTGCCTTCATAATTAAATAGCTTAAAGTTAAATTCCAAGAAAACAATAGCAATCTTCTACTCTAAATGGATCTAATGAAACATTTTAAAGTTGTTTTGCTAATATTACATACAATTTATAAAAGTTTTTATAATCGTTACTTCTAAAAACTAGATACTTTCTATACTAACTTTTTATGTCACTGTTCAAATCTATACGCCTGTAATTGTGCGATCAATTGAATTAATGATGTAGTCGTAAACGCGGAAGATCTGTAAATAAAAATAACAAATAAAACATATAAATATATTCTTTAATAAAAACTGTTCACAATTTTTATAAAAAAACAATCTAGTTATTAAAATGTTTATAAACACAAAAAAAATTCTCATTCTTACTTTTTAACATATGATCTATGTAGGTATATGTTAATACGTTTATGAGCTTCAGTTCTAAAACAAAATATTAGTTTTACCCAGTATACAACCTACGAAAACATTGCTATTCACCAGCAGGCATGCTCCTCCTGCTGACAGCAATACTGCTGCGATCTTGTTATTTTCTTAAAGAGGGCAAGAAATAATGAGGAAATATTGGGACAAAGACTTAACTATTCAGTCAAGAATAGTTAAGGAGCAAGAAAGGAGCTTCAAACTTCAAAAGCAATCGGGCGCCCCCTGGAAACTGCTGAATGCCGGCTAATCCTTTCACCACCGGAACAACACCAAAGAAAGAAAAAAAGGAAGATACTTGTGAGTGTGGCACTGTGAAGGACAACTCGCACCTTCTCTCATGACCCTTGATTGGAGTTACATACATGTTCATATGAAGACACCGTGACAGCGAAGGAAAGCGGCATCCGGGTAGCCAAGCACTGGAGTTTTCTAATTTGATGGTGTTCCGGACACGGAAAGTAAGTCAAAAACGATTTTTCTAAAAATACCTCACAAAACAGAATATTTCTCGATACAAAACAACGACAAGAAACCGTCTTTTTGACAGCAACGCTTCGCCATCTTATCCTGGAGAAATAAGACATACAGTTTTTATCATGGCCACTGTTTTACGTCTATACCTACGTATGAATTTCAGGTTTCTCGGATAAACGTGTAGTGAGAACATTTGATAATATAGGTACCTACATTCACGGAAACAAGCTCTTTTAATCAAGTAAATCGTTTATATTCAATACAAAAACTAATACAAATTAATAAGAAAGTTTTTATTTGATATACGTACATAAATTACTTTATTCAATATGATTTATGGTCATATTACGAGAGTTATTTAAGAAAAATGTAAGATAAAGTTGAGGTCCCGTAATTCGAGAATACTGCTAAGAAAAACTCAACATTTTCTTATATTTTTCTCAAACAACTTCCGTAATACGACCCTTTGATTCAATTTATCTAAACTATAGTTTATGTTATTCGTTCTTACTATCACGGTCTATGCCAGAACAACATTAATCATGCAATATCTGCATGGGGTGACGCAGTAATCGCCTCACTAGACTCTCCGAATAATGTTCATAATCAGTTAACAATAATAATAAGCCATTCAGATATAATAACTATGAAGACCTTTTGAAATACTATACTACTGTACACTAGATCAATCATATATTTATAAAAAAAACATAAATCATTTACGTACATAAATCCATAAATTACTTTATTCAATATGTTTTAGGGTCATATTACGAGAGTTATTTAAGAAAAATGTAAGATAAAGATGAGGTCCCGTAATTCGAGAATACTGCTAAGAAAAACTCAACATTTTCTTATATTTTTCTCAAATACTTCCGTAATACGACCCTTTGATTCCATTTATCTAAACTATAGTTATGTAATTCGTTCTTACTATCACGGTCTATGCCAGAACAACATTAATCATGCAATATCTGCATGGGGTGACGCAGTAGTCGCCTCACTAGACTTTTCGAATAACGTTAAAAGTTCATAATCAGTTAACAATAATAATTAGCCATTCAGATATAATAACTATGAAGACCTTTTGAAATACTATACTACTGTACACTAGATCAATCATATATTTATTTATTGAAAACGAATCATAATTCATGAAAGTAAACACAAAGGACACAAGAGCAAAACATCGGGTAGCTATCGGTTTCCGAAAATGAATACCGAATTTGGGGAAAGATTTGTCTCATATTTTATACCACACATATATAACAAACTGTCATCGGCACTTAAAGGGTTTAAAAAAAATTAAATGTCAGGAACACAGTGGCCAGTTATAAATGATTCAACAATATAAATTACATAATATGTCAATATACTCCATATTATATTTTAGTGATTTTTTTTACAATGGTTTTTTTTAATTGTTTTGATTGTGTTTTTTTTGTTATATAAGTCTATAATAACTCGGGGCTCTGCCTTTTCGCCGCTATCGCGGCACAACCCCCAGCGGCCGCTGCGCGGCTTGTTTACCGCTACGCGGAAATAACCTTATAAAACTAAATATCGTCAAATATACCATTTAGGACATTACACAACATTTAAAAACTAAATATATTTACGTGAAAACGTTAAAATCAAGTAATAAAACAGTATTTTTATAGTAAAAATTCGGAACTTATAAAAAAAATGTTTTCGACAATGTTTTGAAAGAAATGCGTTATATGAAATGCATACGTTTGAAACTACAAACATTGATAATTTTAATGTACATTCGAAATATAATTTAGAACAGTACCTACACAAATAATACAATAATAATGATAAATTATACATCATCAGTGTTATTTATAAAAAAAAACTTGGTTCAATTGAACCCGGTTCAAAGTCTTATTCTGAATTTCAAATATTCTTATAAATAATTTATAAGAATATTTGAATTTCAGAATAAGAATTTGAACCGGGTTCAATTGATCCAAGTTTTTTTTTATAAATAACACTGCATATATTATGTATAACTAAATAACGCCATTAAATGAAAATATTATCTTTTACCGACATTCTGACATATTATTATGACATTTCGAAGCAATGTTGTCAGTATTCAAAATGGATATTCCGCAGATTATTTATTTATTTATTTATTTATTTATATAATTTATGTACATGTGTACAAAGGCAGGTTTATTGCCATAAGGCAATTTCTTCCAACCAACCCGAGCAACGTGAAGTCTCTAAGTTAAATTGGTACAATACTAATTTATTGAGAAATAAATTGATAAAAAATAACATAAAAGAGTAAGAAATATAAATAAATACAAAGAGAAAAAAAAATGAAAAGAGAGTTTAAAAAAAAAAGAATAATAAAAATAACACTGATCATAGCAATGAGGAAAAGGAGGTTACGGAAGGATATAGAAGGAATTCAGGAACTATTTGACAAATAAAGTTTTTTTAGTTTACCTTTAAATAGATTGAGATGACGTTACTTCATCACTTAGGCCATTCCATAATCTAGCTGATTGTACTTGAAAAGAGGAGCTGAAAACTTCTGTATTGTGAATGGGGATAGCTAGTGTAGTACGTTAAAACGCTTAAAATTTATTCTGAATGTTTGAAATTTCTTTTTAAACAATATTTTTTTTTATTTATTGTTACAAAAAAACACATTTTACATAAAAAAAATTACATAACAAGCAATAAATTAAAACACTTTATAATATGACTTCCTTCAAAAAGAGATATACTCGTGTTTTGAAGGGTGTTGCAACTATTTACATAAAATAGAACAATATTGTCAATATTGTTAAATTTTATTATGAAGTATTTGTCTACCATCGCTGATTTTATTTAATATATTTAGCATTCGTCCCGTTTCATATGAACAGCGCGTGGCGTGGATTCATTATTATGCAGTGAAGTCAAGTAGTACCGGCAGATCTCATTGTGGCACTAAACAAATGTTATTCTCATTTTATGGCATTAAATCACCCGAGAATAACATATATTTGAGAGGAGGCAGGATACATTTACGTGGAGGCTTTAAAGGACGACGGGACACCGCTATATTAAATTTAATAATGCACTCCTATGGCTACCTACCATCGTACATACACCATACAAGTACCATAGGAACATAGACTCTTCCTTATACATACATGAACATAGCACATACATCATTTTATGAAACTCATTTGCGTAGGTACCGCGTTTGTCATACAATCCATTACAGTCTCCCGATTCAAGACGTTTTTAAACAAACTGAATAAACTTCTTAAATAAATTTAAAGATATCAGGGGGGCAAGTCTGATCCAACCGGCGAAATCAAAATCTCGTGATTACCTATATCATGGATATAATTATAACCAGAACCAGACTTGCCCCCAGGTGTCTCAAAAGAAAGTTTGCATTTGTATTCAGAGTTTTAATTATCTCAATAGAGACGAAGTTGGAATATTTACTGTAGGAGAACCGGGAAATCAAGGCACCTACAGGGCTTACGACCTGTCATCGGCTGGATTACGTGATCACTTTATGCGCCTGCGCAACGTTCACCAATTATGCCTTTTTAATGAGATCCCTATCAATTCAATTTTGAAAGTTGGAATATTTACTGTAGGAGAACTCGTCTCTATTGAGATAATTAAAAATCTGTTAAAAAATATCTTTGACTCCCGACAGGGAAAAAAATCCAATGTTTGCGCATATGCAATAATAAAAATATTCGATTACTTACACATTGGTACAAGTAGGTAAATAAGACAAAAAGGACCTTAAATATGTCTGGCGCAATTCAAGGGTGACTTCTATACGAAAAATGCATTGTCACCTCAGGTATAAAGAATTGTTGCTCTCATTATTTACAAAAAACCAATTGTCTCAATAGATGGCGTTACAACAAAAATAAATAAAAATAATAACAATGTTGTTCATAATTTCACACATAGATAGGCTGTTGTAAAAATCCTTATTTTCTAGCGAAAAGAATTTCAGCATTGCAATATATAGAACTTTCAAAATTGAATTGATAGGAATCTCATTAAAAAGGCATAATGAACGTTGAACGTTGCGCAAGAGCATAAATTGATCACGTAAACCAGCCGATGACAGGTCGTAAGACCTGTAGGTGCCTTGATTTCCCGGTTCTCCTACAGTAAATATTCCAACTTCGTCTCTATTAAGATAATTAAAAATCTGTTAAAAAATATCTTTGACTCCCGACAGGGAAAAAAATCCAATGTTTGCGCATATGCAATAATAAAAATATTCGATTGTATTCAGAGCGTTATGTGGAGATGATAGACGACTTCTTGGTGCCTGAACTGCAAAACTTTCCTGGCTACAGCCAAAGAACATGGTTCCGGCAGGACGGAGCACCGTCACACACGTCCAATACATCTCTACCACGAATTTGTGAAATTTTCCCAGGCAAATTGATCTCCAGGAGAGGTGACATAAATTGGCCTCCACGCAGTCCTGATTCAACCCCTATGGACTTTTTCCTATGGGGTTATGTTAAATCTAAAGTTTACGCCAATAAACCGACTTCCCTGGCACATTTGAAAGAAAATATCCATCACGAAATGGTAGCCATCACTGAGTCCACTTGCCGAGCCGTCATAAGTAATTTTACTGTTCGATTAAATGAGTGCTGCGAACGCGAGAATCTACATTTTGGCCAATATTATTTTTAAAAATTAAATTCGCAAATTGTTTACTTTAATAATTTATAAACATTTTTCGATACACGGCTTACTTTTTTTTTAATCGATCCACTAAATATAAACATTATTTTGAGACACCCTGTATAAATATAGTATAGGGTTCTCCTCAGAGCCAAATCCTTTGATATTATGTTATAATATGGACGAGTGAATCATTCTCAGTAATTATTAAATCTTGGACGATGCGTTTGTTGCATTTTATTTTGATCATAAATAATAATTTAATTTACTGTGATGCTGTTTGGTTTACCCAAGTATCAGCTTGCTAGATTACAAATAGTTTTCAACGCAGCTGCGAAGTTGACATTATGGAGCCGATGTGTGGCCCAGATATACAATGTTGCGGACCTTTATTGTTGATACGAGATGCCTGGTAGTCCTGGCTCAACTTAAGACATATGTATGTTGTTTAGAAAGAGCTATTTAAACGAGTTTTACTAAATTTCATTCCCATTCTAAATACGCAAATGGATCAGTTAATTTGTCAAAGAAGTGTAGTAAAAATAATATCGTTGATTCATAACAAATTGAATCGTTAAGGACATTTTAATGTTTAGTCAAGGCTATGAAATTAAGTTAACTTAAGGATATATGGATGAAAATAAAATTTATATTTAGATCAAGTGATAGCGATAAAACTAATTTTAAGATCTAAGCATTATCTGTAAAGCTTATTTTAAGGGTTAATGAAAATCGTTTATCTTGAGAACCAGTGATAAACTATTCAATATATTTTAAGAATTCTAATTATATGTACGTACCTAATTATTAACCCTCAAATCCAAATTATTGAATATTTTAAGGTATTTTATATTCTATACAACAATACAATAATGCAATAAAATACCACTAGTTGCATGTAACACGTGAGATCCAACTGTCGATGGCGAAAGTATGTATAATTGAAGAATACGTACAAAACATAAACTTAAAGATATTTTGTTTTCTATATAAAACATGTAGGTATGTATGTCAGGATAGGATAGTGTGGAGGTCAGTCCTTTTTTTCATATCCCGAATACGTAAACAGCATGATGGTATGTATGTATGTATGTATACAGTAGCAAACTATTAGGATTTCCCGTAAATGTTGTGTGCTATGCCATACAAATTGTATGAAACGATGTCACTAAATTCATTTTTTTACAAAAAATATTAAGAATAGTTTGAGATGTCCTGCTAGTATGTTTGTGTTTGTTTTTTTTTAATAAGCGACACCGGATTGTTGAATGTATTCCAAATATGTAGATATTTTTTTTTTGTAATTTCTTGTGTGAGATGTCAAATGCATGAATAAATTATAATCCATAAACCATCTCCGTTGTGCGCTGAACACATTCCCAAAGTTTCATCACAATCGGATGGATAGTCCATCGGCCACATATTATACTATACATAATGTACATACATACATATAGACCAACATCCAATTCAACATATAAGATTTAATACTGTCACTTGGAGATGTTCTATATTTTAATATAACTTTATTTTCGAATAAGTTTTGAAATAATACTCAAAGGATGTTTTATACGAATATGTATATTACTAGAGTTCAATTGTACGAGGAGCTTGTAAATTGTTTTACATTAAATAAGTTAATCTCAACTCATTATCTTTTGTTTCGTCTATAGCTCTCTGTTTCTCTGTCTTTCAATGAAACTACTTCGCCCGGAGATTTCCATCTACGTCTTTGATCTCCTTTTGAATCACGTACCGTGGAACTCCTAACTTTTGGAGTCTCTTTCGTTCTATCAATAGCACCCAATTATTAATGGCTTCTTGTTATTTTATTGATTGCATTCATTTCACCTTCATTGTTTGATATTTAATAAGCCGTATATCTCAGTCTTATCAAAATGGACCGTTTCTATTTGATTGTTATATATCATTTTTATTTTTTGTTTGGCTTGTATAGAATTGTGAACAATTATTATAGCATTATATAAACAGCTAAGGTATTATTTATGTTATTTATTTATTTATATCCATATAAACAATACAGAATAACAATAATACAATAGTGCAACAATAGTACAATTCATTATGCAACATAGACAATTTAGAATATGTTGGCACTAACGAATGATATTTAATTATATATAACATGAACACAATCAGTTCTTACAACATGAAAACAATTTACCAGCACCAACATCTAGTGAATAACAACGATTCCACTAATCAGTGCTTGTGTCGGAATAGCATGATATGATATTGCACGATTTAATCTATAAACTTGCTATTTATTTAGTGCGATCCAATCTTTAAAAATGATGTGTATTTAAAAAAAATTCAATGCAATGATGAAAAATGATTTTTATTTACCGCGATTAAATCTAGAAATGTGATTTTTATTTAGCGCGATGAAGTCTAAAAAAATAATAGTATTTATTCAAGCTACCAATCTACTTATTAACCGAGAAATATATTCCAAGAAATATATAGATATATAATGTAATTTAAATAAAACAGTTAATTTGTTCTTCCACAATTTTATTTACCTGACAAGTTCCGTAGGACACGTCCTACATGGTCACAGGCGACAAAGAAATATATAAAAAATCTTTTAATACGACGGTTATTTTATACGATGAAATCTATAAATATATAATTTATTTAGGTCGACATATTTTTTATGCATATTTATTTGTAAAAACGGGGGAACGTTCAAAAATAATAATTTAACAATATAGTAAATTAGAATGACATACATAAGTAATTGTAACTTAATCTGCCCACCTACCAAGTTACAACTACTATTTTACGCGATGAAATCTAAGAACTTGCAGTTTATTTGTACTATTCTATTTATTTACACGATATAATCTCTAAACACGATTTTTATTTTACCCGATGAAATCTATAAATTTGATAATTGTTTTACGCAATAAAATTATGAAATTAACTGTTTATTTATACTTCTATGTTTATTTACAAGATATTTATATTTATATTAGGTACTTCTCGGGCAACTAACAGGTACCTCCTATTTCAAATATTTATTTTGCACGTACCTTATTACCAGTTGCCACATTCTAGAGACTTCCAGACTGAAAACACAAACCCAGACTTAAATCACAAATCCAAACTGAAAACACAATTGTAAACTGTGTCTCTACCGGGAATCGAACCAGGACCTTTGCATCAGCAATCAGATACCCAACCAACGATATAAAATACGATAAAGTATAACGATATAATCTCTAATTGCGATCTTTATTTTATCCGATGAAATCTATAATTATGATTTTTATTTTACGCAATAAAATCTAAGAACTTACTGTTTGTTAATACTTTTCTGTTTATTTACACGATGTAATCTCTAATAATGATCTTTATTTTGCCAAAAGAAATCTATAAATATGATATAATCTAAGAACTTACTGTTTATTTATACTTTTCTGTTAAATCACGTTATTTATTTTGCCCGATGAAGTATATAAATATGATATTTATTTTACGCGATAAAATCTATGTTGAATGTCTAGAGAAGGCATTGCGGGGCAATCACCGCCTTACAAGATCGATATCAAATTAATATGTTTTATAAAATGGCCTCAATCCGAATGGAATATTTATAGGAGCGATTAGCGATATCGAGAGGCTCCCGTTTGATTAATGGCGGGCGATAAGGGCCAAAGTCGTACAACTTGTAGCAAATTTATATTCGAGAAATGTTTAACTGAAATATTGAAACTTGCAGCATCTGTATCTACGCCTATTTAACATCTTGTATCCTTCTTTTTCGGTTTAGAAACGTCAATTTTGATTAATAGTCATTTTTCACGACAGAAAAGTGCTTTCGTTCAATTTCGTTCGTTTTATAAAATAAATGAAAAATCTCTCGAATTTCGGATGTATTTAAAGTTTTCAACGAAGATTTTGAGAAATTTTATTAATAATACCGAATCGCGGTTTCGACGATGTAGATTAGAATAGGGATCGACTACTGACGATCTTTGGGCAGTTAATTGTTTAAAATAACAAATATATAGTTAACAAAGGGATCAACTATTGTCAGCAAATTCTCAATTCATAACACGACAAAACTACTGGAGTGGGGCCCCCCAGTACCTACTGAATACCCTCGACTCTGTCCAAAGGCGTGCTATACGTCTGATTGATGATCCATCACTGACTGATGGATTGCAATCACTAGAACACAGACGCAGAGTCGGTATTTTAAGTTTATTCTATAGATACTACCACGGGAATTGCTCAGAAGAACTTGCATCTTTGGTCCCTCCTCCACCCACTCGCAACAGAGTCACTCGCTTCTCTCAATCGCAGCACCCATTCACAGTGGACCTTCAACATATACGAACAAGTTGCTTCTCGAACTCCTTTATTATTACAGCAGCCCGACTGTGGAACGATCTTCCGAATTCTGTGTTTCCACCTTCGTACAACCCGGGTCTTTTTAAAATCCGAATTAATAAACTCTTTTCTAGATTGCAAACCCCTCCCAACGCTACGTAGTGCGCTTCTTCGGAAGAGTAAAATGGACCCAAATCCTAATAGCTGGCGTCCCCTACGTGAACATGTTAAAAAAAAACTAACATAGAACTCAATAAGTGGACCATGGGCTACACAATCATTCTATATAATAGCTTACAATGACTTACTAACCGCTCTGGCACCACATATCTTAATTTGAATATCTAGATCATTTTGTTATTTAACGTTTTATTTATTCGTTCCTACTTTTTGAAATTATTTACCCATTGACTTGTACAATAATGCAACAATTCAAGGTCGTATCTTCATCGAGATTATTATATATAAAACAAAAAAAAAAAACACACACACTTATTAGCCAAGTTTTTTGATAAACGCTATTTTTTCAACGCAAAATCGCAATGAATCATAAAGTTTTAGATATTACGATAGTTGAACAAAGTTATAATTCAATTAACGAAACTCTCTAAGGCTCTCCGAATAAAATAATAATATAAATTACACGGGCAATGAAAAAACTTGAACAATTTCTTTAAATTTAATTCTTTCTGATGCCTCGCTCTCGCCGCTCAACGTCTGGGACATTTTTATCAAATTAATATTTATGTGTCCCTTTTCGGAATAGGGTTTTAATTGAATCCCACTTAATGCAGACCTTCTTTGCAAAAAACATTTTTTTTTTTTATTTTTTTGTTATTTGAAAAAAGATTTATGGCCACTTAATTGTTTTGTCCTGACACACAATTAAATAACCGTTTAATGGAAATGTTTTTTTTTTGTTGTTATTTTTAAAGCTCGTTGACCCTGACGTAGAAACACCGTGGGCGTCTTTGAAACTTCAAAACAAGTCAAATGAAACGGTTTGAACATATTGAAAGAATGAAAAAATACAATGGTGGGAGAGACAAGGGTCGTTCAAAAAAAAAACAAAAAAAACATTTACACAATAACACATTTTTTTTGATAAATTTATTCACATAATAAAACAATTATGTACATAAACATACTTATATAATATGCACAAAATTATTTAATTTATATTACCCCCAAAAAAGAGTTTGTACTCGTGCTTTGGGGGGGGGGGGGGATTCTTATGAAAACCAAAAATTAATCATCATAAGTAATCAAAATAAAAAAAAACATTCAGTTAAAGAACATAGGAAAAAAAACAAAATTAATAAATAGGTACCTGCCAATTATCCAGCTGTGATTTGTTCAAGAGTACTTCGTTCTCTTAACATATCGACAATGTTTCAAACCAGGATACAAGAGATTTGTATGCACTGTCTACATTTTTCACGGCTTTTCCAACTTTGAAGAAAAAAAACACCAACTTAGAGGCTTCGCAGCATAAAATATGTTCTGTATTCGCAGCATTCGGAGTAGAACATTTCGTGTGTCTGTGTGTGTGTGGGTCCGTCCCTTATAACTTTTGATCCGCTCAATTTACAGAGCCCAAAATTTCAGTAAGTATATATAAATAGTTATAGGCCTAGAAAATAATTTAAATAAAAAAAATATTCCTTCAGTTAAGTTAGTAGGTATAAAATAATATTCCTTCAGTTGAGAATTAAATATAAAATAACCAATAATATATACATAATATCAAAAGGAAAAACAATAATTAAATTTATTGTGACAAGAAGTTCATAAATAACATTTCATTGACAAACAATGTATGTATAATAACATATAAAATAACTGTTCGTCTCAATAGGACTATGCTCAGCTATGTTGCAGAAGGACAAGCATCCAACAGCTGATTTTCAGTATGATCCCATCACAAAGAACACACGCATGTACAAACACATATACATTCATACACACATACAACAAAAAGCACAACGTATTTTAACAAAAATTATTTATATTTAACAACAGCAATAAATCACATAGCACTCTTTAATTTTTTATTTATTGCTGTTTTTTTTTTGCCTTAAGCAAAAAAAAACAGCAATAAATTTAGAACTGTCATAATATTCAGTACTTCGCGTCGGCGCGTCGTACTTTCAGTACCACGTGGGCGTTTTTTAATGTTTAAACGAAATCAAATGACATAGTTTGAAAATATTGAGAGAATGAACTGGATAAAACTATAATTATTATATAAAGGTCTAGATGTAATGGGTCGCCCCAAAAAGTATAGCAAAACATGCAAATGACGCTTTAATGAACCTAAATTTTTGGCGTCTAAGTAAAAAATGGTGCATGAACTTGTACGAAATTATAAATATCGTCAAATGGTTAAAATGATAAGGAATTCAAGAGGTTCTCGTTGGATAACAGAGAAATGTGTTTTGAGTGTGGATTTGTGAAATAGCATCTGTTTGGGAAAATTAAGTTGAAATTAAGACATTGTAGGTATGTGTTTCTATAGGAAACCGTTTTTTTTTAGTCTCCACTTCTATAGATGTAATAGTATTCATCTACATGCAATCATGCCATCTTCTTCGTGAGGTAGGTATAAGATAACCAAACAAGCATTCTTCTATCTTGACATTTATTTATTTATTTATTATATAAAATACAATTTTTCCTCAAATCTAGTAACGATTTTTTTAAATGCATCATAATATATTTAACTTAGGTTACATAATAGTTACCAGATATTTTACTATTGTCATATATCATATTTTCATATTGTCATATATATTGTCATATATCCATTATCTCATCAACATTTATGCATATTGCTAAAGCAATTTTTTTACATCATTTCTCAACAGGTAACATGTAAATAGTGCATACTATAAGTTTTGTGTGTATGCTGTATTAGGAAAACTTTTGTCCTCAAGGAAACTAATATTTATTTGGGAATCTAAAGGAAATGTACTTCATAAAAATGTATTTAGGGATTGTCAACCTTTCAAACAGAAAAAATGGACATTAACTTTGTATTGGAAATTTATTAATGGCCACAACCCACTCGGTTTTAAAATATATTGCATCTTTTATCATTTATGAGCAGGTGCACGAAGTCAAAATTATAATAATTAAACTGTCCTTGCGAGGGAAAACTTAATTAAAACATAGATTTAATCCATAATAAAATATTTCCATAGATGAAATATGATCATGAAAAAGGAAAATGAGAACATAAGGCAATGTATATTTTACAGATATTTCCGACATTTACGTACATCGTACATATTATATTTATTTTATTTATTTAAAATTTTATTTCAGTTCGTGAGCAGGGGGGTGCAATGCAACACAAACCATATAATATATACAACATTTAAAAATAATAAAAAAAAAAAAATAATAATAATAAGGTAAAAGTACATATCAATATATATTAACACAAACATTAAATAATATAACCGGAAGCAAAAACAAAAACATCCATTGAAATCACTTCAGTCACTGCAAAATTGATGCCCATCTTCTGTGAATTGGAGAATCAAGCCACATACTAGCCTCTCGAACAATAGAATTGCTAGATCTCCACATCCTCATTCTTGCAGCAGCTATCTTGCGTCTTTGGAGAGTGGCAAAGTCATGGACCCCGCGCTCTACAAACATTTGAGATGCACTGCTGAATCTGGGTAACCCGATGCTTTGATATTGATGCTTTGTTTCAACCTTATACCACAGATGTTTCTAAATTCCCTATATTGCACCTATTACTCTGTGATTGCACCTGACTTGTAGTTATGTTTTGTTATTTAAACATAATTTATATGATAATAAATAGATTACAAAAGTGTACAATGCATCGCGCCATGTTATAAATGAGCCAAAGAGAACAAAAACAAAACATTCATATCCAGACAGACATCATGCAAGTTCTTCTGTTATTCAGACTTCGCTAATTCTCTTCCTTAATATATTTTTCACATAATGTTCCTTATCTTTTTTTATGATATATTTCTTTCTCTAGGCTTGGAGGTTTTAGAATTACGTAATGAACAAACAATTTCGAATTCGATTTTATTTTTCTTATATATAACGTTTATCTGCCCCCCTAGACAACGTGTCATTTAGCTCAAGAAAAGATAACTCAATGTATGGAAGTGACAGTTGCCACGTGACTGGCAACTGTCACTTCCATACATTGAGTTATCTTTTCTAGTTTATTTTCTTGAGCTAAATGACACGTTGTCTAGGGGGGCTGAATCGTCATAATGCCCGGTAAATTAAACGTAATTTGCAATCCGGCAATGCACTGACCCTTCCTAATCAAAATTCCGTCAAAACCAAACTGTACCTATCATACAAAAGCGTTAGTTTTTGAACAAATTCATTTGTTTCATCCGAATAAGAGTCATATTCACTAAATAATTCCCTCTGCGAAGAAGAGTCGTAGTTCGTACTTTGCAAATGAACTTTTTGACGCTAAAGAGAAAATATTGTGAAACAATACATATTCTCTTGTATCACCAATTGAATCTTCAGATGGGTCGATGGCAGAACAGTTAGCTCGCTGGGCTAGTAATCCAGTGTTTGCGAGTTCGAATCCTGCCTCGACCGATTTCGTTCACCAATATAGCACAAGCATTTATGTATGCTTAATTTAGGGAATGCAAGAGGATGTATATGTTTCAAGGACATATTAATTTTTTTTGTTATAATGTGTGTATACAATAATATATTCCATCTACTAATATATTTTATTATATAATATATTGCATCTTATTGTATTGCAGAAGAGAGTTCATTAAACCCTCATGTTAAATTCTTCTAAATAAAAAATATAAATAATTATTCTTTAATAAATTAAAACTATGAAAAAAAAATTATATTTAATTTTACGTTCTACTTAATTTTTTTGCAAACGCGACTCCCATTCACCGGTATCGCTCTATGATGAGCATCGTCAGAATGATGCTCATCATAGAGCGATACCGGTGAATGGGAGTCGCGTTTGCGAAAAATTTAAGTAGAACGTAAAATTAAATATAATTTTTTTTTTCATAGTTTTAATTAATTATGGAGTTCTACCACGAAGTGACAATGCCTAATATTGAAAAAATTATTCTTTAATAATTTTAATATCATTGAACCCGCAGTCGACTCAGTATGGAACTTAGAGTCGTGGCGCCAGTAACCGTACACAATATCGAACAATCTATATGAAATAATCTATTTATTATCTCACATTAAATAAATAATAATAATATTGTTAGGCAGACAACTCTTTATAACACATTTTTCCTCGTTGTTTTTAAAAATAAATCTCTTCATTTAACTGTTTTCCTATAACATTTTATGTTGCATCGTAATTACATACTCCATATAAAAATACAAGCACTTTTTAATCAGATAATTCACATATTTTTACTGACAAACTTTTTAACATTTCAATTGTGTAGAAGTTCAATAAATTTTTGCAATTTTTTTTTAATATTAATTGAAATTTTATTAAATTATGTAAAATATGTATAGGTATTGACTGCGACATTCATATATTTGTACTTTTTTTTTTGCTTTATATGGCAATTCACCCTATATAGAGTGCTATACATATGTATATTTGTACTTGCCAAATATTGTTGCTGTCGACTGCGGTTATAATATTTGTTAGGACCGCTCGCTGTTGTCGGTCTGCTGTTTTGTATTTACCTACCTATTGATTTATGTGTATTTATGTTTTTTTTATATCTATAAGTTATCTTCTTTATATTTTTTGTACTAATATGTCATCCACTTTGCTATATTTTCATTTAATATCGTTATCTGATGTTATTAACAAAATAATTTTGTCTATATTTTAATAGGTATACCCACTATAATTTCTTTATTTTGATATTATGTAAATGTGTAATGTATATAAACCACGCACCATATCTAAAATAAATAAATAAATAAAATAAATAGAGACGAAGTTGGGATATTATAGAAGAACCAGGAAATCAAGACACCTACAGGGCTTACGACCTGTCATCGGATGGTTTACGTGATCACTTTATGCGTTTGCGCAAGTTTGTCAGTAAAAATATCATTGGACTCCCGACAGGGAAAAAAGCCAATGTTTGCGTATATGCAATTAAAAAAATATATTCGATCCAGATTTTTCACCGTTTTTATTCTGCAACTGAAAGATTATAAACATATATTATAATAAAATATTTGGGTTTTATAAAATCAATTTTTTTATTTACTTCGCAAGATTTATTTTCTTCAACAAGGCGATCGATGTAGCTTATTTTATAATACTAGGCAACCCACCCTTAGAAGAATAATTTGTGCCAAAAAGTCTTATAGATATATTTTTACTAAATTATCTGTAAAATAATTACATGTTTCTAACTTACAATATTAGTTTTCATTACTTGGATTCTCTAAGTTGCTCAAACAATTTTCATTTGTGTTCGTAGAATCTGTGTATCCATGCCATATTACATAGTATGTATATTGAAATAGTTTGAATACATTATACACCAACATATTTCATACACAAGGATATACATACATTATTGTTCAACTATTAAGTTATATTACTGAACTCGAGTGCAGCAAATACAAACTCATTTTCGTTTTTTTATAGCCATTATACATAACAATAACATCGTGTCAACTCTACGTCGGGAAATATAACAATTTAATAAGTTGCAAACAATGTTTTAGAATATATTATGTTCATTTCTACAATATAATATTACACAACTTGACGTTGGGGAGTCAACATTGTTTTAACTAAATAGTAACAGACGAAAATTTCTTTTTTGTGATTTTAAATAAATTTTTTTAAGATATTTATTTTTTAATAAACTCTAAAACTCTAACGTATATAGTGTGTTTTAAATTATAAAGTTGTCGAAATATGATTTTTTTTATTGTTGAAATAAAATAAAATATATAGTAATGTCCTTTGCCATAATAAATATTCATTCATTCCATCACGGCATATCCCACAATGTGGGGTAACCAGAAAAGGTGTGCATTGCCTTATTAAAAGGGAGAACAACACATCTATGTATACCCACACACCAGTCTCGTTTCACCGAAAAAGGCACTACATTCAGAATGGGTGGTGAACCTCATTGCTGAACTATGTGAGATGTTATTGATGCCTGTTGTATTTTCGATTACCCGGCTCTTACGGGACACTCGAAAACAATGATTTAAAAGAATGGAAGCACTATTCTAAGCCGGTGCCTCACAGCTAGCCATAATAACTAACTGTACTGCAATTCACCAGTAACGCTCTACGAACGAGTATCATCAAAATGGTGAATAAAAGTACAAAAGTTTAGTTTTTCTTATCTGTGCCGCTAGCAATGTATTTTGTTTCATATTTTTTTTTGTCCTCGACCTGAATATATTATCATATTTTTTTGTATATTTAATTGTGTATTTGTTAATTTGATTTTCATGCATTGTACATAAATTCACTATGTCACACGATACATAATAATAATAACAATGTAAACGTCAAAATAGTAATTAATGCGAAATTTGTCTGTGTCTATATGCGTCTCTTTTTTTGTGTAAAACGCTATCTTCTTGCTCAAGACAGCGGGATAGCTGTCTCGAAGCAATCTCAATTCTTCTATACATTTCGAGACCGGTCTAAAGATCAGGCTCAGTGACTTTTGTTTCTTAAATACCATTTTGGTTGAGAACGTGTGCTAAAGACCAGTGTCAAGCTGGAGAACGAATATTTAATTCGGGCCTTAGTGTAAATGAATAAAAATTAAATGTAAATGATAAGATGAAAAAAAACTTAGGCATAAGAACAATGTCATAATTATTCGTAGGTATGTCCAACAATCATACTCCACCTTTTCAATTTACCCAAACAATGATTATTAGAATCACTTCGCTAATTTTAATGATGTTATTTTTCACAGTTAACTTTGTTTAATCATTTCTCATCCCAGTTAATTTAAATACTCCGTCATTATTGTCCAAGTTTAAAGGGAGAAACATTTCCTTTGAGATGAAAATTATAATAGTTCCTCATACCATTATCAGTAGATACATCAATGTATAATGTCTTGTGAGAGAAGGGAATCTGTGTACTCGAGCAAATGTTCATTTTATACAATATGATAGACTAACAACTTGCTCTCGAAACTTTTAAGTGTGTTAAATCCAGGTGGAATCACATATTAAAATACTTCACAGAACTGTGGTCTAACAGTAGTTGAAACAATGTAGTTGTTGTAATAAATACATCTAACATCTCCACATGTTTTATTCCAAGTTCAGCATCCCTAATTACTCGAATATCACAAAACAATGAATATTGAAAAACAAAACGGACTCGATGAATTGAACAATAATTGTAACAGAACTGTTTTCATACAGTATGATTTTCATACACTCTGATTTTAGTTACACCGGCTAGTTCTTTTTATTACAATTTGGTTTGTATTCATTCTTTAAAATTAGAGCTCATTTGAACATTTTGGTTCATTTTTTTAATTTTTAAAACCAGAATTCCCTTGTCTGTTTAAATTTGCTTTTTTATTTATTCTATAGCACACCATTTACATATGCGTTATAAAAAATAGATAATTGCTGCCCAACTAGGTATACCTATTCTAGGGCTAGTAGTGTACAAATTACTATAATATTTCACGGGAGAACGAGACATATGTATACATAGGTTGTAATTACATTTTATTAATTAACTATACTATATATGTAAACTGAACTATTTTATACATATTATGAAGGTAAATTAGAGTCATCTTGGTATGCATATACATTTTTTTTATTTATTTATTGCACAAATCAGAGCATTGAAAAAGTATGCTCTGAGCATGGATGTGGCAGTGTGCATAGTGCATATTCTTTTGGTGATTTAGCAGCGAAGTTAGAACACGAATCTCAAATCAATTCAAGAATGCACGTAATTTGTAACAATCAGGATTTTAGTACGAAAAAAATCTGAATCCTGATTTTTTCCCGTAAATACATTTGTTCATGATTCAATCCTTACAAGAGACTTACCTTTCATACGCCCTCATATAGTCGTCACCAAACTTCTTGAGCCATTTCGCCGCCTACCTACTAATGGTAGGTTCGTATACCTACCATTCAAGCAAAAAGATACAAATTTTTCGTAGTATTACGATAACTATGCATTCTTTTTATTTACATCGTCTTCAGATTGCCTGTTCCTACGTGCCGTGTGTCGGGCAAGATAAAAAGTCGTGCGATCTAGTGGAAATACATTTCGAATAGAGCTGATCACACTTGTAACACACGTGTAAGTGTGAACAGCTACATTTAAAATGTATTACCACTAGATCACACGACATTTTATCGTGTCCGACACACGACAAGTGGGAATGGGCAGTTACACATGCATACATACCCTCACCCTTACAAATACACTTACACCTAAACACAATAACATTGAAATCTTTCAAAAAATGATGTAGCAAAAATGTATTGCACAAATATTGTTAGCATAACCTTAGAACCGGCTCTGGCCTAGTGAGGTTATAAATTCCACTGTTTGTAACACTTTAAGTTATATTTTATAAAATTGTTTGTTTTACGGAAAAAAATTTAAACAATATGTATTTTTCTGTCATTGTATGTAAGTAGTATTGTAAAAAAATTAGACAGTGATAGTTACACTATATCTACAATATGTCATAATTCACACAAAAATAATTAAATGATTTATTTTTGGTTATTTTAGAAATGTATTTACAAATAAATTGAATGAACATAATACTGTAACCTAAAAAAAATCTCTTGTATATTTTATTTTTGAAAGCAAATTAATTTTCAAAGTCGAATTCCGCTCACAAAATAACGAGTGTTTTTGGTTAAATGAAAATATGCTACCCCAAAATAATAATATCACGTGCGGTTAAATTAGCGATATAATAATTTATTTGTCCCGATAATTTATTGGATTAATAACCATTGTTTACTAGCCAATATAATAAAGTATTTGAAATAGATGAGCTGGTTAATTACATATGCTATAATTGTTTATTAAATTTATAGTAATCTGTTAAATAAATAATGGTTTCCATTGTTGACTTTGGCGGGATCATTATTTTTTTAAATTATTTATTTAGACCAAAAACTTACAAATAAAACATATTCAATTTATTTAGAGCAAAATATTACAAATAAAACATATTTAAGATAACTATTTCACCAGGCAGAGTTTGTATAGGAAAAAATCACAGTAAAAATTAACAACAACAAAAACTTACTACCGTAACAATAAAAAAGACGATATTTAAATTATTTGGTATTGTAAAAACATTGATTTTGTTTTGAAGTCTACATACTTAAAGTAGCCATTTTGTTGTAATAATTGCAAGTGACGAGTTTATAGCCATATGGCAATTTCTTCAAACTTACCAGTGTTTCCAGCCAGAGAAGCAATATTAGCGTAAGAAATTAATCCAACTGTCGATTTGTTCAAGAGAACTTTGTTCTCTTAACATATCGACAAAGTTAACCAGGATTCGCGAGATTTGTATGCACGGTCTAATTTTTCACGGCTTTTCCAACTTTGAAGTCATAAAACACCAACTAAGAGGCTTCGCAGAATATATGTTCTATATCCGGATTTTCTCAAAATTCGGAGTAGAACATTTAGTGTGTCTGTGTGCCTGTGTGTGCCTGTGTGTGTCTGAAGGTGTGTATGTGTGTATCCGTCCCCCCCTTATAACTTTTGATCCGCTCAATTTACAGAGCCCTAAATTTCAGAATATATAGAGTTATAGGCCTACAAAAGCCATAAAAAGCTAGAATGCTGAAAATTTGTATAAATATAGAAAAATACAAAAACTCAAATTTGTTTTTTTCAAAAAAGAGTTTCTCAAACATTTTTTACGAAGGAAAATATTTTTTTATGATAAATTTTTGTGTTTAACTTCATGTATTTTCCTAATATTTAAAAAAAATGTCGATTAAGCTGAAACACCCCAACTAGATAATTTTATTTTATATAAAAAATTTAAACATTGTAGTAGTACATCTCAAACTTTTTTTAACATTATTTATTAAAATTGAATTTAGTGATGACATCGCTTCATACAATTTGTATGGCAGTGGCCTATACACAATATCTAGGGTGACTTAATAGTTTGATACTTAATCTCTAAATATACCATCATGCTGTTTTCATATTCTGGGTAGGAATCACAGACTGACCTCCATACTATCCTATCATAATAACATTCCTTCATGTTTATATAGAAAACAATTAAAATCTTAAAATATTCATTAATTTTGTTTTGCACATATACCATCCATGCAAAAAGACACAAATTAGCGCTCTGCACACCCACGTGACTGACTCAAGTTGTTTTCCGATGACTATATAAAAAAACTACTTTCTTATTGTAAGTAACTAACCTGAAAGTGTTTATAATTTCGTACGTATTCTTTAAATATACATACTATCGCTCTCGATAGTTGGATCTCATGTGTTACATGCAATTAGTTTAAATAGGCAAAATTAAAGAACGCTGAAGGCCCGGCAGAAGACAGATGTCCTGGCTTTGCAATCTCAAGGAGTGAATCGGCATCCGAACGATGGAGAAGATGTTCCGAACGGCGCTGGACAGAGAGGAATTTACTGAAATAATCGAAAACGTTGAGAGGACCCAACAAGGCACATAAAGAAACAGAAGATATGTTTATTAGTAAGTTTTCACGTATTTATTTAAATTCTCCGTGTGTTTCTTAGTATTTCTAAGTTTCTTTTCTTGTTTTCAATGTCAAAACTAGTTAAAAGTTTTCTTATTAATTTTTGGATAGTAAAATTTTTGTTTTGTAACAGATAAAGTATTTTTTCGACATCATTTTCAAATAAAAAAAGGTTTTCCAATATAACTTTCTTTCCGGGAAAAAAGGGTTTGCCCTTAAATAGTTATGGAAACGTACAGACAGATAGGCATGAACTGTTCACCAAATTAGGACGCATAATATGTTTCAGATTCACGAATCACTAGATTTTCTCATGCTTAACTTTTATAAATAATACTACGTCGTGTCCCTTGAACGTTAGGCAAAGAAAATCGAGCGCCACGACACGAATCCATGATTTTTTTCAATATAATTTTATATCATTTTACTGTTATTATTTGAATTGATATACAATGTGTCTCAGAAGAAAGTTTATATTTGTATTCAGAGCGTTATGTGGAGATGTTTGACGACTTCTTGGTGCCTGAACTGCAATACTTTCCTGGCTATAACCAAAGAACATGGTTCCAGCAGGACAGAGCAACGTCACACACGTCCAATACATCTCTGCCACGAGTTCATGAAATTTTCCCAGGCAAATTGATCTCCAGGAGAGGTGACATAAATTGGCCTCCACGCACTCCTGGTTTAACCCCTATGGGGTTATGTTAAATCTAAAGTTTACGCCAATAAACCGACTTTCCTGGCGCATTTGAAAGAAAATATTCGTCGCGAAATGGTAGCCATCACTGAGTCCACCTGCCATAAGTAATTTTACTGTTCGATTAAATGAGTGCTGTGATCGCGAGAATCTACATTTTGGCCAATATTATTACTCCTCACTAACACAAGGTGATATAGTGGGGAGTTATGATTTCGCAATTTTTAAGGGTATTTTTTTTTTTGCAGATTATCAACTAGTATCATGCTGAGATTGTATTCTGAAAGTTTCATCACAATGTATCTGTGTGTGTGTGCTATGTGCTATGTACGGCGTGTTCATTTTACTTTATCGATTATAGACTAAAGTACTCATTCGATTCTATTCAAATTTTGCAAATTTGTATATCTTATGCTCACTTAGATCCCATTAGATTTTGAACGATATATGAATAGTGCTTCTCAATTTTTTTAACTGTCAAATATTTCAAAGTGACCCCAAGCTCGGGAAACTTAAAATTTGAAATTTTTATTTTCAAATAGGTAAAAAGGCTCATCACTTTCATAAAATGGCATTAAAGAAATATCAACTTTTCATAATAAAATAAAAAAATAAATAAACAAACTCATTTTATAAAATCGCTGAAAATTTTCCATACAAAATTTGAGTATGGAACATCTTTGACTAGGTATATACCAAAGACCTTATAATAATATATACTGACTAAAGGTAATATATTAACATTATTATTGTGAAATTTGCTCTGTTTATGTTAAATTATTATTTAATTTTACTCTTTTACATCATTTTTCATAATATCTTATATGAATATTAGGAAAATGTTTATTTTATCAGTTTTTTTTAGAAACCGGACGTCATGAGAGTTTATTTTCTAGGAATATACTAGTTACAAATAAATATTTTGTGTTTTTTTACATACATACTATCATGCCTTGTTCATATTGAGGTAGGCAGAGAGAACCGAGCGCCATACTTTCCTATCCTGATATACTTTTCTCGCTTCACTTAATCCAAACATTGCCTCATGCACACTCTCCTACTATCTACACTTCAGATTCCATTCATGGGATTTAAATGAATCTTTCTCGACCGAACTCTATCTCTTATTCCGCATCTTTTAGCCATGTATAATTTTTTTGTCAACCGTTCTTCATCTGTTCTTTCTATGTGGCCGAACCACTTCAGGACATATATTATATTTTTATCTTGCATGTGGCGTCCTTTTCCAACATACATTCTGTTCTTGTGCTTACTTTTTTTTATTTAATCACACATCGTCTTATTACACATTTGTCTGAGAGACCTCATTTCAACGGCAGTTATTCTACTTGGGAAACTTGATGTTTTACTATGTTGTTTTAAAAAATATATAAAAAGGACATTATTTACATTGAATTACATTCATGTATTCTCAATGTAACATAAAGAAATTTTGTTTATAAAAAAATAACATAACAAATAATATTCATCAATTACTAATTTCCCATCTAAAGTTTGAATTTAGAACAACTTGTATAGACTTATATTGATTTTTGAAATCATAATATTGTGTATGTTCATCATGAGTAACAAACAACTATATTTTTCCAGACCAGCCATAACATGTCATGCATAGAAAACTTTCATATTACTATATATAATTTATATTTCACAAAGTATGCTTTTGAAAAATTTCTTTTAGAATTTTTGGTTAATTGTCTTAAAATTATGCACAAAAGCTAAAGAAATATTTCATGGTATTAGTTAAAGCAGCACTTCAGAGATCAAGTGAATTTTTTTTCCTATATTATGTTTAGTATTGTATATTAAAAGTGTTCTTTGATTGACCAGACTCTATTGAGCAGTCTCTCTCGCACCCACACATTTACAGATCTATGTCACTGTGCACTGCGAGCTCAGGAGATTAGTCTGTGTATAATAAATCATTAAATTTGAGTGACTTTAAATATATATATATTTGTAAAATACAAATAGAATAATGTTTATAAAGAAATGCTTTCATTCATAAGCAAAATTTGAATGAAAAACAGCTTTTGTTATACTGAATGAGGGCAATATAGAAATATTATTTTCAATATTTGTCTTCTTTGTAGTAAATCATTTGTCTAATTTATTATATTTATAAAATTTCTCATACCTAATGTATGTGATTCTTATACATACCATAATGCCATGATCCTCACATGGTAGACAGAGAAAACTGAATGCCACATATCTTGACACACAATCATCGCCTCGTCAACATTCATACATCTTCTTATACATGTTTATCTGTTCTTCACGCTTCTAACCTTTTCGTCTTTTAAAATACCATTCACATGGTCATGCCATCCCTTTCTTGGGCGGCACTGATTTCTCATTTCATTCCTATGCGCATTGTATATTTTCTTCGTCAGGCATTCCTCATTCATTCTCCCCATGTGGCCAATTAATGAATGAAATGAATTCATCATTTTCATTCTATTAATGACATCTATCTTCATCTTAAATTCTATTACAGATTCATCTTAGTGATCTCATTTAAACTGCATTTATTCTGCTTTCATGTGACTTCTGCCATGTCCAGGTTTCACTTGCATACATCAAGGTTGGCACTAAGATAGCGTTATCAATGGCAACTTTAGCATCCTTTGATATGTTGCGGTCATTCATAACTGGTCTAAGTGCTCCATTCCCTCTGTTTCCTGCCATAACTCTTCTTTCGATCTCCTTATCAATCCGTCCATTCCGGTGTTCCGTTGCTTCCCAAATAGACATATTCGTCTACTTGCTTGAGCCATTTGTTCTCTAATTTTATTTGGTACGCTGTTCTGCTTTCACTCTTTTGAAACACCATTTGAACTTCGATTTGCTGGCATCCATTCTCAGTACGTTCTTTTTACATCCTTCAAATACTATACTTACGGAATTGTCAACGTTTTGACATTTCTCATATACCTACTAAAATTCAGACGGATAAATTTAGACGAATCGGAATGGGACATATTATGAATATTTCGATTTGTGTGATAGATTTTGTATTTTAATGAATTATTGTGTTGTTTTTCTTTTTAATTGTTGTGTTGTTTAATACGAGTTTTATGTTTTATTTTTACCATATTTTTAGAGGCCGTGTATGTGAATATAAATAAATAAATAATAAATTTCTGACCCTTGCTATTCTCCATAAAAGTTCTGATGCAACATTCAACATATAGATTGAAGAGCCATGGAGATAGCAAACCCCCTTATTTATAGAGAACTATGTTGTTACTGTGTCGGTGACACAAACACGTGATATTCAGTAGTGGCCAAAAGAATGGAAACTTTTTATTTTGACTACATTTTTCAACTGACTAGGTGATTCATTTTACTTTTTCATTGAAATTTTATTGCATTCTTATTGTTTTTAATGACAATATGTTCTTTTGTTTATTTCCCAAGAAACAATATATATTTTCTTAATTATTTTAACTATTTTTTTACAAAATTAGTTAATCCTTTCTAATTTGTCTCATAATGAGTTGTAAGGAACATATTGATACCTTACTAATTGATTTTATGAATCATCATTATTACTTTGAAATTCATAGTATAATTAGTTGCATGTAACTAGGGAATGCAATCCCGCAGGACGATGTCAATCCAGGTATTTGCGGGACTGAACAATCTTAGTACCGCTGGATCCAGGTATTTGCGGGATCCAGCAGGGTGGACTTAGATATCTTATCAATCGTATAATAAAGACCTAATTAATACCTCGATCTACCAACCTTTTTTTTAGAGTTTTAAATTTATACCTAATCAAACAAGTTCTTTGGGACATTTTAAATGGTTTATTAACTTACCTTTAGTTAGACATAAATTAGCAAAGAATAAAATGAGACATAAATTTATATTTCAAATTAAATTTAAATAATAACGTTCACACGATAAACAATATTCTTGTACAATAAGCATCATAAGTTTAAACATTATTTTGGAAATAGCTTCGTAAAAAAGTTAAAGTATTGTGTCGTCTGATAAACGGCTTCTGATATTGGACACAAGGTAGCCAGCAGCTGAAAAAGCTCGTTCAGATTCCACGCTGGTTGGCACAATAGTCATTTGCGCATTGTAAGTGAATTGAAGGTATGTACCTTTCCACTGGACTCGAAATAATTCATTTTCTTCTTGATCAAAACCTCAATGTTGCTCATATTGCCAGATCTAGATTGTTGGGCTGTTGATCTCGAACTCTTCATACTAATCAAAGTAAGTTTGAGTTCGTCTTGAAGTGACATTGGTGCTGCTGCTGCGTATGTCTCCAGATTAGCGAGAGGAGTGTCGTCATCCTAAGGATCATCAGCGTCAGCAGGAGCAGTGTCTTCTGCGTTGTTACCCGTGTCCGTGTACTCTAGCCTTTCGACTATAGTTTTGACTGTCTTGCATATTAAACTTTTTGAAGGTAGACTAAATGTGTCATCAACATTAATAAATTGACTTCTGTCTTCTTCGTACTTATATGGATCATGTAAGTATATAATAAAACCGCTGTCAAGTTAGTTCGCCGCTCTGAAATCCGTTTCCTCAACGAATCAACAAAGAGTAACACGTATGAACTACGCTTCTCTGTAATCTCGCCAGTCCAGCGGGATCCCGTAAAATTTTCGACCGAGATTAGTCCCGCAAAATGTCTGCGGGATCTCGGTATTTCGGGATTGCATTCCTTACATGTTTACCTGTTTAGGTGAACTCTCGTTCACCTGTTTGGCTTTGGGCCCTCGGGATACCAAGTTACCTGATCTTGGTTACCGAGGACTGGGTTGTGCTGCCAATCAAGTTAGATGAACCTGTTGGTGGTCACCCAGGATAGGCTATGCCGGTCTATATAGGCTTTAGGTATTTCAATCTGTTTGCCTATCCCCAAGCGAAGGTATTGTAATGACTGTGTAGGTACTTACCTAACACAGCACTACGTACATATAGATATTAAATATTATAGTAAAACACAGGTAATTGTATGACAGAAATCAAAAGATAATGGTGCAATTACTTACATGAATTTATTTGGATAAGTGACTCTAATACATTGAAAATAGTTGACTTAATATATATTTATATTTTAAATTAGAATAATATACGATGATTACGCGGATTGAAAACTATGAGGTCGCAAGGACAGCGCGACCGCGATAACTGGTACTGGGTAGATCGAATGGCCGCTCCCGATCTGAGGCGTCTTTATATAGGGCTGAATCGTCCGGATTCAGACACTAGCGCGCGCCATATCACCCCCTTTCCAGTCGATTCGACGATATCCTTGCTTCCCCAATAGTCCTTACAGCATTCTGTAACAATGGAAAAAAAATTTAAAACATTTGTTGATTCGACATGAGGAAAAATTAAGTTTTTTTTTATTTTTGGCATGAGGTAAAAAATATTTCTTTGGTATTAGATAAAAATGTTTCTTTGTTATGTTGACATAATAATGGAAAAAAATATAGCATACTTTCATGCTGTATGAGTTCTCCAATACAATTTTAATTCTTTATAATTACATTCCTTGGTATCAAAAAATAAATAAATTAACTAGTCATTACTTCTGAGTTGGTTTACATATAGGTACATATAATTTAAATTAATTACTCTTTACTTCTGAGTTTATAAGTACTTAGTTTTACATATTACATTATACACAAAATTTTAAATAATTACTCATTACTTATGAGTTTGTATGTGCTTTTTTTTACACATTAAATTATACACAAGACTTAAATAATTACTCATTACTTATGAGTTTGTGAGTGCTTATTTTTACATATTAAATTATTCACAAGATTTTAAATAATTACTCATTGCTTATGAGCTTGTAAGTGCTTATTTTTACATATTAAATTATACACAAGATTTTAATTAATTATATTATTTTATTCAATGCACTTTACTGTGAGGTGCTACAAATTGAATAAAACAGTTATATTATATTATAACGAATGCACTTTGTGTTACATATTTTACATAGATTATAAATATTTTCATAGATATATGAAAAGAAAAAAAATATAAGTTACTTAACTTAAAAAAATCTGTAGCTTGTGAATCTTTCAGGGAAGTACACTCTTCTTCCAGCTCTGGTGGTTGTGTGTGATTGCTGTGATGAAGTGGCTTCTGACGTAGTGGCGTTGTTATTCTGCGGAATAGACATCCTTCTCTGCTCTGGGGAAGTGGCTTGTCTGTTGTTCATCTCATCCCAGGGGTCCATACTCTCATTTAGGAAGAAGGCTGGTTTTAGACGATCTAATGAAATTTTTCTACTTTTTCCCTTGATATTTATAGTGGCTGTTTTATCATCCCTCTCTTGCACTAAGTAAGGTCCATCATAAGGTTTCTGAAGAGGGCGTCTCACTGCGTCGTTTCTTAGAAAGACGTATTTTGTATGGTTCATCTGCTTGTGCACGAATGTTTTTAATCTGCTATGATTTGAGATTGGAATGGGGCGAATTTTTGACATCATTGTTTGTAGTCTCTGTCCATAGGTGTCTGGTTCCTCTGGTGGTCTGTCTTCTTCCTCCATCTTAACTTGATTATAAGCTCTAGCCAAATCTATTTTGCTGAATATTGTTGATCCGTGGAGCTTATGTGAAAAGTCCTGAAGTTGTGG